>SJXQ01007570.1:0-42216 GCA_006408695.1 Aepyceros melampus | reverse complement strand
GTGGGTGGGGTGGGGGGGGAGGAAAAGAAAAAAAGAATAGAGCTACATTTGCTGTTTTTAATTTGCCGTCTGGGGGCCAGGCACAGCTGACGGAGCTCTGACCAGTGGTCACCTGCAAAGCAGGGCCGGCGCCTGGCTAGTGGCCCCACCGCCTGCACCCTCCCGGGGCCCCTTTATGCCGGTGCTAACCACCAGGGGACTTTTATCTGCCCACCCCTGTCGTTTGGTTAACTTGTTCCTGAGCAGTGGGATTGACGTTTGCCTGATTTAATGAAGCCTTTTATCTGAGATAGTGACTGGGAAAACACGCCCAGGAAAGCAGGCTCCTGCCCACCGACCCTGACATGGCGGCGGAAGCGGAGAGGCCCAGGCCTCACAAGGAAGCACTGCCGGGAGTCTCAAAGGGTCCTGGGAAGTGCTTCCGGGTTGCCAGTTCAACCTCCAGGTGGCTACAGGGGTCTCTCAGGAGGAAGTCAGCTTCAAGGTTTCTCCTGTGGGGTTCGTGGCTGGAGGCAGGCGGGGTCCCCTACCCGAGACAAAGAATTTAGGAAGAAAGGCATGACTTTGTCCTCTCCTCCGTCCTCTTCTCATCCAGGAAATGCCAGGCGGAGCAAATAAAGAAGGATGTCCAGTTGAATCTGGACTGCAGGTAAAGAAAGGATACTAAAAAGTGGTGTGAGGTTTGTCAGCAACCCACATCTAACTGGATGTCCTGTAGTTTATCTGGCAACCCTATCCCTTCCCCTCTGGGGCCCCGGAGCTGGCCTCTCCCTCCGACTCCCCCACCCCCTCACCTGTCAGGGAGGCAGCCTCCTCAGCCTGCATCCCAGAGTGTTAAGAGGATAATGAGAAAATAGATGGGTAGCTGCTTTCCAGAAAGATGGTTAATTAGCCTGGCTGGTGAACATGTGGTTCCCATGCTCCAGCTATGCAAAAAGACTCTCCTCTAACTTCCAGCTTAAACTAGGAGACAACATTAGGGCTGCTGGACAGAGAGAGGTTGTCCTTACTTCCTGCTCTCCTGGCGTCTCCTCCGGTGGATTTGGGCATCATTTTATTGGGACTACATTTTTAAACCAACTCCCCAGAGCCAGATCCCACGCTTAATGGGAGATCTGGGGATAAAGCCACTTCATCCCCAGTTGAAAATATGCATCCTCTTCACCTGTCCTGCCCCCACCCCTGTCAAGTCCCCACCTGCAGCAGCAATCATGGCTACAACTCCTGTCCGTCCAGGTCAGTCAGTCAGTCAGTTCAGTAGCTCGCCCAGGTATTAGAGTGCTATGTTGGTCACTGGTGTTTGTTTCTTAGTTATTTATTCGGCTGTGGTGTGCAGTATGTGCGACCTAGGACCAAACCTGTGTCCTCCGTATTGGATGCTTGAAGTCTTAACCACTGGATCACCAGGGAAGTCCCTGGTGTCTGTTAATAGGCTGCTTCCAGGATTTGCCCAGAGATGAGCACTCTGCTCTGAGGCTCCCTTTGCCGGATGTGATGCATATCTGATTAAGGATAGTGGGAAAGAGGAGCTCTCCTCTGCAAGTGGTGGGTGGGCAGGACGGGGAAGGCAAATCTCTTGGCTGGCCACGGCCTGGGTCCATGCTGTACTTTGTCTGCCGGTGGGTAGGTGGAAGCAGGTACAGGCTCCCTGTGGTAACCTGGTCCAAGCTCTGATCCTCAGAAGTACAGCTGGAAAGATTTCCAAAGGAGCGCCGCTCTTTTGAATCCTTCAGGGGCTGGAGGCAGGAATGGCTGCGTGTATTGGCCAAGACGAGAAGTGTGGTTTTCCCCATGTGGCGGAATCACTCTCATTTCCAAACATGATACAGGGCATAATGGCCATTGGTAATGACCACATTAGCATTATGGAGCAATATATCTACAATAAATTAAGACTGCTTTGCAATTAGTACCGATGATCACAGCTGTGGAGACAAATGGCATAAGTGCTAATTAAATAATTTGTCACTTAACTGTTAAACAAATAATTCAGGCTCTTTACATTACAAATTGCCATCTCCAGAGCACCACCGTGGGCCATTAACCCAGGAAGGAATGGTGTGCCATGCCCACAATGATGGGGGAACCGGCCTCGATGGCAGGATAAAAAGGGACAGAGGAAAACTCATGTGGACTAAAACTCCTGGGAAGAAGAAAACTTCGGAAGTTTTCTTAGAAAACGTGTCCCAGGGGGACAGAACACTCCCTGCCACTCAGGAAATATTTGGAAAATAGCCCATCCCAGTGTTAAGATTTCTCATCTCTGTCAGATGCCTCCTACTGAACTAAGTCATTGGATTGTGGGAGCCAATAAACATGGTGTCACGTCATGTCTTGACTTGGTCTTGGTCTTTAGCCACAGTCCCCTCCCCAGTGGCAGCACATTTTTCATGGTTCCTCTTTTCTCCCCATCTGCCTTCCTTCCCCAACCTCCAACCCATATGCTAATCCATAAAACAACTGTGGAATATGCCTTTAATGAGGACCACTGCTAGCCCATAAAATGGCTTTGTGGGAACTATGGGGGATTCAGCCCCATGCAGAGTGTAGGCAAGCAAGGTGCAGACTGGATTTCAGTCTCTGCTTACCTCCTTCGTCCAGGACTCTCCTGCAATGAACAACCTGCCCAACCATATATGCAATCCTATTCTCTGCTGCCTCTGAAAGCAGGAGAAGTTTTGGGTCATTTCAAGCCCCAGAAAATCCCCAAACCAATGGTCATTACTATTCTTTCTTCCTTGTTCTTTTGTCAGAGTTGTTAACTAGGAGAACTCGATTATGCCTTCTTATTCCTAACTTCGCTCTTATACAAGCAGCAATTTGGTCAGACAAGAGGAGAAAGAAAGCGGTGAAGATTTTGTGTCATCATTCATTGATCAAATCTTTCCTCAGGTGCCACATTTCCAAGGAGCGTTCAGCACTAGAGTGGTACTGAGTGTAAGGAATCATGTGATGTAACCACTTGGGGCAAAATACTCTGGTATGTAAGTTTCTTGCCAAGTGACTCCATTGCAGTACATTTCTACAAGGCAGGAAGGAAACTCAAATGAAGCTGGAAAATTGAGTTTTTGGCAGGAAATTGAATCCTTGAATAATTTCAGGTTAGGGCTTAATAGCTACTTTGTAGAATATGGGAGGAACAGAGAGGAACCCACACTGTGTTCAATTGTTTTAAGAATCTGTTTGGACAAAAAAAGACTGTAATAGAGCCAAGTTTGTCAGCAGATGATGACTTATATACCAAAAAGCCCTTCCATTTCTTTGATAAGGTGAAATCTAGCTTTATCCCAAAAGGATTTGGGCACAGAGAATCTCAGCTAGCATCACATAAGAGAAAGCTGGGTACATGGAAAGTGCTCAGTAAAAACTAGCTCTTGTGAATGGATAAAGATGTGGTACACGTATACGATGCAGTACTACTCAGCCATTAAAAAGAGTGAAATAATGCCATTTGCAGCAACATGCATGGACCTAGAGATTGTCATACTCAGCGAAGTAAGTCAGAGAAAGACAAATATTGAATGACATGGTTTATATGCGGAACCTAAAAAGAAATGATACAAATGAGCTTATAAAACAACAGAAAGAGAGCCACAGGTTTAGAAAATAAACTTATGGTTGCCAGTGGGAAGGATGTGGGGAAGGGATAGTTAGGGAGTTTGGGATGGACATGGACACAATGCTATATTTAAAAGGGATAACCAACAAGGACCTACTGTATAGGACATGGAACGCTGCTCAGTGTTATGTGGTAGCCTAGATAGGAGGAGAGTTTGGGAGAGAATGGATATATGTATATGTGTGGCTGAGTCCCTTTTCTATCCACCTGAAACTATCACAGTATTGCTAATTGGCTATTCCCCAGTACAAAATAAAAAGTTTTAGAAATAACTAGCTCTTGTTATTGTCATTATTATAATTGCTATTAGCAATTATAACTGAATTTTGTATCATTGAGTGTCTTCTCCAGCATTTGTTAACATTGCATATCAGGCATGTGCAGAGTCGGGGAGGCAGATTCCCATGAAGCAATGTTGTTTATTTTTTAAATAAATTTTTTCAAAAAAGTTTTTGTTAGTGTACAGTTGTTTACGATGTTGTGTCAGTTTCTATCATTCAGCAAAGTGAATCAGCCGTATGTATACATATGTCCCCCTTTTGGGGTTTCCTTCCCATTTAGGTCCCCACAGAGCGCTGACTAGAGGTTCCTGTGCTGTACAGCAGCTTCTCAGTAGTTATCTATTTTATACTTGGTAGTGCATATGTGTCAGTTCCCATCCCCCAGTCCATCCCATCCTCACCTCCCCCCTTGGTATCCATAAGTTTGTTCTCTACATCTGTGTCTCTATTTCTGCTTTGCAAATAGGTCCATCTGTACTGTTTTTCTCAATGGACATGAGTTTGAGTAAACTCTGGGAGTTGGTGATGGACAGGGAGGCCTGGTGTGCTGCAGTCCATGGGGTCGCAAAGAGTCGGACACGACTGCGCGACAGAACTTAACTGTACCGTTTCTCTAGATGCCACACATTATGTGTTAATATATGGTATTTGGTTTTCTCTTCCTGACTGACTTCACTCTGTATGACAGTTTCTGGGTCTATCTGTGCCTCTGCAAATGGCACAATGTTGTTCCTTTTTGTGGCTGAGTAGTATTCTATTGTGGACCATGGCTTTAAAAGAACTGTTTCCTGAAGACTGTTCACACATCAGGAAATGTAGGGGCGTTCAGGGAAACTCAGGAGGCCTTTGAAGCATCACCAGGACACAAGCTGCTTTTCCTGCAGCCACAAGACACATTATTCTCTGCACTGTTTTCTTGGCAGCCTCCCACTTGCTGGGACTTTCATCTGCCCAAATAGGACTGAGATGTGAGTAGGGAAGCACCCAAACCAGCCAGCACCCTGCAAGTGGTGGCGAATCCTTAGAGACAACCCAGAGACTAACTCATTCCGCCTCTTACTTCTCCAGAGAGAAGAAATGGAAGCGAGTGTGAGAAAACAGCGCCCCGAAATCATGCTGCTCCGAGTCCTCTGTGTGTGCTGTGCCTCTTCCTCCCGCCCCCACTCCATCTGCTGACATAGATGAAGAAGTCCAAAGAGTGTCCTTTCCTCTGATACTAATCAGGTCTCAGATATTTCACCAACCATTGACTTCTTTCTGGTATAAGGTATTTTTGGTCATGTAAGCTTGTGTCTCTTAAAGGAGATCTGTGGTGAGAAACCTATTGGGGCAGGGTCTTGTGTAACCCCAGTGAGAACAATGCAGGAGTCTGAAAAGGTCATTAGGAAATAAAAGCTTAGATTCCTGAACAGATTCTTGACTGTCCAAGGGCGTGCAATCCGGGACACAGAGGGCACCAGCTAGCCCCTCACCCACTGGCCATCCCAGTTAAACTACATTCTATCTTTTATGACAAGTTACTAAATTTTGTATCATTCTAGGCTCTTATTCACTTTGAGAATCAAATTAAAATTTTTAATCTTCAATGTCACTTAGTCATAGCAAGTCCCTAAAGCATATATATATACAGTAAGTGTATGTTTAACTTAAGGATATATTAAATTTTTTATCATACATTTCTAGAACCTTGAAAAATATTGTCAGCACTGTAAAAAGATAACTCATTTTTACCAATATATATTCTCTCATTTGAAAATCAAATAGCACTTAAATGGATTATAAGGAATGAACACAATGTTCTGTTCCCACTTCTGGAATCTCACTTTCATGCCCTGGCAAGGAATTTCAACTATTTGATCTGGGGTTTTCTTCTTCTGGAATTTATCTCCATATTTCCAGATGATATGCTTCTAGGAGATTTCCTTGGTTATATTTTTCAACACTTTCTTAAATTATATTTTTAATTCAGTTATTCTATTTTAATTTTCAAGAACTCTCATTCTCTGACTGATCTATTTTTATATCTTCCTATTCTTGTTTCATGAATGAATATCTTCTTTTGTATTCTGGAAAAGTCACAGTTTTATTACAACAATGTCTACTTAGGAAAGCTTACTGAATTGTCTCTTTTTCCTCTGGGCTTGTCTTTGTTCATTTTGTATTCATTTTTCCCTTTGGAGCTTTCCTCAGATTTAAGAGGGATGCCCTAGACAGCCCCCTGAATCTCTGGGTAGGCATGATGAGGCAGAAGCCAGCTTTTATATCAAGAGCAGTTGTTAAAGTTTTCCAGTAAGAGTCACAGCACTGTGTAATTACTTCTTTGTTTTGCATTTCCTCCTGGTCTTGAGTAAGTGCCATGAAAACAGAAGTTGGTTTGGAAGAAGAGTGGAGAAGACTCTTGAGAGTTCCTTGGGCTGCAAGGAGATCAAACCAGTCAATCCTCGAGGAAATCAACCCTGGATATTCATTGGAAGGATTGATGCTGAGGCTGAAACTCCGATACTTTGACCCTCTGATGCAAAGAGCTGACTCACTGGAAAAGACCTTGACGTTGGGAAAGATTAAGGTGGGAGGAAAAGGGGACAACAGAGGATGAGATGGTTGGATGACATCACTAACTCAATGGTTGTTTTGCATTTCCTCCTGGTCTTGAGTAAGTGCCATGAAAACAGAAGTTGGTTTGGAAGAAGAGTGGAGAAGACTCTTGAGAGTTCCTTGGGCTGCAAGGAGATCAAACCAGTCAATCCTCGAGGAAATCAACCCTGGATATTCATTGGAAGGATTGATGCTGAGGCTGAAACTCCGATACTTTGACCCTCTGATGCAAAGAGCTGACTCACTGGAAAAGACCTTGACGTCGGGAAAGATTAAGGTGGGAGGAAAAGGGGACAACAGAGGATGAGATGGTTGGATGACATCACTAACTCAATGGACATGAGTTTGAGCAAGCTCCGGGAGATGGTGAAGGACAGGGAAGCCTGGCATGCTGTAGTCCATTTGGTCGCAAAGAGTTGGACGTGAGAACTGAATGACAGTCTGCTCTCTGGTGGTCTTATCTGGAATGAAGAATGCTGACATCTTCCATTTGTTGGGGGGGGAGGGTTTCATTCTTTAAAGAGCTGGAAGATACATTGCTGTGCATGTACCTTGAGAAGGAACCAGAACCCTGCCCCAAGTTTGCACTATTGTTTCTTGGCTGTTCCTCCCTTGTCTCAGCATCACCCCACACCCCCCTTCTCTGATCAGCAACTGTTCAGACCTGACCTTTGGAATTCAGGGAAGGTCATGGAGGTTGGAAACTTCCCTGCAAACAAGAAACGGAGTGCTCGGAAAGGCTTCTGTGCCCAGGAGCCCCACATGCTGCTTCTCATTTCCAATTGGACCAGAAACATGAAGAATGGGTAGATAAATGTCAGGCAGGGGTAGGAGGGGAGAGGAGAGAAAGCAGTCTGAAACGAGGCACAGAGAAGTTGCCCTCCCAGTGCCTTAAAGATTATCCATCTGAAACTCTTCAAATTGGGCATCACTAACCACTCACATATCATGAGATCAGTTTAATGGGTATTGACTAGCATTTTGAAAAATGGAAATAGACAGCATCATAGATAGCTAGGTGAGTTTGGTGAAATTTTATTTCAGGAGCAAATGTATATATGTGTGAATATAAATTTTAGTTCAGTTCAGTCGCTCAGTCATGTCTGACTCTTTGTGACACCATGGACTGCAGCACACCAGGCCTCCCTGTCCATCACCAACTCCCCAAGTTTACCCAAACTCATGTCCATTGAGTCGGTGGACATGACCATCTCATCCTCTGTCGTCCCCTTCTCCTCCTGCCTTCAATCTTTCCCAGCATCAGGGTCTTTTCAAATGAGTCAGCTCTTCGCATCAGGTAGCCAAAATATTGGAGTTTCAGCTCAAAATCAGTCCTTCCAGTGAACACCCAGGACTGATTTCCTTTAAGATGGACTGGTTGGATCTCCTTGAAGTCCAAGGGACTCTCAAGAGTCTTCTCCAACACCACAGTTCAAAGCATCAATTCTTCTGCACTCAGCTTTCTTTATAGTCCAACTCTCCCATCCATATATGACTACTGGAAAAACCATAGTAATGTCTCTGTAGCATCAGGGTCTTTTCAAATGAGTCAGCTCTTCGCATCAGGTAGCCAAAATATTGGAGTTTCAGCTTCAAAATCAGTCCTTCCAATGAACACCCAGGACTGATTTCCTTTAAGATGGACTGGTTGGATCTCCTTGAAGTCCAAGAGACTCTCAAGAGTCTTCTCCAACACCACAGTTCAAAGCATCAATTCTTCTGCACTCAGCTTTCTTTATAGTCCAACTCTCCCATCCATATATGACTACTGGAAAAACCATAGTAATGTCTCTGCTTTTTAATATACTATCTAGGTTGGTCATAATTTTTCTTCCAAGGAGTAAGCATCTTTTAATTTCATGGCTTAATCTAAACTAAAATTTTAAAAGGTTTGAAAAGCACTGCTCTAGAATGGACCTTCCTCCAAATCTAGGATCTTCCTCTTTGGGGTATATACCTCCCTGCCACATATCACCCACCTCCTCTTCTCCAGGACTGCTATTGAGTACATACTGCTTCGCTGGGAGGCTACTGATATCATCAGCTGCTAAAATCCAGCTTAGGTCCTTTTGTTCAGTCTGGGAAATTATGAAAATCAGCCCACCTTGTCTTTTTTATTTTGAAAAGTTTAAAGACAACAAAAATTCCACAGAATAACATCTAAACATCCAGAATTCACAACAGTTAACATATTTTCTCTGAAGTCTTGAGATCACCGGCGAAGTTCTCAATCCAGAGGAACGGCACCCAGACTTCAAGAAAATAATCTGCCCACCGATTGTGCTTAAGGGAGCCATCTTCTGTTTCTGAAATTTGCCAATGAAGCATCTGCTTGCATCTGCAGAACATTTCCTTCTTATTCCCTTTGATTTCAAGGTTGCTCCCTGTAACCCAGGCAGGGAAAGGAACAGTTGAATTGTGCTCAACTCCACCTGAGGGAACGTGGGCATCCTCCCAGCCTGGGGATTTGCACCACCCCAGTCCTTACCCTGAGCATCTGACTGGGAAAATCTAGAGCCTGGAAGGCTAAAGACCAGTTTTGGCAAAGAAGGAAGGGTAGCTTTAGGATGAGATCACCTAAGTCTGAGTTTTTTTCATAACCTAGACTGAGAACTCTCCAATAATGCCAAGACAACTGCACAGGTGTTTTTCAGGCATTCTTTTATTCAGCTTGCCAACATCTGTTGAGTACCTACTTTGCGCTCTGAAGCAGTGTGACCTGTAGTTAAGGGAATGGGATTTGACCTCAAGACTGGAACTCTAGCTCTGGCTGTGTGTCTTTGAGCAAGTGACATACCTCTCTGAACCTCAGTTCCTTTACCGTTATAAGGAGAGTTATCACAGTACCTACTTAAGAACAGCTTTAAGGACCAAGCGAGTTGATGAGTGTAAAGAGGGCTGGGCACAGAGGGAGAATTCAGTAACTATTAGCTGTTTTTGTTTTACAATTGTTGCTTTTAATCAGACATTGCACTGGCCACCTGCCGTCCCCAAGCTTTTTGGCTCCAGGGAGCAGTTTCATGGAAGACAATTTGTCATGGAAGAGGGGGATGGTTTGGGGATGATTCAAATGCGTTACATTTATTGTGGACTTTATTTCCAGTCTAATGCCGCTGCTGATTTGATCAGGAGATACTAGTCCCTGGCTGGGAGGTTGAGGACCCCTGCATTACACTATGGAGAGACGGAAATGAATAAAACCCATTCCTGCCCTTGAGCTTCATAGACAAGTAGGCTGTCTTTAGACTCCTTTCTTCCTTAATACCTCATGATGTTTTTTTAAAAAAGCAGGAAGTACAGACTACCTCCATAGGCTGCCAAAATGATTCGTGGAGATTTTTGGAGGAAGAGGGTGGGAGCAGACAAGGATTCATATTAAAGTGGCTGACCATCACCCTGGGCAAAGTCAAGGACCAGCAGAGGAAAAGTCTACAGCCTCTTCCCTAGGGACTCTGGCTGTGCTGGGGCTCTAAACAGCAGAGACTTGCTCAGGATCTAAGACAACATTTCAATCCCAAATCTGGGCAACTGTGATTTTCCTTAGTGACAAACTCTATTGCTCTTGGTGGGAAAAGGGGGTAAAAAGACAATTGCCACTTACTCCTACATTTGATTAGAACTTTGGTGAGATTGAGAACACTACATTTTCTCCAGACTTCTACTTGCTCCCACTCTGACTTTGTCTAAATATTGCATTATTATTCTTTAAAAGGATATTTTTAAAAGATAGAATTGTTGACTTTAAAACTTAATTTAAAAGTCTGTTTTCTTGGTTGTTGTAGTAATCCCTACATTTTAAAATGCATTTTCATTTGCATCTGCACCCAACCTCAAAATCTATAGCACATATGTCCATCTGGGAAGGCAGCACAGCAATCGCCAGACAAGGAGAACGGCGAAGCATCAATTACAATACATAGCTATGCAAATAAAATGTACAGTATTATGTCTTTTTTATGAGTTTTATACTTAATTTTACAACTTACTATTTTAAATAAATCAGTGCCAGAATTTGCCTGTTGGGAAGTCTGTTTTGTAAATAAAATTGGCCCAGATATTTATGTCAATGGTAGAGAAACTGAATCAAACCAAAAAAGGTTCAGGTGCAGGGGTTGGTGAGGTGGGGGGCAGGTGGGAACATCTTCCCCAAATTTTGGATCAAATCTTTGGTCCAGATCCCAGCTGTACACAGTTTCCTTGGCAGTCAGACACCTTCCTGCGAGGGTACTGGGAGGGGAGGGATCTTTGAATGATACTCATGGATCACTTTCAGATGGGATCAGAACCCAGGGCACAGAAGGAAGGGAGAGAGCCAAAAAATAATAATAATAATAATCTGATGGAAGCAGCCACTAAATTCTTGATATCCTGGAAAAGGGGGTAAAAAGACAATTGCCACTTACTCCTACATTTGATTAGAACTTTGGTGAGATTGAGAACACTACATTTTCTCCAGACTTCTACTTGCTCCCACTCTGACTTTGTCTAAATATTGCATTATTATTCTTTAAAAGGATATTTTTAAAAGATAGAATTGTTGACTTTAAAACTTAATTTAAAAGTCTGTTTTCTTGGTTGTTGTAGTAATCCCTACATTTTAAAATGCATTTTCATTTGCATCTGCACCCAACCTCAAAATCTATAGCACATATGTCCATCTGGGAAGGCAGCACAGCAATCGCCAGACAAGGAGAACGGCGAAGCATCAATTACAATACATAGCTATGCAAATAAAATGTACAGTATTATGTCTTTTTTATGAGTTTTATACTTAATTTTACAACTTACTATTTTAAATAAATCAGTGCCAGAATTTGCCTGTTGGGAAGTCTGTTTTGTAAATAAAATTGGCCCAGATATTTATGTCAATGGTAGAGAAACTGAATCAAACCAAAAAAGGTTCAGGTGCAGGGGTTGGTGAGGTGGGGGGCAGGTGGGAACATCTTCCCCAAATTTTGGATCAAATCTTTGGTCCAGATCCCAGCTGTACACAGTTTCCTTGGCAGTCAGACACCTTCCTGCGAGGGTACTGGGAGGGGAGGGATCTTTGAATGATACTCATGGATCACTTTCAGATGGGATCAGAACCCAGGGCACAGAAGGAAGGGAGAGAGCCAAAAAATAATAATAATAATAATCTGATGGAAGCAGCACTAAATTCTTGATATCCTAGTGTTATTTTACTTACACGGTTTTCATTTTTGAAAAGAAAACTTTTAAAAAATCCTTATAAAAAGCTGAAGGGGGCTTTCCTGGTGGCTCCGTGGTAAAGAATCCACCTGCCAATGCAGGAGACGCGGGTTCCAACCCTGGTGGGGGAAGACCCCACACGCTGCGGAACAACTAAGCCTGTGCTCCACAGTTATTGAGCCTGTGCTCTAGAGCCTGGGAGCTGCAACTACTGAGTCCACATGCCGCAACTATTGACGCCTCGGTGCCCCAGAGCCCTGCTCCCCAGCAGGAGAAGCCACTGCAGTGAGAAGCCCTGGCAAGGCAACTAGAGAGCAGCCCTCATTTGCCGCAACTAGAGAAATGCCCTTGCAGCAATAAAGTCCCAACACAGCCAAAAGTAAGTGAACAAATAGATAAAATCATTTTTAAAAAGCTGGAAAATAGAGGTGATTTTAACGCAATCAAAATACAATCATTTTAATGTTTCTGTATTCCAATTTGTTGGCCCACATGCATTTATAATTTTATAATTATATGGTGCATAACAACTTGCGGTCTCCTTTCCCCCTGAACATTGCCAGGCAGCTCCAGAGTCTTCCAAGCAGTTATTTTAATGGTGCATAATACTTTATTGAATGGATTTATCATCACTGAGCCACTTCCTTATCGATGGGCATTCTAAAGGAGGAAAAATAATTCCCTTCTACCTTTCTGAGTTGTTAGCTGAGGCTTCTGTAAGGCAAGACAGAATGACAACAGAAAAGCAAACAGAAATTCGTTCATGAGTCTACCTCATGATTCTTGTGAGATACGAGGGAAAAATGAGTCACTCCCCAGGTGCTTAGAATTCAGGATTAAATGACACCTTAATAAGGATAAAGGAGGAGGGAGGGCAGCCTTTTAGGAGATAGCAAGCGGACACGACTGAGCGACTTCCCTTTCACTTTTCACTTTCATGCATTGGAGAGGGAAATGGCAGCCCACTCCAGTGTTCTTGCCTGGAGAATCCCAGGGACGGGGGAGCCTGGTGGGCTGCTGTCTATGGGGTCACACAGAGTGGGACACGACTGAAGCGACTTAGCAGCAGCAGCAGCAGCAGCAAGTGGCTTTTAGGAAAGATGAAGGGGCTCTTAAAAGGCAGGGTAGAGAGTAGGATATTTGTGACAGAGTTTGTCTGGGTGTGGTCCTGACTTCCGGTCTCCCCATGGTGAGTCAGTTACTCTGGTTGATGAAGACCCAAAGGAGGAGACAGATGTGTTATGTTCCTTTTGGAGGATCTGTCCAGATAAAAAGAGAGAGTTCAGAGAAAGCCTCTTCCTGCATTTGCTGTTTATCAAGTGCTTCTAAAACAAAGTCCCCCTCGAATCCAACCCCCTTACTCCGATTATGATTTCTCTCTCTCCAAAACTGTACTCCCTTTCTGGTCCCCTCTGACCTCAGTCGTGTGCTTGCATGCATGGGTGCCTAGTCACGTCAGTCGTGTCCAACTCTATGCAAACCTGTGGACTGTAGCTGGTCAGGCTCCTCTGTCCATGGGATTGTCCAGGCAAGAACACTGGAGTGGGTTGCCATTTCCTCCTCCAGGGGAATCCTCCTGATTCAGGGATCAAACCTGTATCTCTTACGTCTCCTGCACTGGCAGGCAGGTTCTTTACCACTAGCGCCACCTGCAATCATGTAGTAACTGAACACTAATCGGCCAGAGCCAGGTGACTAAAACTGCTCTTGCCAATAACATGGGTGATGTGCTAAACCTGTTAGTGTAGATCTCATCGTGAAAGTACACACTCAGGTTGTTTCTCCAGGACAAGAAGAGCTCGCAGACCCCCAAGCCGTGGGCCACCTGACCTGAGAATTCTAAACTGGGGACAGCCCGACTCCCAAACTATGACTGAAAAATGTCACAGGTAATGACTAATCCCAGCTTTTGTGGTTCTCCTTTGGTAAAAGAAAAAAGAAAAAAACTCAGAGACCAGGTGGGAGTGGATCTGAAGCTTGTCCCACTCTCCCTTGCTGAGTGCCTGGCAATAAACACTGTGCTTTCCTTCACCACAGCTGCGCCTCAGTAGATGGACTTTGCTTTATGTGGGGTGAGCAGAACCAGCTTTGGTTCAGTAACACCTACAGCTCAAAATAATCAGTATACCAAAGCGGTGCATTTTAGGGTGACATGTCCTGAACTCCTAGTCACCTTTTGAGGTGGCACATTCTGCTGTCATGCAGCACTGAGATTTCTTCTAGTTTTCCCCAATTATAAATAAATACACTGAAGGTTATACATGTATGTACATATATATGTAGCTACATAGGGTTGGCCAAAGTGTTTGAGCTTTCCATAACATCTTATGGAAAAATCCAAATGAAAATTTTGGCCAATCCAAAATCTACATACACATATATGTTTGTGTGTGTTCATGTATGATTTGCATATATTTATAGAGGGCAGACACACTGAAACCATTCTCTCAGAAAACTAGTCAATCTAATCACACTAGGACCACAGCTTTGTCTAACTCGATGAAACTAAGCCATGCCCGTGGGGCCACCCAAGATGGGCGGGCATGGTGGAGAGGTCTGACAGAATGTGGTCCACTGGAGAAGGGAATGGCAAACCACTTCAGTATTCTTGCCTTGAGAACCCCATGAACAGTATGAAAAGGCAAAATGATAGGATACTGAAAGAGGAACTCCCCAGGTCAGTAGGTACCCAATATGCTACTGGAGATCAGTGGAGAAATAACTATGCTAAAGCTGAAACTCCAGTACTTTGGCCACCTCATGCGAAGAGTTGACTCATCGGAAAAGACTCTGATGCTGAGAGGGATTGGGGGCAGGAGGAGAAAGGGACGACAGAGGATGAGATGGCTGGATGGCATCACTGACTCCATGGATGTGAGTCTGAGTGAACTCCGGGAGTTGGTGATGGACAGGGAGGACTGGCGTGCTGTGATTCATGAGGTCGCAAAGAGTTGGACACAACTGAGTGACTGAACTGAACTGAACTGATATATATATATATATATATGCACACACTTTTCAACTAATGGGAGGTTTCTTAGCTTTCAGTGTTGTTGCTGTTTAGTTGCTCAACTAACAACTCTTTGTGACCCTATGACTGTAGTTGGCCAGGCTCCTCTGTCCATGGGATTTCCCATCACAAGAATGCTGGAGTGGGTGCCATTTCCTTCTCTGGAGGATATTCCTAACCCAGGGATCGGACCTGTGTCCCCTGCAAGTGTCCTGCATCGCAGGCAGATTCTTTACTGTTGAGCCACTAGGGAAGCCCAGGTTTCAACAGTCATCCTTCCACAATTAGCTCTTACATAGATTTGCTCATTTAACCTTTTTAAAATTTTTATTTTTATTTTTGCCTCCCTGGGCCTGCCTTGCTGTGCTCAGGCCTTCTCTCGCTGCAATGCACAAGCTTCTCATGGAGGAGGCTTCTCTTGTTGGGGGGCACAGGCTTCAGTAGTTGCGGCTGGTGGGCTCCAGGGCGCAGGATTGGTAGTTGCGGCACACAGGCTTACTTGCTCCACAATGTTTGAAGTCTTAGCCCAGGTTTCAACAGTCATCCTTCCACAATTAGCTCTTACATAGATTTGCTCATTTAACCTTTTTAAAATTTTTATTTTTATTTTTGCCTCCCTGGGCCTGCCTTGCTGTGCTCAGGCCTTCTCTCGCTGCAATGCACAAGCTTCTCATGGAGGAGGCTTCTCTTGTTGGGGGGCACAGGCTTCAGTAGTTGCGGCTGGTGGGCTCCAGGGCGCAGGATTGGTAGTTGCGGCACACAGGCTTACTTGCTCCACAATGTTTGGAGTCTTCCTGGACCAGGGACTAAACTCATATCCCCTGCCCTGGCAGGAAGATTCTTTACCACTGGCCCACCAGGGAAGTCCTGCTCATTTAATTTTGACAACCACCGTAAAGATAGGTATACCAGCATCCTCTTCAGAGCTAGGAGGACAGAGGTTTAAGTAACGGGACACGATGCCTCAAACCCCAGTCTGACTGCTGAGCCCTCTCTCCTTGACCTCAGCGCTATGCAGCCTCTCACTCTCCATTGTGTGAGATTTTATACTTAGTGCAGTTAAACAGAAGTGTGGCAGAAAATTCACACCTTCCTCCTGCCGTCATCACACACACACACACACACACACACACACACAGTGTTTATACTCATACTCCTGAATTTCTTCCCTACAGCTGGGCTGTGACAGTACTTTAAAGTCAACCGAATGCAGGCGGAGGAAGCCGGGTCTGTATTTTCATTTTTTGTTCCAATCTGTGAATTAGAAGTCCCCATTTTCCCATCCTGGTCACGGAGTAGTCCCAAATGGTCCCTGAGCAGAAGGGAGAATTTACCGGGCTGAATCCTGGTCCAAGTCAGAGAGAAAAGTATTCTTTAGAAAGACATCTTCTGATGATTATTTTGAGAGACTTTCTGGTAATCCCCAGCAAATCTGCATGTTAATAGGAATCATTTACTCAAAGCAGGGGTCCAAGAAAATAGCTTTACATAATAACAGTAGCTTGATTTGATTACTTCAATTTGGTTCTTGCTATAGAATTAAAGGTAAAGCCAAGCTTTTGGAAGTTTTACAGGACAATAAACAAAGCGGGAATAGTAAATTAAGAAGAACTCCGGTTTCAACCTGCACATCTTTATTACTTCTAATGAGCAGGGAGATGTATACAGGCTCAGAGAGTAAAACCCATTGATAATCTCCTTAGCATTCTGGATAATTTATCAGTTTCTTTCCCACACTGAGGGCTCTAAGCCCGTCTAATATTCGTTAAGTTTTCTTGGCAGCTTCTCCATAAAAGAAGCGATTTTCTTTCTCATAAAAGCAATGTAGTTTTGTTCACTTGCTTCCCAAAATACTGATCGACATTTCCAGTAGTACTTGGCCATTTTGAGTCACAGCAGCATTTTTTTTTAAATGATGTTATACTCACAGAAGAGTGGGCTTCCCAGGTGGCGCTAGTGGTAAAGAACCTGCCTGCCAATGCAGGAGATGGAAGAGAAGCAAGTTATATCCCTGAGTTGGGAAGATTCCCCTGGAGGAGGGCAGGGCAACCCACTGCAGTATTCTTGCCTGGAGAATCCCATGGACAGAGGAGCCTGGAGGGCTATAGTCCATAGGGTCGCAAAGATTTGGACACGACTGAAGCGACTTAGCATGCAAGAATGCACAGAAGATTTGCAAAAATAGTCCAGAGGGTCCTGTATGCTCCATACTCAGTTTCCCTTTAGCATTTGACATAATCTTAGAAGAATTATCAAAATTAAAAAAATTAATCTCCACATGATATTATTCTCTAAGGTACAGAACTTATCACACCATCTGTTTTTCACTTACGTCCTTCTTCACTTCCAAGGTCTGGTTCAGGGTACCACGTTACATTTAATCAGCATGTCTTCCTCAGTTCAGTTCAGTTCAGTCGCTCAGTCGTGTCCGACTCTTTGAGACCCCATGAATCGCAGCACTCCAGGCTTCCCTGTCCATCACCAACTCCCGGAGTTCACTCAGACTCACGTCCATCGAGTCCGTGATGCCATCCAGCCATCTCATCCTCACTCGTCCCCTTCTCCTCCTGTCCCCAATCCCTCCCAGCATCAGGGTCTCTTCAAATGAGTCAACGCGTCGCATGAGGTGGCCAAAGTACTGGGGCTTCAGTTTTAGCATCACTCCTTCCAAAGAAATCCCAGGGTTTATCTCCTTCAGAATGGACTGGTTGGATCTCCTTGCAGTCCAAGGGACTCTCAAGAGTCTTCTCCAACACCACAGTTCAAAAGCATCAATTCTTCGGCACTCAGCCTTCTTCACAGTCCAACTCTCACATCCATACATGACCACAGGAAAAATCATAGCCTTGACTAGATGGACCTTAGTCGGCAAAGTAATGTCTCTGCTTTTGAATATACTATCTAGGTTGGTCATAACTTTTCTTCCAAGGAGTAAGCGTCTTTTAATTTCATGGCTGCAGTCACCATCTGCAGTGATTTTGGAGCCCCCCAAAATAAAGTCTGACACTGTTTCCACTGTTTCCCCATCTATTTCCCATGAAGTGATGGGACCAGATGCCATGATCTTCGTTTTCTGAATGTTGAGCTTTAAGCCAACTTTTTCACTCTCCTCTTTCACTTTCATCAAGNGATGATCCAGAGGATGTTGGCAATTTGACCTCTGGTTCCTCTGCCTTTTCTAAAACCAGCTTGAACATCTGGAAGTTCATGATTCATGTACTGTTGGAGCCTGGCTTGGAGAATTTTGAGCATTACTTTACTAGCATGTGAGCTGAGTGCAATTGTGTGGTAGTTTGAACAATATTTGGCATTGTCCTTCTTTGAGACTGGAATGAAAACTGATTTTTTCCAGTCTTTTGGCCACTGCTGAGTTTTCCAAATTTGCTGTGAATATTGACTGCAGCACTTTCACAGCATCATCTTTTAGGATTTGAAATAGCTCAACTGGAATTCCATCACCAACACCAGCTTTGTTTATAGAGATGCTTCCTAAGGCCCACTTGACTTCATATTTGAAGATGTCTGATTCTAGGTGAGTGGTCACACCATCGTGGTGATCTGGGTCATAAAGGTCTTTTTTTGTACAGTTCTGTGTACTCTTGCCACCTCTTCTTAATATCTTCTGCTTCTGTAAAAGTATGTCTGTTGTAAAGTAAGCATAGTCTCACTGGATTAGAATTAGAATGAAGGATGAGGAAAATTATTAGAGAACGAAAAACAAATGGGGAAAACGGGAGCCCAGTGCCCCAGTGGCGATCCAGCTGGTGGCTGATGGAGCCAGGCCTGGGAGGCTCCTTGCTTGAAATGCAGATAAAGAAAGAAGGAAATAAGAAAAATGTCTTCCCTGTCTCTCTGTCCTTTTTGTTTCTATTTTGTGATAATAAAATGATCTTTCTCAGGGTTCTGCAAAAGGAGGATACTAGTATTTTGTTGTTTAGTCTCAGAATTGATTCTTGCACATCTGTTTATATGACCTTATCCTTCTTTGCCAAGGGTACCCAACTAGAATCATGATGAGGTGAAGAAGGAAGAAGAAGAGGAAAAAGAGGAGGACCCAGTCTAGAAAAATAAATAGATATTTGTACAGAAGGTAGCAATAGACACACACACACACACACACACACACACATATCTACACACACCATACCATATGCCATGGAATCTTCCAGGCAAGAAGACTGGAATGAGTTGTCATTTCCTTCTCCAGGTATCTTCCTGACCCAGGGATTGAACCTGTGTCTCTTGTGTCTTCTGCATTGGCAGGTGAATTCTTTACCACTAGCACCATCTGGGAAGCCCCATGTGCATATATTGGGTTGGCCAAAAAGTTCATTCAGTTTTTTCTGTACCATTTCATGGGAAAAATCTGAACAAACTTTTCAGCCAACCTAATGTATACATTGTATATACATCCTTATCTTGCTAGAAACTTTTTATATTCTCTCTCTCTGATAGCTACCTTTCATTTGCACCAGACCAGTGATACAACACATAAAGTATCTGTTTCTCTATTTGGATACAAAACATGCAGCCCAGGAGATCTGGGTGAGGCCCATGGAATTGAGCATGTCGCTAGCCGGCCAGTTAGATCTATACGACCTTCAAGACCAGCAAAGATCGGAGCAGTGGGGTCCATCTGTGACCTCCCAGCCATGTGGCCGAAGTCAAATAAATATTTGATTTCTCTGTGTTGTCTTCATGGTGAGATCTCACATTATGCCTAAGTCCTTGACTGATGGGTTCAATAAAAGTGGCTGCTTTTGAATAAATAAAAGGTGTAGTTTTTCTTCTGAAAATATGAAAGCATAGATCCAGGTGCTATACGAAGGAATAGATGATAATGAGAGTTAGCAGCATAAAAACAGAACAACAGCAACAACCAAAAAAAGAAAAACCATTCCATAAGACAAGAATCTGGCTATTCACATATGAATAAATCAGTTTAAAATTCTAATGAAAAGCCATCAGCTAAAGTTGAACCTGTGTTTATAAAACTGATTAAGAAGGCAGGGACAGGAACTTCCCTGGTAGTCCAGTGGTCAAGACTTCACCTTTCAACGCAGGCAGTGTGGGTTCCACCCTTGGTTGGGGAGCTAGGATCCCACATACCTTGCAACCAGAACTCTAAACAGGAAGCAGAAATAATATTGTAACTAATTCATTGAAGTCGCTAAAAGTGGTTCATTAAACAAACAAAAAAAAAAAACTTTAAAAAAAGGGCAGGACATGTACAAATTTTTTAAAGTTGTCCTTTTAAAAGTTGTTTTTGCCTAAAATTGTTAGTTTTCAAATAAATTTTGGCACCATCTGAAGTTAAGGGTTGGAGAAGGAAATGGCAACCCACCCCAATGTTCTTGCCTGGGAAATCTCAAGGACAAAGGAGCGTTAGTAATTTAGAAATGTAATTAATGTGAAACTCCTTTAGCTTTTATTATGCAGATAATCAGGTATTGTTTGGGGTTCCCCACAAAGTCCATGTAAATATCCCTGCTAACCAAAAGGCAGTAGGAACTCTCTACTTATTGGAGCAAAGTTGTGGATGATTTTTTTCCCCTCCAGATAGGCTGGCTGGGAGCACATGACTAGATGAGGTCCCCAGCAGCATCTGGCCCTGTCTCCCATCACACACACACATCTGTGTCCCCCACTTTGCAGGCACCGACACAGACGTCTCCACAGCAGCTGGTGGGCTGGACCCAACCAGCCAGTGTGGGACAAACAGAACGGTGATTGATGAGAACAGACCCTGGGTCTGCGAGGCAAGCAGTTCCTTGCACAGAGCAAAGGATAAGGGTGGACAGTCAGTTTGGGGGCAAGAAGCCATATCCTACCAACATGCGACGCCTTTTCTTTTCCCACACAGACTGGTACTGTCTGTGTTATAAAGCTGCTCAGTGTCCTTCACTGCAATTGTACAAGGCCCAGTCCTGTCCTCTGAGAACAACTCAAATATGAATTTTGAAAGCAGTGGGCATTATTCACCCACCGACTCTAAACAGATTCCCAGTCGATGAGGGGAGGAAGGAACAGAAAGAGATTTTGATGCTTTTTGTTTGCTTGCTTTGAATTTGGGTCTTCTTGCTTCTAAAATAAGCTTATCCGGGAATATTGAAAACCGAGACCCACAGTCTCTCTCCTGGGTGAAGGCCACATGGTCCAAGAAGTCACGTGGGTCAGGCGGCCAGGATGTACTGTGATTTGGGTGTAGAAGAAGCAGGGCTGGAGAAGGAATGCATTTCACTTGTTTCACCCATGTTTATGGTCGTTCATGAGCTATACAGGCTTCCCTGATGGCAAAGAATCTACCTGCAATGCAGGAGACCTGGGTTCAGTCCCTGGGATGGGAAGATCCCCTGGAGAAGTGAATGGCTACCCACTGCAGTATTCTTGCCCGGAAGACCCCATGGACAGAGGAGCCTGGAAGGCTGTAGTTCATGGGGTCACAAAGAGTGACATCACTGAGCCACCGAGCACACATGACCTATTTGAGGGGACTTCCCTGATGGTCCAGGAGTTAAGAGTCTGCCTTCCAGTGCAGGGGACTCAGGTGTGATCCTTGGTCAGGGAACTAAGATCCCACATGCCCCAGGCCAGCTAAACCTGGGAGTGCTGCAGCTAGAGAAAGCCCGCATTCGGCAACGGAGACCCAGCCGAGCCAAAAAAAAAAAAAAAATCCAAGATGAGCTTTTTTTGCACAAAGGCCAACCCTATTTTGTTTTGATTAGAGTCTCTTTATTAAAGTAATCATTGATTTCCAACTAGGAACCCAAGTTACTTCACAAGGTATAAAGATTAAGATAAACAGATCGGTAGGTGAGCAAGTTTAACAGAAACGCTTAATTGAAGCTGTGCCAAAGAAAGTGTCTCTGAAAATAGTACTTAACGTTTTTTGTTAGACAAAAATGAAAATGCAAAAGATAGCCACTTTCAATTTAAATGCATTTTTGGCCCATATTTCTGCTATCCTATGTGACAACTGTTTCGTTTACTCATGTCCACTCAGGTGGTGCAGTGGTAAAGAATCTGCCTGCAGAGCAGGAGATCAGGAGATGTGGGCTCAGTCTCTGGGTCGGGCAGATCCCCTGGAGGAGGAAGTGGCACCCCACTCCAGTACTCTTGCCTGGAGAATCCCATGGGCAGAGGAGCCTGGTGGGCTATAGTCCACAGACTCGCAAATAGTTGGACATGACTGAGCGACTAAACACACAATGTATAAAACACACACAATGTTTTCACTGGATTTTTACTTACAAAAGTAATATTGTGACATCATTTCAGTCATTCGGTAGATGTGATATTGTTCTTTTCCATTGGCCCAAAAAACTTAGCAACTCTATCATTCTCAGTAGTAGATAATATTCCATCGTTATCAACATTTCATGTTTTGTTTATCCATTGCCTATTGCTAAATTTTTAATTATTATATTCAGTTTTTCACTGTCATAAATAAAACTGTTATAAATTATCAATACATACATCATTTATTCTTTTAAATTACTTCATTGAAATAAATTCCAAAGAATGAGATGACAGGGTCAAAGAGTACAAGCATTTTTATGACCTTTGACCTGCATTGATTGCCAAATGCCCTCCAAAGGCATTGTACTCATTTCTAAAGAATGAAATATCTGCTTCCCCCATGGTCTTATTAGCATTGAGTTCTAGGATTTTCCTGTATTTTATTTCTCCAGTCTCAATGGATTGAGATTAAATACTATACTCACGAGAGTATTATTATAAGTATTAATAGCTGCAAAATTTCTTGATTACTAATAACACTTAGGATATAAAGAAAGGAAAAGAAAACAGAAAAAGCAAGCCAAATCAAATACTTGCTTAGTAGTGCTAAATGCCTTTGCACATTAAATATCTGTGAACACTCCAAGCTTCAATACTGAGAACAAAGGAATCGACCTGAAAGAGTTAGAATCACTTAGGTATCCCAGAGTCAGATAACTCAAATTTAATTTTATGAATACCTTCATATACTCACAAAGCTTAAAACTTTGTTAAAAGATTAAGACTAAGGGAAATGAACGCTAACTTATTTTATCAATGCCTAACGTACTAATTTTAAGCAGCAAAGAATTTTACTCTCTGTGACCTCTTGCAAAGACTTCCAATTATTTCACAGTGGCTTTTTTGTTTGGTTTTGTTTTTCCACTATGTCTCAAGTGATCTTGAATGGGGAGAGGAAAGATAAACGGGTGAAAATAAAATAACAGGAGCAAGAGTCTCTGGCTCCTTTTATAAAATTTGCATCAGCTCTGGTCCTGTTTTATGAAATACTGTGCAAACACAGAAATGGATAACTCATTTGTCAATGCATTTTGCAGATGCCATGGTTGAAAGAAAAACCCCTAAACATCTAATTCTTTGTGACCAACCCAACTGAAAGACAGTTCCTCCTTAAAAGTGTGCCTTAGGATTTCCGTGGCAGAGTTGCTTAGAGTAGTGCGTGCACGCCCAGTCCCTTCAGTCGTGTCCGACTCTCTGGTCTGCAGCTCGCCAAACTCCTCTGTCTATGGGATTCTCCAGGCAAGAACACTGGAGTGGGTTGCCATGCCCACCTCCAGGGGATCTTCTTGACCCCATGGATCGAATCCGTGTCTCTTACATCTACCTGCATTGACAGGCAGGTTCTTTACCACTGGTGGCTCAGAGTAGACATACTATTAAATATACTGTTGTTATCGTAGAGAGAAATCTGCTTTCAGAGTTGCTTAGAGTAGTGCGTGCACGCCCAGTCCCTTCAGTCGTGTCCGACTCTCTGGTCTGCAGCTCGCCAAACTCCTCTGTCTATGGGATTCTCCAGGCAAGAACACTGGAGTGGGTTGCCATGCCCACCTCCAGGGGATCTTCTTGACCCCATGGATCGAATCCGTGTCTCTTACATCTACCTGCATTGACAGGCAGGTTCTTTACCACTGGTGGCTCACAGTAGACATACTATTAAATATACTGTTGTTATCGTAGAGAGAAATCTGCTTCAGCTGGGTGGCCATCCCTCCCTAGCCCCACCATATCACAGCCAGGGTACTTGGTGTTTGTAGCTAGGAGGACAGGAGAAGAACATGTAGGCTCAATACTTAAGGCCCCACCCATACTAGTCATGGAAAGGTATCAAGCAGGAAGCACAGAGGGTAACTCAGATCCACCCCTACCTTCCATCAGGGCTAGCCAGGAGGAAGGGCTGGAACTGAGCCCAGGGCCATCAGAACAGGAAGGGACTGGCGTTTGTATTAGATCTCAGGGTGGACAGCTCAGCACAAGCTCATGGCCGGACCTAGACATGCTGAGTCCAGTGTGGCTGTGGATTTCCACCCCCATCTGTCTTGCTTGCTTTCAGCTGGGTGGCCATCCCTCCCTAGCCCCACCATATCACAGCCAGGGTACTTGGTGTTTGTAGCTAGGAGGACAGGAGAAGAACATGTAGGCTCAATACTTAAGGCCCCACCCATACTAGTCATGGAAAGGTATCAAGCAGGAAGCACAGAGGGTAACTCAGATCCACCCCTACCTTCCATCAGGGCTAGCCAGGAGGAAGGGCTGGAACTGAGCCTAGGGCCATCAGAACAGGAAGGGACTGGCGTTTGTATTAGATCTCAGGGTGGACAGCTCAGCACAAGCTCATGGCCGGACCTAGACGTGCTGAGTCCAGTGTGGCTGTGAATTTCCACCCCCATCTGTCTTGCTTGCTGCTGAACTGTGCCGTGGGTGGTGATACCTCAGTGAGAGAAAGTCTTTCCAGGCACCCTGGGGCTGGGTTAGGGGACAAGTGGGAAGGTCAAGTGCTGAGAAGGGTGAACTAGAGAGGCGTGGTCATTTGCCAGAGTGGACCCTTCAGTTGGAGAGAGGAATTGTGTGAGCGAGGCCCCTCGGGCTGGGAAAGAGCTTGTTCAAGGAGAGGATCCATCAGTGTCAAGGGCCGATTCAGAACATGGCAGCCTCCTGATTTCCATGCCTTCAATTACACACAGTGGCTCATCGCTGGGAACCCTGCCTTATCAGATCAACATTAAGCTGAAGTACCTTTATTTAGCTCTCAAGAAACCTCCTGACCAGGTCTGCCTGTGAATGGCCACAGGGAGGAAGAAATGAACACAGCCCCTCTGGAGGCTGATGGGAACCAGTAAGTGTTTGACTTCATTCCATCCCCTTTTAGTATAAATGGACCTGAATTCTGACTCAGGCAAGATGGTTCTTTGGGGCATGAGCCCACTGTCTTCTTGCTGGCTAGCTGGCTTCTTGCTTCTAGCTGGCTTTCTGAATAGAGTTGTTATTCCTTGCCCCAGTGATTCGTCTCTTGATAACTGGCTCTAGCGTAATCACCCTCATTTGCATAGTCCCTTCCAAGGCTTGGAAAAGGCCCGACCACCAACTCGTTCACATGGTTGCGATTTTGTAAAATTTGCATCTTTTCGATGTTTTCACCACAATCCACAGGGATCACTGTCCTTTTCTTCTCTGCCCCTTTCCCACTCTCCCGTGTCTGTCGATGTTGGAGTGGCTGAGAACATGTGGGGGAGATGGCTAAGGGGCCCTTGCTTTGGAGGGTAGGTGTAGTTCAGTGGGATTGACTCATTTGCTTGGCAGTCACTTCCCTACAGTGAAGTTACCAGCCCGCGGGATATGGAAATACCTTCTAGGGCAACCCCTGCTGCCAAGTCCCCAGGTGTGGAGTCCCCAAGCAGAGTGACAAGAGAGGGCAGAGTCAGAGATCACTTCATGATACAGATGCAGCTTTGGTCCCCAGAATCTCGTTGGCGGTGGAGGAGAGACAAGGCTATTTGGTTTCTTTAAATTCTTATTTATTTATTTATTTATTGTTCGGCTGGGCTGGGTCTCTGTTGCTGCACACCGGCTTTCCCTAGTTGCGGCAAGTGGGGTCTACTCTCTAGGTGCGGTATGCAGGCTTCTTGTTGCGGTGGCTTCTATTGCTGTGGGGCAGTCTCCAGAGCATGGATTCAGTAGTTGCAGCACACGTGGGATTTTAGTTCCTGGACCAGGGATGGAATCCACATCCAGGTGTACTTTTAACCACTGGACCACTGGGGGATGTCCCGAGGCAAGATCTAAAATGTATCAAGCTAGAAGCAGTCGGTGGAAAAGCATCGCAGAGGGGTGCCCTCACTTTGCAGTCATGTTTTACTCCGCCTTCTAATCTGTACAAGCTAGATTGGCTTGGCCTGCTCAGGCTTATCCTGGAGGGTCCAAGGGGGAAGCCTGCATCCAGAGTGCCATCTTTGTGCTTCATCCCAAAGTGCTGTCATGGAGACACATCCCTGGGCCGCGAGGATGCTGACTCTGGTCTCCTAGCAGGAGACGTTCTTAGGGGAGCAGCAGCTGCTTGGTTCCTTAGGGACACTGGGACCGAGAGCCTGATACCTGCGAGCTGTGGTCGGCCTGGTCGCCTTCCTTCCTGGCCACATGGCAGCTTTGAGCCAACAGCTGCCCGTCCGCAGCCCTCTCCCAAGAATCTGTGTGGCCATTCACCACAGGCCTCCTCTTGGAAAGGCAAAGAAGGTTGCATTATATTAGGTAAAGCTTATCTTTTGCATCTGCCAAGGTCCACGAGTTTCCCCTCTGTCCACCCCCAGCTCCCAGCCCCTCTCTCCTCCCTTCTTCCTTTACCCTCTCTGGTGCGTTTTCAATAGTGTGTGCTTTTTTTTTTTTTTGTCTTTCTCCTTTCTTTCTAGTCAAGACAGGGTTGTCTCTCTGGGTGGAAAAAGGCAGTGTGTTTGTGGAGTGCAGCTGCATTTCAAAGGTACTTTGTTGGCCAGTTATGAATTTGCCTTTGCTAATGTGGGGAAACAGGGAAATGCTTTAGCTTCCCTCCTCCTCCCCCCAAACTGAAATTGATGTTATTTCTTTGCCAGTGGTACCCAAGGAAATGTTTTGTTTCATTTCCTCCCCTTTCAGGCTGAGCCCTATTTATGTTCGGAGCTGGGGCCCTGCCACTAAGAATCATTGTCGTTACCACCAGGGTCTGAGGCTGGCCAAATTCAGCAGCTGTGGTTTCATGCCTACCCTCACCAAGGTTTATTTCCTTGACAACATGTTCTTGTTTGGACCAACTTTCTTAGTCTTTCTCTCGCTGCTTTTTTTTCCTCCTTCTTTGCGAAACCTCCCTTACAGTTTTGTGGGGCTTAAAATTAGAAAAGAAAAAGCGAGTATGTGTGTGCCTCTGTGTGTGTATCTGTGCATGTGTGTGTGTGTTGTGTGCTTTAGGGGCAATGGGCAGAGGACTGGAAAGGAGATAAAGACCCTGAGAGTTGAAGAAAGGGTACAGGGGGCCGCAGCAAGGGGCGAGCGGTGGGAAGTTTTCACCATACATAACGGCATTAAATTTGTGATCAGTTTGACGGCCACCACTCTCCTCCAACCGCCACCCCTGCCGAAACGGAGACTCACCCTCGGCCGCCTCACCCACCCTGGCCTTTCAAATGGAATACCTAGGTGGCCCATGGGACCCCTGACCCCTGTATCCTGTTCCTTTCTTCCTGCCCTGCTACTTTTTCCCTCCGATAAAAGGAGAGAGTGAGAGATAATTAACAAAAAACATGGCCCCCGGACAATGAAACAACTGGCCTTGGCTGGCCAGAAATTTATCCTGGTTTTCTAGGTGAACTTTCTTCCATCAATCTTTCCTTTAACTTCCACGTTAGTGGAAGCAATAGGAACAGCCCTCCCTCCCCTGAGCAATGCTTTCTTTTGACGGGAAACAAAAAAGGGGGCTCAGCGAAAGCCGAGGTGAAATCTGGGTGGTATGGGGCACTGCACAATGGGGCCGCTGTGTTTTACAACAGGGGAGGGGCGGGCGTGACTGGTCTGATGATGGAAACAGTCCCCCCCTCTCCCCGATTCAGGCCTGCAAACGCATCTTCTGTTCTACACGGACCGGACAGAAAAGAGAAAAGCTACAAAGAAAAGGGGAGGGGGCGGAATTCAAACAAAACGCGTGAGGCTGAAAAATCTCCCTGCTCCTACACGCCCCGAGAAAGGAAACGCATCAGAGAGGCTTCGGGACTCCTCGGGGCCACGTCTGAATAGCTCTGGCTGGACTCTGATTTATCGACAGAGCTTGAGCGACACGTTAGAGAAAGGCTCGGGGCCCTTTGTCTTTGGCAGAGACGACAATGGGCCACAAGGGCCCGGATCTCTTGGGACGCTCTCGGGGCATGCCTTCCTCTTGCCCTCTCCTCTCTGCAGACGCCAGCGGCAGTAAAAGCGATTGGTGGGTGTCCGGAAGAGCTGGTGACAAGGCCGGGCCACTTGAGGTCTCCTTAAGAGGGTATTATGGTCAGGGAAAATATTTGTGCTGTGAAGATGGCACACTCCATTTTGTTAATGGCTCTTATCCGTGTGGGATAATCGCTACCCACCCCGCTCAACCCTGCTGCCCGGCTGTCAGGGGTGCAGCCGTGGCCAATTCACGGCGCCCTTGGAGAAAGCCCCTTCTCCGCTGCAACTAAGATGGAAACACTGTGTTCACCTCCTTGAGCCGAGGGGAAGGTGAGCACGAGAGCAGCCTGAGTTGTAAATTACCATTAAACAAAATCGCACAGAGCCTTCTCTGCCTGGGGTAGGACCCTGTCCAATAAATGATGGCTGGACCAAGAGGGGGACCCCAGGAGAGACTGGGCGCTAGGGAGTCCCTTCCCCTCGGGGCTGGGAGTGGAAACGGCTGAAGGATCAGGAGTCTGGGAGGATAGACTGGAGAGTCCATGAGGTTCATGGGTTGCCTTGGAGAGGTGAGGCAGAGACCGTGCCATCTCACACGGTTCCTAGGTCAATTAAGTCAGGCCCTTTGTGGCCCAATACCTACCTCTCCCCGCACATCTTCATCTGCCAAGCTGCAGCCTTAGTCATCATCCAAGGGAAAGGAGAGAGGAAGGGAGAGGGGGAAAGGAAAGAAAAAGAGAGAGAGCCAGATGATAGAGGAGGGAGGAACACAGGGAGGGAGGGAGAAAGAAAGAAGGAAGGAAGGCAAAAGGAGAGAAAAAAGAAGAGAGAGAATGAATGATAATGGAAAAGTGGCAAAATGCTAACAGTTGGTCAATCTGGGTGAAAGACAGAGAATGATGAAAGAAATGTTCGCATATTGAGATGTAAGTAAGTCATCCTGGCTTCAGTTCAATTCAGTCGCTCAGTCATGTCCGACTCTTTGTGACCCCATGAACTGCAGCACGCCAGGCCTCCCTGTCCATTGCCAACTCCCAGTTTACCCAAACTCATATCCATTGAGTCGGTGATGCCATCTACTATCTCATCCTCTGTTGTCCCCTTCTCCTCCTGCCTTCAATCTTTCCCAGCATCAAGGTGTTTTCAAATGAGTCAGCTCTTTGCATCAGGTGGCCAAAATATTGGAGTTTCAGCTTCAACATCAGTCCTTCCATTGAACACCCAGGACTGATCTCCTTTAGGATGGACTGGTTGGATCTCCTTGCAGTCCAAGGGACTCTCAAGAGTCTTCTCCAACACCACAGTTCAAAAGTATCAATCCTTCAGCACTCAACTTTCTTTATAGTCCATCCATACATGACATCCTGGCTTATACATGCATTAATTTGAATTTCATGCTGACTAAATCAGCCCCTTTGTGTTCTAATCAAACATACATTGTACATCTTCCCTAATTATTAAAGAAAAGGGCACACTGACTGGAGGTTTAAAAAAAAATGTTCATGTTAAAAATAAAGATTAAATGCCTCCCTTCCTGGGACACCAAGGCTGATGCTCCTTCAGTGATAAGACTCCCTTCCCAGGTGTCAAGGCCATGCTGACTCAACTGTGTACATGCTGACCTGTTAATGTTTTTAAACCCTGAAGGAATGTATCCCTGACTTGTTTGATATTCCTTCTCTGACAAGATAGAAAACCAGACTTCTTGGAGCAACTTCTCAGAGTTATCTAAGAGGCTGTCTTCTGGGTTATAGTCCTCTGTTTGCTCAAATAAAAGTCTTTTCTATCTGTATTATAGATTGTTAATTGATCATTTTTGTCGACAGAAGAAAAGAGGGAGAGAGACAGAGACACAGAGAGAGACAGAGAAGGGAGGGAGGGAAGGAAGGAAGAAAGGAAAGGCCACCATATTTCGCTAAAAATGATGGAGGACCAGTTTTACTAAAAATGGGTTCCTCATCCTTGTTCTGAAGACATGAGCTCTGTGTCTATAACATGCTAATACCAAACGGATGCTGGCCATCAACAAATAATGGCATCACCATGTACATGTCAGACACAAATATAACCAGCACCTGTACCATATTGTTTATCCAAATTATGGATAACATTTTTTCGTCTGTTAAAGCAGCAAGTTCTCAAGACTGTCATCACTCTTCCTCAATTACATTGCAAACCTCCTTGGTTTTAAACAGAAGATACTGAATTGAAATGAACTCTGTTTGTTGGCTCAGGGTCAAGTGAAATAGAGTGAAAATGTCCTGTAATCTATACAACAAAAGGCAGGCACAGACCAGTTTTCCCTCTAGTTCTCTGGTGGCTCAGATGGTAAAGTGTCTGTCTACAATCCAGGAGACTTGGGTTCAATCCCTGGGTCGGGAAGATCCCCTGGAGAAGGAAATGGCAATCCACCCCAGTACTATTGCCTGGAAAATCCCATGGACAGAGGAGCCTGGTAGGCTACAGTCCATGGGGTCGCAAAGAGTCAGACACAACTGAGCGACTTCACTTTCACTCACTCACTGTGTCCCCAGGCCACGCTAGTTTGGAAGGTCTGGTGTCTGCCGTCACTTTTGCAAGCTACCCTCACTTTGCTTTGCTGTCCTTGTTGGCTTGTGAAACCAGATTACCATGTCTGTTGACAAGATCTTTGAGTGACTGTCAAGATTCCAGCTTTGTGACCCTGGACAAATCATGTAACATCTCTGTGCCTCAGTTTCCTCCCCTGCAACATGGAAATGGAAACAGTACTTACTTTGGGGCATTGTTGAGAAGATGAAATAAAATAACACATTGAATGCTCAGAACAGGGACTGAAGTATAGTAAATACACATTAAAATATTAGCCACTATTAAAGTGATATCTAGCATAGCTAGGAAGGAAGGAATTGTCTGATGAGTAACGGGCACAGATTTCAGCGCCTGCATTTTGCATAATAAGGTCTTTAATATTTGCTGGCTTGCTTCTGACTTCTTGGCGTGGTTCTCTTCCATATGGTTACCTACGTAGCTGTCTTCAGAAAATTCAAAACCAGCGTCTCAGCCTTCTGGGGCTGAACTAGTCTCATCAGCTGAGGATGTTTTCTAAAGTGCACCAGTTCAGACCTGTACCCACCCTGTGCCCACCTGCACTCACCCCCACATTTGTGTTTCTCCACGAGCAGTAGGAATAACAACCATGAAAACGACTGTCCCTCCTTTAGCACCCGCCCTGCACCAGGCACGACGCTCAATGCTTCATCTACATCCTGACTTCTGTCGCCGCACCGGTGGGTTTTCTCTGAGAGTCCATAGATACTGGAGGCACATTCATTTCCCCTGGGAGGTCGAGGCATGCTCGGGATCACCCAGCCGGTTCTGAGAGCCCGTGTCTCCTGCCTCTCGTTAGGTGCTGAGTCATATTCTCTGTCGGCCTCCTGGTTTCGCTTGTAGTCTCACTTGTGCGGTGTGCTGAGGTGCCTCAGTCACGTTTGACTCTTTGCAGCCCCTGCCAGGCTCCTCTGTTCATGGGGTTTTCCAGGCAAGAACACTGGAGTGGGTAGCCATTTCCTCCTCCAGGGGATCTTCCTGACCCAGGGATCGAACCTGTGGTTCTTACATCTCCTGCACTGGCAGGCAGGTCCTTTACCGCCAGTGCCACTTGGGGAAAGTCTCTTCAGCCGTTTCCAGCAGCCTCACTTAAGGTATGTCTTTTCTGAGCGCTTTGGTAAAGCAAAGCAGAAGGCACATGGGGATGGCTCAGAGCTGGGAGGGGCTGGCTGGAAAGTTGGAGCCCAAAAGTAAGGGAATCATTATCCCAACACAGAACACAGACTCCCCTGCCTTGGGGCACCCAGAAGGCTAATTCTCAGAGGAGCAGAGGAGGGTGACCCAAGTGACCGTCACTCTTCCTCAAGCTTATTTTTTAACTGACTAAATAATTTGGTTTTACTGATAATGCGTGATTGCTCTAAATTAATCTCAAGTGCCAGAAAGAACCACCAATAAAAGCTTCATAGATTTATTCATTTTTTTTCTAGCTGGTAGTCTGTCTTTTGACTTTGTTTTCTGCTCCTTCTGCCATATAAAAGCAAGGGTGGTGGAAATTTCCTGGAGACAGCACCAGTTCAGCAGTGATAAATAAGCTTAGCCTTGATTCATGAGTTGTATCTTCTGAGCAGAGAGCATGGAGGGCAAGTGTCATTCCAAGCAAACAGAAGATCAGGTTGGGTTCCAAGTTGATTACAAAATAAACTGAAACTGAAACTATTTTTTTCCTGTCGTTGAAAGTCAGATGAAGTTTATCACCCGAGTCCTTGTACAGGGGTGCTAGGTCCCCTTCTGTTCCCATCCTCTTGCCTACCCGGCCCCCCTCCCATCCCACGTGGAGGTGGAAGCAGCAACGTGCCTGGTGTCCAAGATGCTGGGCACCGTGGGTGGGGTGGGCGGTGGGTGCGGTAAGCAGGGAAAGTTGCCCAAGCGGTGTAGAGACTGGTTACACTAAACCAGTATGTTAAATGAGCAAATAAGCAAACGCATTGAGGATGGTGGGAAGCTGGTTTCTCACAGTCAGGGAATGGATTTACAAAGATGTTAATGGAGAAAGCTAGAAATAACTCTGGGGTGTTGGAGGAGAATTCGAACTACATTTCAAAATAATTTTAGTATGTATATTTACATATTTTACTCATGTATATATAATACAAACATACTGTATATGTATATTACATATACACACATATTGAAAGGGACACAGTTAACAGATGTATGCACCCTTGCACATATATATGCTTAATGCTTCTTCCCCTGAGATAATGACACTTCAGTAACAATAAACCCACTGAGTACCCAGATCCTAGTTGGTAAATACTCCTACACCAAAAGGGAACAAAATCTCTGTGGGGAAGGAGTGATACAGGGCTGGGACAGAGAAGGTGTAAAGTGAACCTAGAATACCTTATTGTCCCACAAAGTAATGAAATGCTCCAAAAATGATGAAAACAGAAGTCAGCTTGAACCCAGCTCCCAGCTGGCCAAAGCTAGGACAGCTGAGGGTCAAAACAAACAATGAGATTATCACATTAGTATCCACTGAATGAAATACATTCACTGATATAAATAAATGAGAAATAAATGAAGAAGAGAAAGATTTTTCTTTACATTAAATGCTAACTAACAAATGTAGAAGAACAAATCATCTGTCTGGCAAGGGGATATCTAGAACATATAAAAAGTTATTGCAACTTAATAATCAAAAAGACAAATAACTCAATTAAAAAATATTTGTAAACTATATGACTGACAAGGGATTCATCTCCAAAATTTACAAACATTTCATGCAGCTTGATATTTTAAAAAAAAACAAAACCCAATCAAAAATGGGTAGCAGACATACATTTCTCCAAAGAGCACACACACGTGTGTGTAAGAAGCACATGAAAAGACGCTCAACATTGCTAATTACTAGAGAAATGCAAATCAAAACTGCAATGAGATATCACATCATACCCCTCAGAATGGCCATCATCAAAAAAAAAAAAAAAAGACAATAAATGCTGGAGATGGCATAGAGAAAAGGGAACCCTCCTACACTTTTGGTGGAATGTAAACTGGTACATGGACTACTGAGAACAGTATAGATGATCCTTAAAAACTAGAAACAGAGCTACCACATGACCTAGCAACCCCACTCCTGGACACATAAAAGAGAAAACTTTAATCCAAAAAGATGCATGCACCCCAATGTTCCCTGCAGTGCTGTTTACAACAGCCAAGACACTGGAAACAACCTAAATGTCCATCAGCAGATGAACAAATAAAGAATATGTGGTGCATATATACAATGGAATATTACTCAGCCACTAAGAAAAATAAAACAATGCCATTTGCAGCAACATGGATGAACCTGGAGATTATCATACTAAGTGAAGAAAGACAAAGACAAATATCATCACAGGATGTCACTTAAATGTATCTAGAATCTAAAAAAATAAAAGATACCAATGACTTTATTTCCAAAACAGAAACAGACTCACAGACTTAGAGAACAAACCTTTGGTTACCAGGGAGAAGGGGAGGGGGAGGGATAGACTGGGAGCTTGGGACTGACATATACACACCACTATATTTAAGATAGATAACCAACAAGGACCTAAGGTATAAGACAGGGAACTCTGCTCAGTGTTCTGAAATAACTAAAACAGAAAAGGATGCATATGTGTGACTAAATCACTTTGCTGCACACGTGAGCCGAGCACAGCATCGTTAATCAACTAGGCACCAACATAAACTAAAAAAATAAAGGGCCAGAGGAGGTATTTGTTATGAGTTGAACTGTGACCCTCCAAAAATAAAATTTGAAATTCTACCCCCCAGGATCTCAAAAATGTGACCTTACTCGGCAACAGGGGTGTTGCAGATGCAATCAGTGAAGATGAGGTCGAACAGGAGGCGGCATCGCATGGGCATGCTCAGTGGCTCAGCCACGTCTGACTCTTTGTGACCCCATGGACTGTAGCCCACCAGGCTCCTCTGCTCCCATGGAATTACCCAGGCAAGAATGCTGGAGTGGGTTACCATTTCCTCCTCCAGGGGACCTTCCTGACCCAGCGATTGACCTCTCATCTCCTGTGTCTCCAAACAGGAGTATGGTGGGTCTTAATCCATCTGAGTGGCGTCCTTATAGGAAGACAGCCATGCGAAGACACAGACACAGGGAGAAGGCCATGTGAAGACGGAGGCAGAGATGAGAGTGACAAGCCAAGGGATGCCAGGAGTTGCCCGTCATCACCAGAGCTCACAGAAAGCTCAGACTCTCCCTCAGAGTCCTCAGCAGGAACCAAGCTTCCCAACTCCTGACTCAAGCCCCCTGTTACTCTTGACTCTCACAAGCACTCTATGGGAGGGACACACTTACTCTCCTTGCTTCATAGATGCATAAAAGGAGGCTGAGAGAAGCTAAGAAACTTGGCCAAGGTCACACGGCTAATGAGTGAGGGAACTGAGATTCAAAGGCAAGTCAGGTTGGTCTGGAACCAAAGTTCATTACCACTACCACCAGCTCTTGACGCAGCAGTTCAAGAAATTATTTGCTTCTGTGGAATAGTTTGTTGATTATTAACCATGCACCAGAACCAGGCTAGGATCAAAGAATCCTATGATAGCCCCAGCCCTAAATAGAGACCTAACTCTCTAGTTGAAGAGATCAGTCAGGGGCCCAGAGGATTCCAGTCTCCCTTCCCACCGTTCCCTGCAACTACGTCTCTGAAATACTCAGTCTGGGCAGCTCTTCCCACTTACATCTGTAGCCTTCCCCATCTTCTTCCCCTCTTGCTGGAAGGTCTTTAGAGTTCTCAGACTGGAAGGAGAGGGAATGGTAACTCCATGATTTTCACAAAGTGGTTGATTCTGTGGCGATGATAAGCCATGAAAGTGAAAGTGAATTCTCTCAGTCACGTCCGACTCTTTGCGACCCCACGGACTGTAGCCCACCAGGCTCCTCCATCTATGGGATTCTCCAGGCAAGAGTACTGGAGCGGGTTGCCATGCCCTCCTCCAGGGGATCTTCCTGACCTAGGGATCAAACCCAGGTCTCCCGCATTGCAGGTGGATTCTTTACCAACTGAGCCACCAGGGAAGCCCAAAGTAGTATGAAGGTTGGACTCTTCCTGGAACAGATGTATCCTTGGAAAAGGCTTCCTGGAGCTGTGGCAGTTGGTTTGGCAGGATTAATAAAAGATATAGCCAAAGTGTGGATAAAGAAAGATGGCATCAGAAGCCTTCTTGGGAAGGGAAACAAGGAAAGAGGTGAGAATGCAAAGAAGAGGAGGGGCGTGAGTTTGAGCAAGTTCCAGGAAATAGTAAAGGACAAGGAAGCCTGGCATGCTGCAGCCCATGGGGTCACAAAGAGTTGGACACAACTTACTGACTGAACAACACAGCTGCCCAGGTCGGGGGACCCTGGGTTTTCCAATGAGCATGTGGATGAAACCCTCAAATTCCCTAGGTCAAAGACCAGGTCCGCTCCATATGCACTTTTGGTGCCTCACACTTGCCTCCGCTTTATCACACACATGGGTTTTTGCTCTTTTATTCACTTCTTTCATTCTAGTCTCCTCCCTGTTTTAGAATAATATATTCCAAACACAGGAGGAAAAATAAATCTCAGAAAATAAAATAACAAACATCTGTGGACTTGACATGGAAATGTAAAAAAAAATAGTTACATTTTGGGCTTCCCTGGTGGCTCGGTGGTAAAGAATCAGCCTGCCAATGCAAGAGACACAGGTTCCATCCCTGACCCGAGAAGATCCCATGCACTGCGGAGCAACTAGGCCCATGAGCCACAAAACTGAGGCTGGGAGCTGAAACTACGAGCCACAGTTCAGAAGCATCAATTCTTCGGCGCTCAGCCTTCTTCACAGTCCAACTCTCACATCCATACATGACCACAGGAAAAACCATAGCCTTGACTAGACGGACCTTAGTCGACAAAGTAATATCTCTGCTTTTCAATATGCTATCTAGGTTGGTCATAACTTTTCTTCCAAGGAGTAAGTGTGCCACAAGTACTGATGTCCGTGCGCCCCAGAGCCTGTGCTCTGCAACAAGAGAAGCCACCGTGGTGAGAAGCCTGAGCGCCCCAGCTAGAGGTGGCTCCCACTTGCCACTACTAGAGGAAGGCCAGCGCAGCAGTGAAGGCCCAGGGCAGCCAAAAATAAATATACATCAGTTCAGTTCAGTTCATTTCAGTTCAGTTGCTCAGTCGTGTCCGACTCTTTGTGACCCCATGAATCGCAGCACGCCAGGCCTCCTTGTCCATCACCAACTCAGACTCATGCCCATGGAGTCAGTGATGCCATCCAGCCATCGCATCCTCAGTCATCCCCTTCTCCTCCTGCCCCCAATCCCTCCCAGCATCAGGGTCTTTTCCAATGAGTCAACTCTTGGCATGAGGTGGCCAAAGTACTGGAGCTTCAGCTTCAACATCATTCCTTCCAAAGAAATCCCAGGGTTGATCTCCTTCAGAATGGACTGGTTGGATCTCCTTGCAGTCCAAGGGACTCTCAAGAATCTTCTCCAACGCCACAGTTCAGAAGCATCAATTCTTTGGCGCTCAGCCTTCTTCACAGTCCAACTCTCACATCCATACATGACCACAGGAAAAACCATAGCCTTGACTAGACGGACCTTAGTCAGCAAAGTAATATCTCTGCTTTTCAATATGCTATCTAGGTTGGTCATAACTTTTCTTCCAAGGAGTAAGTGTCTTTTAATTCATGGCTTCAGTCACCATCTGCAGTGATTTTGGAGCCCAGAAAAATAAAGTCTGACACTGTTTTACCTAAAATTATGTTTTAAATGGTGACATTTTGTCACATTGCTGGAGATCCTTTCAAGATAGGGAAAATTCTAGGTCCTGTGGGTGCCTCTTTGGAGCCCCTCCTTGGTCTTGTTCTTGTTCCCTCCCCACCACTCCTCCAACCTGCAGGCCATTATGTGTCCTCACTACTTTGGAGATATTCTTCTGTTGTCTCCTGATATTCATTTCTGCTAATGTGATGTCTATTCTCAGCCTAAGTTTTTTGGTTTTGCTTTTTTTTTTTTAACTATTTTATTTACTTACTTATTTTTGGTTGTTCTGGGTCTTGGTTACTGCGTGAGCCTTTCTCTAGTTGCAGAGAGTGGGGGCTACTCTCTAGTTGCTATGCATGAGTTTCTCAACGTGGTGACCTCTCTTGTTGTGGAGCACGGGCTCTAGGGTGTTTGGGCTTCAGTATTTGAAGCACGTGAGTTCAATAGTTGTGGCTCCTTGATTCTGGAGCACAGACTCAATAGTTTTGATGCACAGGCTTAGTTGCCCCACTGCATGTAGGATCTTCCTGGATCAGGGCTCAAACCTACGTGTCTCCTGCTTTGGCGGGCAGATTCTTTCTCACTGAGACACCAGGGAAGCCCTATTCTCAGCCCAAGTTTTATTTCTATTCATCTTCTTTCTAAAATCTTGTAAGACTCTTCTCTTTCTCTCTGTCTCATTACATTACACCTAGGCGGGGATTTACTGATGGATGGGCCTTGGTACAGCATTTACTGCACACTTGCTAGCTGAGGATTTCCGTCTCTCTTTAGTTGTGAACATTCTCTCCTGTATTCTTCTGAAACACCCATGAGATACCTATGGGAGCCTCTCAATCCGTCTTTCAGATGGCTGAATTGCTCTCACATATTTTTATTATTTTTATCTCTCTGAGATGCATCCTCCTCTGACTTCCTGCAATTTCAGTTTGAAGTTGTTGATAAGAGTAATATGGGAGGCTTTCCTTTTCCAGTAAGTGGCCTGAGGTGACCTAAAAAAAAATGACTGTGCTACTCACTTGACCCAGAAAATTCCACAAAATCATGCAAATCAAGAGGTTCAAACCTTCATATTCACTTTAAGAACACTCATGAAACTGCCCAGGCCACTAAGTGTATGCATATCAGAAGACCCACCAAGTATCTGAAAGATGTCACCTTAAAAAGCAAGGTGTGCCATTCCACTGTTACAGTGGTAGACTTGGTAGGTGTACACAGGCCACACAGTGGGGCTGGGCCCGGGGTCAGTGGCCCAAAAAGAGTGTTGAATTTTCACTGCATGTGTTCAAAAATGCAAAGAGTAATGCTGACCTTAAGGGCTTAGATGTAGATTCTCTTGTCACTGGGCACATCTGGGTGGACAAAGCCCCCAAGACGTGGTGCAAGACTTAACAGAGCTCACGGCTGGATCAACCAATACAGAGCTCTCCCTGCCGCACTGAGATGATCCTTAGTGAAAAGGAGCAGACTGCTCTGAAACCAGAAGAGAAGTTGCACACAAGAAAAAGATATCCCACAAACAAAAGCTTCTGGCCTGGGAATAAAGGCAGCAAAAAACAAATGCAAGTAAAACTAAAAAAAAAAAAAGAACACAGGAGATGGTTTAATTCACTTGAAGTGTTTGGTGGCAATTGTTATATAGCAATTGCTATAATTTATGTCGTCCGATAAAGCATTTTTCACAGAGAACAAGGATAAATAATATTCACATCAGAGACCTAAGAATATTTCACTTATACTTAACCAAACAAGATGTATAATCTTAACAAGATGTATAAAAGGACAGTAAAGAGAAATATAAGGAAAAATAACTGAAATATATCTATAGCTGAATGAAAATCCCAGAAAATAAAAAGAATTAGGCAAATAATTTTAGAAATCATAGATAAAAAAAAAAAAAGAACACAGGAGATGGTTTAATTCACTTGAAGTGTTTGGTGGCAATTGTTATATAGCAATTGCTATAATTTATGTCGTCCGATAAAGCATTTTTCATAGAGAACAAGAATAAATAATAATCACATCAGAGACTTAAGAATATTTCACTTATACTTAACCAAACAACAAGATGTATAATCTTAACAAGATTTATAAAAGGACAGTAAAGAGAAATATAAGGAAAAATGTAAACTGAAATATATCTATAGCTGAATGAAAATCCCAGAAAATAAAAAGAATTAGGCAAATAATTTTAGAAATCATAGCGAGTAAGACAAAACTGACACATATATTTGTGTCTGTGTGTTTAGTTGCTAAATCATGCCCAACTCTTGGCAACTCCCCAGACTGTAGTCAACCAGGCTCCTCTGTCTATGGGATTTCCCAGGCAAGAATATTGGAGTGGGTAGCTATTCCCTTGTTCAGGGGATCTTCTCCACCCAGGGATCGAATCCAGGTCTCCCGCATGATTCTTTACTACTTGGTCCACCAGGGAAGCCCCATTGCTTGCACAATTGGCTCCTAGATCCTTTCTCTTTTTTTGATAGACCTGGTAAATCTCCCTGATTCTACTCTGTCAATGGACTCTGAAAAGCCACTTCCCTTCAGTTCGGAATTCGAAGGACCAGTTGGTATCTGATCATCTTGAGGGATGCTAGTCCCGGAAAGACACGTTTATTTGCCCAGCTTAGACAGCCACACTCTGGAAAGGTTCGCCATTCATAGGCCAGTAGGGAAAAAACAAGGGACAGAGAAGAGGGAAGTCTTAACTCATGTTCACATCCGAACAGATTTTTTTAAATTGCAAGTAACATCCATTCAGTTTCTCTAATCAGCTTCAAAGGCCTTGCCAGGCTCCCTCTACCATTGTGGGGCTGGTGATTCTGTGTCACACTAATTACCGCTTAATAGCCATCGTGGGTGCAAAGTCTCCAGTTTAAAAGCCAAGTCGATTTCTTCCCGCATTCAGACCTCAGCTGCCCCTGAATGGTGGAGATTACAGGAGGTAATACTGGCGTTATTTCTACCTGCTGTAGTTCATCAGCTCCATCTCCAGCTGAGTGAGCCGCCCCCCTCCCCCTTGGACAAAGATTACTTGTCATTAAAATGCTCAGGCTCACGTCGGCTCTCTTTTTACAATCTGGATGTTGCCTACACTTTGAGAAAGGTTTTTGAAGGCAGATTAGCAGGATTAGGAAAGGTTCACATATGTTCAGCCTCACTTTTGGTATTCAAGACATCACAACCCTGCACCACCCAGGAAGCTCGAGAAAACGGAGTGAGCCCAGGCAGGCGTGGGGGAGGGGAAGAGAAAAGGGAAGGGTGTGAGGAGGAAAGCAGGGCAACTCTCCCCCAACAATGCAAAGCTGGTGTCAGAAGCAAACCGGGAATATTGAATACTAGTGAATTTCCAGGCAGTTCACTAGAATTTTGGAATTTAGCTCTGTTTTCCCTTCATTTCTGGTGTAGTTTTTTTTTTTTCTTTCCTTGAGAACCTGGCTAGTGGAGGGGAAGGGGGGGTGTCAGAGGTGGAAGTCAGCATTGTGGCCTTTATGCAGGTTCTAAGAGCTATGCCTAAACTATTGCTGTTCCTTGGCATCCCCTGTCCACTTTTTCTCACCTTGTCTGCCTTCCTGAAAACACTGAATGAAACAGGAGTCACGGCTCCTGTGAGAAAGCCCATCCCTGAGCTGGGCTGTTTCATTGAGTTGTTATTGCTATTGTTCAGTCACTCAGTCATGTCTCTTTGTGACCCCATGGACTGCAGCACGCCAGGCTTTCCTGTCCTTCACGATCTTCAGGAATTTGCTCAAACTCATGTCCATTGAGTCGATGATGCCATCCAGCCATCTCAATCACTGTGGATCCTTCTCCTGCTTTCAATCTTTCCTAGCATCAGGGTCTTTTCCAATGAGCGGCTCTTCACATGAGGTAGCCAAAGTACTGAAGCTTCAGCTTCTGCATCAGTCCTTCCAATGAATATTCAGGGTCGATCCTTGAATTAAACCATCCTTTGAATTAAACAATCCTTTAGGATTGACTGGTTTAATCTCCAAGGGACTCTTAAACTCTGTTTAACCTGAACTGATCACTCATCTACTCCCTTGGCATATCACATTGGGTACCAAGAGGAGGCAAAAAATGTATGAGAAATAGCTGGGTAGTTTTAGAATCTCCCGAAATGTCCCCATAAAGTAGAACTAATCATGACTGAGCGACTGAGCAACTTCACTTTTCACTCTCATGCATTGGAGAAGGAAATGGCAATCCACTCCAGTGTTCTTGCCTGGAGAATCCCAGGGACGGCGGAGCCTGGTGAGCTGCAGTCTATGGGGTCGTACAGAGTCAGACACAACTGAAGCGACTTAGCAGCAGCAGCAGCAGCAGAGCTAAAGAGCCATGGAAAGTATCTACAACAATGATGATGCGATCAATCCCCCCAAACACCAAAAGTAACAGGTCTGGACAGAGCTGCCAAAGGCCAAGAATTGTGTGGTAGCAGTGAGGCAGGAGGCAGATGGGCCCCCCAGGCTAAAGCAAATGGAGATTCCTTCCCTAAAGTCTGGGCCTCCCTGGTAGCTCAGTTGGTAAAAAGCCACCTGCAATGCAGGAGACCCCGGTTCAATTCCTGGGTTGAGAAGATCCCCTGGAAAAGGGAAAGGCTATCCACTCTAGTATTCTTGGGCTTCCCTTGTGGCTCAGGTGGTAAAGAATCTGCCTGCAATGCCGGAGACCTGGTTTCGATCCCTGGGTTGGGAAGATCCTTGGGAGAGGGGAAAGGCTATCTACTCCAGTATTCTGGCCTAGAGAATTCCAGGAAGTCTACAGTCCATGGGGTTGGACATGGCTGAGCGACTTTCACTTTCCCTTTCCCTATGGACTGAAGCAGAGAATCAGTTCAGTTCAGTCGCTCAGTCGTGTCCGACTCTTTTCGACCCCATGAATTGCAGCACGCCTGGCCTCCCTGTCCATCACCAACTCCCAGAGTTCACCCAGACCCACACCCGTGGAGTCAGTGACACCATCCAGCCATCTCATCCTCGGTCGTCCCCTTCTCCTCCTGC
>SJXQ01007569.1:0-10783 GCA_006408695.1 Aepyceros melampus | reverse complement strand
GAAAGAGAAGCATGAGGGTTAGGCAGCTTGGCACAGATGAAATGAAGAGAAACACATTTGTATTTTTCTTTAGGTAGCTAACTGAAGTCTCTCCAAAGCATCAGGGTCATTTATTCACTTAAGTACACACCTGCATGTGAATGTGTACACACTCATCACCTTGAACCTTTGACACAGGGGATAAAGAGTAAGCAAGTCAATGCCCCTGCCTCCATGGAACTTACACTGTAGGAATCCTAGACAGACAATATAGAAACCAAAAAGTCCTATGTATGTGTAACATGATGCTGTGTAGTAATAAGCACTGTGAGTTAGAATAAACCTGGGTAAGGGGATCAAGGTGAAGGTGGAATATATATCCAGCAGACTCATCTGAGAAGGTAATATCAGAGTGAAGACTTCTATGAAACCAGGGAAAGAAAGTCCTTACAGAGATCTGGGGAACAGAGCTCTCCAAGCAGAAAGAATAAGGAATATGTTCAAGGCCCTTAAGTGGGCAGCAAGCTCCCTATTTTTGAGGAATACCAAGAACCAAGAGTAGAGCTGAGAGTAGCAGGAGATAAGCTTATGTGGAGGGCCTTGCAGACTAGAGTAAGAAGCTGGAATTCCATTTTGACTNGGTAACCTTTTCTTTGTTCTTTGTATTAGTGAGTCTGTTTCTGTTTTGTTATATTCATTTATTTGTTTTATTTTTTAGATTCCCCCTATAAGTGATAATGTACAGTGTGATCTTTCTCTGGCTGACAAATTTCACTATGCAAAATACGTTTCAGGCCTATCCATGCTGTTGCAAATAACATAATTATATTTTTTATGACTGAATAATATTCTGTTGTATTTATCACATTTTTATCCATTCCTCTGTTGATGAACACAGTTTATGTCTGTATTTTGGCAACTGTAAATAATGCTGCTATGAGCACTGGAATGCATGTGTTTTTGAATTAGTATTTTCATTTTCTTGGTGTATAAACCCAGGATGTAATTGCTGGACCATATAACACTTCTATTTTTGGTTTTATTGGTGCTAAAACTTGGGGTTAGTGAGTTTTTAGTGAATGAAATACTTTTGCATCTATAGCTGCTTTTTTTTTTCTATTCTCCTAAATTAATATTTCACACCAAAAGTCTCTGATAATTTAACCGTGATCTACAAATTATTGTCATACTTAGCTGATTAGTCAGTAATTCTGTGGCTGTTGCTATGTCTTTGCCTAGTAGATCCTGGCAGGAAAACAATACAAATGCCTATCTGAAATGCCTTTACTGTCTGAGAACTTCATTATACAGGCTGCTATAGCTTTCCTTTCCTAGCAGCAATCATAAGATTTGTGAAATATAGGCCTTTCTATTGTCATAGGAAAGCAAACGTGGTTTCCTGCTTTGAAATTTTCCCACATACAATTTTAAATCATGAGCCTAAATATGCCCCCTCCTCTAACAGTGTAGCCTCGGGTTAAATAATGTCAAATTAATAAATTCTCTGAATAGTGGTCAGCTTTGAGTAAGCATTGTCTTATTTGGAATTTAATAACTATTATATGCTTTCATATGCAGCTATCGCATACTAAACTCAAATAACATTTTTATGCTATTGTATTACTCAATGTTAATTTAGCACAGCTCATAAAAAACTCAATAGAAGTGATGAGAATAGATATTTAACCACTGACCTTCACCAAAGAAATTTGCCTAAGCAGTTCTCTTCAGCTTGGAGACAGCTTGTCCTGATTCAGCTAGCAGTCATTTTAAGCTGAGATTTCCTTTCTTCTTTCTAAGCCCTGTCACTGTCACTCCTGTGCCCCCTTAAATAGTTTACGCACTCTTTCTGGTCTGTTTTTTCACTTCAAAATTCATAATGAAAGGAATGGTATTATTTAAAAAAACACATTTATTGAGTGCCTGCTATGTGCTAGAAACTGTTTTAGTTGATGGGACTAAAAACAAACTAAAGGTCAATATTTAAGCAAACTATATTTGTTATTGAGTAGTGAAAATACTTTGGAGATAAGTAGGATTAGATAATAAGAAGAGGGAAAACTGAAGCAGTGAGATTAGCCATTTAAATAGGATATTTAGGAAAGTCTTCACAGACAAAATGATATTTGAACAGAGATCCTAATGGAAGTCAGAAAGTGAATCTTGAGCCTATCTGGAAAATGGGTGATCTATACAGAAAGAACAGTAAGTCCAAGTATCCTGAGGTAAGATTGTGTTTGTGTTTGATGGTCTGAACTGGATTAATTAGAATTAAAGTTATAGGTGGTAAGACCCCAGAAATATTGGGGATGGAAACAGATTATAAAGACCATTGAGACTACAATAATGACTTTGGCTTTTACTCTGAGTGCAAAAAGAAGCCATTGCGAGTTTCTAAATACAGAATTAACATGATCAAATTTATATTTAAAAGTATCAATTTAGTTTGGGGTTGAAAATGAGCTAACAGTGAGAAAAGGATAGAAGCAAGGAGACATCTTAGAAGATTGTTGCAGCAAAGTGTAAAATGAGGATTTACACTGGGAGGTATTAGTGTCATTGAAACGTAGACTTGGGAACGTATTCTGATGTTACAATAAGCAGAATTTGTTTGTAAAGTGAATATGAACTATGAGCTTGGAATTAAGAATGACTCCATGATTTTTGCCCTGAGTAGATGGAAACATGGAACTGACACTTTTTAAAATGAAGACAAATGTGGAGAAAAAAAGATAGTTTTGGAGGGGTATGTATTTCAGGGGCTTGGTTTTCAGGCATATTAATTTTGAAATGTCATTTAAACATACAGTTAGAGATGCAATGTGTGCCATTGAACATATAAGTCAGGGCTGCTGGGAAAATATATATATATATTATATTGGTATATTATTGTTGTAGAATTGGTATTTAAAGCCACAGGCCTTGATATGATAACTTAGATGACAAGTGAATGTAAATGAGAGATATTATTTACTACTTGATTAAAAAAAAAAAAGAGTCAATTTCTGTCTTAACTGACAAAATCCTTTTCTGTCATTAGTACTTCTCTCTATATATTCCAAGTGATCTTAAAATGAGGATAGATAACCCAACAAATTGAGTTCAAAGATTTGAATATAGAGGAAATAGCTGATTAGAATAAGTCACAGTGTGTATCTAATATGTAATCTTACTAGGGATAGAATGATTGGAGAAAGGAGCTCCAGTTGTTCTTTGTGTTCCACAAATGGTGTGGCAGATTTGAACCTACTCTGATTGAGAGGTTTAATTTTTTGTGGACAGTAAACTATTTTTAGGGCTTTAGGAACCCCAACAGTAATGATACAGCATGCGAGCAAGCTTATATAGTAGAAACAGCAAGGAGTATGGAGTTAGGGGAAACTAGTTTGTGGCCTAGTCAGTTTTATTAGCTATATTACTCTAGACTATTCATTGAGATTTCTTGGGTTGAGAAAAATATGTACTTAAAATGTGCACAATAATTTTTGCCTTGAGCCCTTAGAGAAACATTTTTGAGGATCAGAGCAATATCTGTGAGTTTTATGAATTATAGAGCCCTTAGTAGATGTGAGATTTCATGACTGTTTTTAAGATCAGTAAAGCTTGGTAATACTGATATGAAGCAAATGACTATTAGGAAATAAAGAGTCAAAGCTCCCAAATAGTAGCAAATCACTAGTTTTTTGTATATTTCTCCTTACACAGTTCAAAGTTAGGAAATCTACATGGTCAGCGTGTTTAGGACATACTTTTGACAGAAGCAAACTGAGTTGTTGAAACTAAAAGGAGAAATAAGACTGATTTGAGACAGAAGCTGCATTGAACACTCCAGACGGTATGATTGTTTATCAAAGAGACAAGCGGGGAGTATGAGAGATTGGGATAGATATATAATCAGCACTATGCTTTCTGTATTACAACATTCTGATTGCCTACAAATTTTTTTCCAATAGATATCTGTGCATTAATGTTTCCTATGTGCTTTTTGATATGATTTCCCTAACATCGTTTCTCAATCACAGTAGCATATGTTGGTATACGATTCAGAGTAAAAACTCATGGACCACAGTCTTGTAAGTACTTAAAGTAATAATAATAGTTCCCGATTGTCCATACCTGAAGTAGTTTAGGTATGTAACCAACATTTCTATTTCTTACATTAACCTTCAGTTCAGTTCAGTCGCTCAGTCGTGTCTGACTCCTTTTGACTCCCTGAAACGCAGCATGCCATGCCTCCCTGTCCATCATCAAACTCCCAGAGTTCACTCAGATTCATATCCATCAAGTCAGTGATGCCATCCAGCCATCTCATCCTCTGTTGTCCCCTTCTCCTCCTGCCCCCAAACCCTCGCAGCATCAGAGTCTTTTCCAATGAGTCAACTCTTCACATGAGGTGGCCACAGTACTGCAGTTTCAGCTTTAGCATCATTCCTTCCAAAGAAATACCAGGGTTGATCTCCTTCAGAATGGACTGGTTGGATCTCCTTGCAGTCCAAGGGACTCGCAAGAGACTTCTCCACACCACAGTTCAAAAACATCAATTCTTCAGCACTCAGTCTTCTTCACACTCCAACTCTCACATCCTTACATGACCACTGGAAACACCATAGCCTTGACTAGAAGGACCTTAGTTGGCAAAGTAATGTCTCTACTTTGAATATGCTGTCTAGGTTGGTCATAAATTTTCTTCCAAGGAGTAAGCATCTTTTAATTTCATGGCTGCAATCACCATCTGCAGTGATTTTGAAGCCCCCTAAAATAAAGTCTGACACTGTTTCCACTGTTTCCCCATCTATTTCCCATGAAGTGATGGGACCAGATGCCATGATCTTCATTTTCTGAGTGTTGAGCTTTAAGCCAATTTTTTCACTCTCCTCTTTCACTTTCATCAAGAGGCTCTTTAGTTCCTCTTCACTTTCTGCCATAAGGGTGGTGCCATCTGCATATCTAAGGTTATAGATATTTCTCCCAGCAATCTTGATTCCAGCTTGTGTTTCTTCCAGTCCAGTGTTTCTCAGGATATACCATGCATATAAGTTAAATAAGCAGAGTGACAATATACAGCTTTGATGTACTCCTTTTCCTATTTGGAACCAGTCTGTTGTTCCATGTCCAGTTCTAACTGTTGCTTCCTGGCCTGCATACAGATTTCTCAAGAGGCAGGTCAGGTGGTCTGCTATTCCCATCTTTCTCAGAATTTTCCACAGTTTCTTATGATCCACGCAGTCAAAGGCTTTGGCATAGTCAATAAAATAGAAATAGATGTTTTTATGGAACTCTTTTGCTTCTTCCATGATCCAGCAGATGTTGGCAATTTGATCTCTGGTTCCTCTGCCTTTTCTAAAACCAGCTTGAACATCAGGGAGTTCACGGTTCACTTATTGCTGAAGCCTGGCTTGGAGAATTTTGAGCATTACTTTACTAGCATGTGAGATGAGTGCAATTGTGTGGTAGTTTGAGCATTCTTTGGCATTGCCTTTCTTTGGAATTGGGATGAAAACTGACCTTTTCCAGTCCTGTGGCCACTGCTGAGTTTTCCAGATTTGCTGGCATATTGAGTGCAGCACTTTCACAGCATCATCTTTCAGGATTTGAAACAGCTCAACTGGAATTCCATTGAGCATTCTTTGGCATTGCCTTTCTTTGGAATTGGAATGAAAACTGACCTTTTCCAGTCCTGTGGCCACTGCTGAGGTTTCCAAATTTGCTGGCATATTGAGTGCAGCACTTTCACAGCATCATTTTTCAGGATTTGAAGCAGCTCAACTGGGATTCCATCACTTCTACTAGCTTTGTTCGTAGTGATGCTTTCTAAGGCCCACTTGACTTCACATTCCAAGATGTCTGGCTCTAAATGAGTGATCACACCATTGTGATTACCACTATTATTCAACATAGTTTTGGAAGTCCTAGCTACAGCAATCAGAGAAAAATAAATAAATAAAGAAATGCAGATCAGAAAAGAAAAAGTAAAGCTGTCACTGTCTGCAAATGACATGACACTGTACAGAGAAAACCCTAAAAACACTATCAGAAAATTACTAGAGCTAGTCAGTGAATTTAGTTAAGTTGCAGGATAAAAAATTAATATACAGAAATCACTTGCATTTCCGTATATTAACAATGAAAAATCAAAAAGAGAAATTGAGGCATCAATCCCATTCACCACTGCAACTAACAGAATTAAATATCTAGGAATAAACTTACCTAAGGAGACGAAGAACTCAGAAAATTATAAGACATTGATGAAAGAAATAAAAAACAACATAAACAGATGGAGAGCTATTTCATGTTCCTGGGTAAGAAGAAGCAATACTGTGAAAGTGGCTCTACCCCCAAATGCAATCTACAGAGTACTGTGATCCCTGTCAAATTACCAATGGCATAGAACTAGGAAAAAAATTTCATAATTCATATGGAAATACAAAAGACCCCAAATAGCCAAAACATTCTTGAGAAGAATGGAGCTGGAGGAATCAACATTTCTGACATCAGATTATACTACAAAGCTACAGTTACAAGACTGTATGGTACTGGCACAGAGACAGAAATATAGACCAATGGAACAAGATAGAAAGCCCAGAAATAAACCGTGTACCTAGGGATACCTTATTTTTGACAAAGGAGGCAGGAATATACAATGGAGCAAAGACAGCCTCTTCAATAAATGATGCTGGGAAAACTGGACAGCTACATGAAAAAGAATGAAATTAGAACACTTCCTAACACCATACACAAAGATAAACTCAAAATGGATTACAGGCCTAAATGTAAGACCAGAAACTTAAAAACTCTTAGAGGAAAACATAGGCAGAACATTTGATGACATAAATCAAAGCAAGATCCTCTATGACCCACCTACTAGAGTAATGGAAATAAAAACAAAAGTAAACAAGTGGGACTTCATTAAACTTAAAAGCTTTTGCACAGCAAAGGAAACTAAAAGCAAGTTGAAAATCTAACCCTCAAAATGGGAGAAAATAATACCAAATAATGCAACTGACAAAGAATTAATTTCCAAAATATACAAGCAGCTCATACAACTCAATACCAGAAAAAACAAACAACCGAATCAAAAAGTGGGGAAAAGATCTAAACAGACATTTCTCCAAGGAAAACATACAGCTGGCTAACAAACACATGAAAAGATGCTCAACATCACTCATTATTAGAGAAATGCAAATCAGTCCACAGTGAGATGTCTATCACCTCACACCAGTCAGAAAGGCCATCATCAAAAGCTCTTGCACTGTTGATGGGAATGTAAATTGATATAGCCACTATGGAAGATGATATGGAGACTCCTTAAAAACTAGGAATAAAACCACCATATGACCCAGCAATCCCACTCCTGGGCATATATCCTGAGGAAACCAAAATTGAAAGAGACACATGTATCCCACTGTTCATTGCATCAGTATTGACAATAGCTAGAACATGGAAGCAACCTAGATGCCCATTGACAAATGAATGGATAAAGAAGTTTTGGTACATATACACAATGGAATATTACTCAGCCATAAAAAGGAACACCTTTCACTCAGCTGTAATGAGGTGGATAAAACTAGAGCCTGTTATAGAGAGTGAAGTAAGTCAAAAGAGAAAATTAACTATTGTATTCTAGCACATATATATGGAATCTGGAAAAATGGTACTGAAGAATTTTATTTGCAGGGTAGCAATGGAATAACAGACATAAAGAATAAATTTGTAGACTTGGTGGGAGGGGACGAGAGGGTGAGATGTATGTTGAGAGTAACATGGAAACTTATATTACCATATGTATAATAGATAGCCAATGGGAATTTGCTGTGTGTCTCAGGAAACTCAAACAGGGGCTCTGTATCAAATTAGAGGAGTGGGATGGGAAGAGAGATGGGAGGGAGTTTCAAAAGGGAGGAGGTATATGTATACCTATGGCTGATTCATGTTGAGTTTTGACAAAAAAACAACAAAATTCTGTAAAGCAATTATCCTTCGATTAAAAAATAAATATTTATTTATTAGTATAAATGTATTTATTTTAATTAGAGGCTAATTACAATATTGGACCCACCTCCCAGAATATTGTAAATAAAAGCAAAAATAAACAAATGGGACCTAAATAAAATTAAAAGCTTCTGCACAACAAAGGAAACTACAAGCAAGGTGAAAAGATAGCCTTCAGAATGGGAGAAAATAATTCTGTATCAAATTAGAGGAGTGGGATGGGAAGAGAGATGGGAGGGAGTTTCAAAAGGGAGGAGGTATATGTATACCTATGGCTGATTCATGTTGAGTTTTGACAAAAAAACAACAAAATTCTGTAAAGCAATTATCCTTCGATTAAAAAATAAATATTTATTTATTAGTATAAATGTATTTATTTTAATTAGAGGCTAATTACAATATTGGACCCACCTCCCAGAATATTGTAAATAAAAGCAAAAATAAACAAATGGGACCTAAATAAAATTAAAAGCTTCTGCACAACAAAGGAAACTACAAGCAAGGTGAAAAGATAGCCTTCAGAATGGGAGAAAATAATAGCAAATGAAGCAACTGATAAAGAATAAATCTCAAAAACATAGAAGCAACTCCTGCAGCTCAATTCCAGAAAAATAAACGACCCAGTCAAAAAATGGGCCAAAGAACTAAACAGACATTTCTCCAAAGAAGACATACAGATGGCTAACAAACACATGAAAAAATGCTCAACATCACTCATTATCAGATAAATGCAAATCAAAACCACAATGAGGTATCATTTCATGCCAGTCAGAATGACTGCTATCTAAAAAATAAATAATTTTTTAAAAGAGTCTTTCAATTATACCATTTAAGTAATGCCTATTGCAATACTGCTTTTCTTAGCATCTTATATATACAGAGGCTATAGAATAAACTGAAATAGGGAATTGTATAAAAGTACCCTTGTAAGTTGAATAGAAGAAAGAGTCTAAGAAAAGGAGTGTCAAATAGATATTTCTTTGAGTTCTTTTAGTTGTTGGCTGTTTTCAGGACTCTGATTTCAAATTTGGATTAATAGAAAGAATAACTTTTGTTTGTTAGCAATATCTTTTATACAATAGAGAAGAAGGCATAAAGTGTGCCAGGTAATTTCCAATACATGTTTGGTTTAGCCTTAAACAATCCATGATTCTCAAGAGTGAATCTGACTTTCTTGAATTTACACCGTCACGAGAAAACAGGCCAGTCTAGCTTAAAGGATACTCTACAAAATAACTGGCTAGGAGCTTTCAAAAACACCAAGATCATAAAAGAAGACTAACAAGCTAGATTAAAAGAGGGGGAAAAAAGCCATCACAACTAAGTGCAATCCATGATACCTGATTAGATTCAGGGATTATTTTCAAGGAAAATATATTTGCAAAAAGCATCATAGAAACAATTGACAAATGTTGCGTATAGTATCTGGAATAAGTACTAATAATATTTTAATTTTTGATTTACTAATTTTGATAATTGTATAATATTAAATAGAATGCCCTATTCTTAGAATATACACAGGAAATTACTTAGGGTAAAGGTGAAGGTGAAGTCGCTCAGTCGTGTCCGACTCTTTGCGACCCCATGGACTGTAACCTACTAGGCTTCTCCGTCCATGGGATTCTCCAGGCAAGAATACTGGAGTGGGTTGCCATTTCCTTCTCCAGGGGAATCTTCCCGACCCAGGGATCGAACCCTGGTCTCCCGCATTGGAGGCAGACGCTTTAACCTCTGAGCCATATGGTATTCTAACTTATTACTGAATGGCTCAGATGAAAGTTTTAAATATATACATGTATGCATATGTATGTGTGTACATGTATAGAAAAAGAGAATGATAAAACAAAAGTGCACATGATAAAATCAATTGGTGAATCTAGGTAGAAGGTTCAAAACAAATGTTGATTTTTTTCTTGCAACTTGCCTGATAATTCAAAATACATAAAAATAAAAAAAAACTGCAGAAGTTTGTATTTTATATAATATTAGATAGATAATAGATGATAGATAGATAGATAAAACAGCTACCCCTTAAGTCCACTCATGAATATAAGCAATGTAAAACACTCAGCTATTATGTCCATCCTATAATACAAAATAAATAATATAGAATCACCTATTAACTATTGTCTACAATGCTTAACTTTAAACTAATGAAGTCTTCAGGCTTATTTCCAGCTTACAGAAAGTGCAGAACATAGGGGAGCAAATGAAATGACATCATGAGAAGGCAGCCATCAAGATTCAGAAGTTGGAACTTTCTGTAGGAAAATACTGACTTACTTTTCAACAAATTATTGTCATGAAAACTGTGGGTCTGTTTTAGATATGTTGTGACTCAAGAAAGAAAAATCATTTGTGTAGTTTAGGGGAATTGGAAGAAATATGAGTTGGAAGTTTTAATTAAATTATCAGAAGAACTAATATTCATTGCAAGATAATGAAAGTGTGTATGTAGGACAATTTATGTTTAACTTTCTTTATATTTAAGTAAAATATAATAAAATAGATAAATATAGTCATGAGGTTTGGTAGTTAATTTAAAATATTTCAGAAAATAGACCAAACTATGGAAATACTAATCAATTTAAGACTTAGAAACTTGCCTGTGAGTGTTTGGGAGTCTCTGATGGAGCCATGGTCGACAGTGGCCTGCCTTAGGGTCAGGGGCACTGGCAGCCTCAGTCCTGGGAGGTGAGGTGAGTTTATGTAACTCCTCTTGAAGGAGGTCAACATTAGCCTACCATAGAGTCTAAGGCCCTACCATAGAGACTGCAGACTTTAGGACTGGGCCACCTCAGGCTAAACTACAAGG
>SJXQ01007568.1:189202-255181 GCA_006408695.1 Aepyceros melampus | reverse complement strand
TTGACCTGGGGAGTTTCTCTTTTGCTATCCTATCATTTTGCCTTTTCATACTGTTCACGGGGTTCTCAAGGCAAGAATAGTTAAGGACCAAAGAGTTAGTGGCAATGTTTGTACTTCACACAACTTCTCAGTGAATATATTTGGTAACTGAAATTTGAACCATGTTGTTGGGAGACGGCCTGGCATGCTGCAATTCATGGGGTCACAAAGAGTCGGACATAACTGAGCGACTGAACTAAACTGAACTGAAATGTGTGCATATAGAACTATGCAAAGTAAACCATTTTAAAGATGACGTTGAGTTTAATTATTGCCACAGTTGTTATTAAAGAGAGAAAAAGCAGACCTCAGTTTTACTGTATTAAAGAAGGAGTTCAATTTAATTCAATCACTATTAGGATCCAACAATTTTCATCTTTGCCATTGCAAGGTCCGAAGATTAGTACTAAGTGCAAGCAAACGAGAAGGGAGGAGGAAGGACTGGAAACAAAACAAAACAAAACAAAAAACCCTGCATTTTAACCTTTCCACAAAGGCCTAGAGGAAAATAGAACACACCAAACCCAAAGGTCAAACAAAAGTGAGGGAAGAGATTGTCCAAGTTAAGTAGCTCTTTCTACTGCTCTTTACTTCCATGGCCAGAAGGAAAATATTTCAATAACTTTCCAGGAATGGGGCTGGTAATCTCCCAATATTCATCTGCCTTTCTTTCTGAGCAGCAGAATGCCAACTTTTGGCTGGTTATGCTGCTGCCCAGGATATTTCCCTTGCAGCTAGTTGCGTCCACATGACTTACTACTGTCCAATGAAATATGAGTGAAAGGATTGAGGGGTTGGGGGCAACTCCTTAAAAGAAGCTTATCTTATTAAGAGAAGCAACCTTTTGTCCTTCCTAATGAATAGAATGTGGGCAAATTAGAAAGTCATCTGGGACTAGGAGGCAATGTTGAGAATGGAAGTCAGGCATTGGGATGGTGGAACATAAATAAAGACCAGAGCCTGAATCCTTTGTGGCTTTATGCAACACCATACGAGCTCTGGGCTCCTCTCTCCACACTACTTTATGTGTATTTAACCCATTCTTTCTTACCCACATCTGAACACAGTTCCTAACTGATAAAACAAATACTCTCCTCTAGCCAATGGGCTGTATTAGTGACCCTAATAACAATGACTGAGTCTTGCATCACTCTACACAATGAAGGTCCCAAATGAGGCACAAACCCATGGGCAAAACAATACCCTCCACATGGTGTTGCATATTTAGGGGAACAAAAGCTTATGGTTGTTTGTAAAATCCTAAAACAGATTCTGATAATCAAAATTCAAACACAGACCTGACTTAGAAACTGTTTGTACAGGAAAAAAAAAAAAAAGGATGAGAGGGAAGGAAAGAAGTACTAGCTCACAGCTAGCTTGTTATGAATCAGAGAGTATGGGTGGGAAACAGAAGCCCCAAAATATAATTCAGTATAGGGCTGCTCTCATTTAAGGGTCTAAAGGAAAACAAAGGAGGTCCTAGCTCAGTGCTGGTCTCCTGTTAAAAAAGACATTTGACAAACAGAAGTAAACTGAGGTCATACAACAACCAAGGTGATCTGGACTTCCCATTTTGTTTGAGATGGGAGAAGGAACTGGGGTTATGTACCTGGGAACAAAGAAGACAAAGAGGTGTGACTGGTGTTTCAAATAGGTGAAGTGGTGCCTTGTGGAAGAGGACTTTGCTTTAATCTGCATGGTTTCAAGCACTGGAACTAATGAGTAAAATAAAACATATTTCAACTCAATAAAAGGAAAAAACTTTCTGAAAAATAGAATTTTCCAAAACTGTAATGCACTTCTTTACAAGGTAGTGAGTTATCTGACATGGCAGTGAATCGTTTTAAAAGTAGGAACCATAATGGAATTCAGGACTTTTTCTGAAACTCAGGATAGAAAATGAAAACTCTGTTGTATCTTCAAATCCTTGAAAAAAATGAAGTGATTTTGATTCTAAGACAACTGTCAATGAAGAATAAGGAGGTTGCATTAGATGGGAAAATGACCAGGTGGCTCTTCCATTCTTCTTGCGCTATTAATCCTGTATTTTCCTGCTACATGTAAAGTAGTTAATATGCAATGATCCAGGTGTTGAACAAATGCTTCCTGAGGAAAATTATGATGATTGTAGTGGCCAGAACTCTTCCACCTGTAAGTGGATGAAACCAGCTTAGACTAGTCTGGGGCTAAAAATAGGAAATTCAATGGCAGGGGTAAATCTCATTTCAAACTCAAACAATGTGGTCAGACTCTTTCTCCACCTCTTGGATCAATTCTCTCCAAGCTGGCTTCAGGCAGACTCTTACCTTGGAGAAGCCTAGACCACCTCTGTCAGTTTCATATGTCATTCCCTAGCCTAGAAATTTCAATGGACAGAGGACTCTTTTTTACTCAAAAGTCTTATAGCTGACTTGGACTAACCTGACTTCAAACACAGCTTGTTGTTTATCCAATTACTGTGGACCTGGATTGACCAGCTTGGGGCACATGAACTGAGGACAGGGCACAAATGGTTTCCACAAGGAAAAGAAGCTTCTGGTGTACAGATGCTGTGAAGATAAAAATAATAAATGTCCACTACAATGACACAACGAATGCAGTAGATTTTTTAATGGCAACTTCTGGGCCTTCTATGAATCTCAAAATAGGAAATAGAAACACCATGGTACCATTTTGCTTGTTCTGCTGCTGCTGTTGTTATTGCTGCTCACACCGTGCAACGTGCTGAATCTTAGTTTCCCAACCAGGGCTTGAACCCATAAACCTGCAGTGGAAGTGCAGAGTCTCAGCCACTGAACCACCAGGGAAGTCCCAAAGTACATGAGAATATGAAGTGAATTTGATTCTAGGCCTTAATCTAAAATTCTAATACTTGGGCAAATAATAATTTTGACATATCTATCTTTTCACCAATTCCCTCTTTTTTTTCGTAAGATGCCTCTGTTCACAGCTTTATCGACAAAGTAATAGCAAATGAAGAGAAAAGCCTAAAATGTTTATTGAAGTGGATGAAGACATGGCATATAAGAAAAATTATTCATTAATAGCTAAAAAAACCTTTATATTTAATGTTTAGGTGACATATTTCTACTTCAAGAGAAGTAAACATTATAGTCATGAATAATAAACAGAAACACAAAGTCCATTTATTTGTAAAATAAACTCATTTTCTTTTCATATGAATGCAAAAAATGACCGAATACCATATGTTCCATTTGCCATGATTCTAAGACAGCAAAGCTACACAATTTCTAGATCATTAACTCATCCTATTTTCCCCTGTCTTACAGCTCTGCTAGGTAGGCGTTCATTCATTCACTTTGATAACGCTACTTTTTATAGGTTTGGTATTTCATTTGCTCAATTACTCCATGCACAACTACGGCAGCCAGAAAGTGCAGGTATGGAGAAGAAAAGGACCCACCCCACAGCTTCCCTAAAAGAACAAGAACTCAGGGCTACACTCCCAATGATTTCAAACAAAAGAGGGTTTTGTCTTTTGCCAGTTTCAAGTTTGAAAAAGGCACCCATACCCCCTCATTTTACATCACTGGAGCCAGGCAGAATGCCACAGTATTCAGGATAGCACAGTGGTACAACAGAGCAGCATGTCAGCTCTGTAAGTAGTGGGTGGGAAGACAGGGAAGAGGAAAGAGTCCCTGTAGTCACATGGAAATCGTGGAAGGGTCCCGAGAAGGGAAGAGGAGCAGTCATAGGGCTCTAGGTGATCTGCATAAAATCAGAGATGTAGAAATAAATCCCAAAATTAGACCTGAAAAATATAATCCAGGGTCATGGGAATGATACAAGAGAGAGATTCTGAAGGTAAAGCAGCCATGTATCATAAAAACCTGGGTTTTCCATTTTTATTACACTGCTTAGCTATCCACAGAGATTTCTTCTATCCAGCTTAATCTTTTCAAAATGGTTTCATGAGATTGAGAACATTTTGGGAAAAAAAATGTACTCAACTTCTGGGACAAGCTGTAGAAGTCACACTAAATAGCATAGTCTATGTGAGTTAGAATATAAGTCATCAGTAGATGCTTCCCAAAAAATCAAATAGGAGCTAATATACAAGCTGAATACATAAACATGTTAACAGGATGAAAGAGCAAAGCAGTAACAAGAGGTATAAAAAAATGCAAGAACTCATGACAGGGGCATGCCTACACAATTATAAATTTACTACTTCTCTTTTTGGAGATAAACTCAGGACTTTATAAAATGAACAAACATAGTAACTACAAAAAGATCATCATGATTTATTGAGCATGAATAAATCCTTTAATAAAAGCACTGGAGGACTTCATCGAATTCTTTCGAGAGGCAGGCATTAATAGCATCTCCATTTTATAGAAGAAGAAAGTAGATTTCTGAGAATTTTTGTGTCACTTCTTTAAACTCACACAGCTAGCAAACACAGAGCCAAGATTTTAACCCTGCCAGTCTGATTCCCAATTCTGTGCTTTTAACCACACACAAGTGCTTTTTTCTTAAGCACTTTGCATGAACTCACTCATTCGAGTCTCATAACAATCCCAATAAAGTAAAATTATTATTTCCAGTTTTCTAATGAGAAAATCAAGAAGATAGAACCATTGCTCTAGGTCACACAGCTGGCCGGGGCAGAACTTATGGAACTTATGTCTATTTGACTCTAGAGCCCTCTTTCACAGATAATATGTTACAGGCTGCTACTTGCCTATTGAAATCTATTCTCTTCTTCCTGGGAATGAGTCTGCTTAGCCAAAAACTATGCTTCTATACTTTCTTTACAGTTAGGTATGGCCATTTGACTAAGTTCTTACCAAAGGAATATGAGTGGAAGCGACATGTGCAACTTCTAAGTCAAAAGGAACCCCATGATCTCAGACCTCCTCTTTTCCTTTCTCATGAATTGGACCTCAGAATAGGAGGGGCCAGAATTCATTAGAACAATCAAGTTAGAATCCATCAGAATATAGAAAAACAAAATTCCTATTACAACAGGTGTACTGAAATAAGCCCACGTCACAATATGGTGACATACTAAGTCACCATATTGACATCACTTCAATTATCTTAACTTATCTCTACACTGCCTATTGCCTCTCTTAGAATGCTGTTTTGGGCCATACAGTACAATCTCCTTTGCCATCTCTTTGAAAGATATCAGGAAATATTATAAGGGCCAATCTTCAATCATACACCTATCCCAGGTTATCCAAAGAATCCAATTGGGATCTTTAAACTGAATTTAAGAAATCTTAAGTTTTAATTTTTTAATGTAAAAAAAAAAATTCCTGTGGAAAGTAGTTTTCATAGAGTTAAAGATCCACTAAAATGATCCTAACTTTTGACACTCTTAACACCAAACCACATCAGTATGCTTATTTTAATGAAATGATAAAAAGTATTATATTTGCAAAGATGTTCACTGAAGCATTTCTAAAGAAGGGGGGGAAAGTGTAAACAAAATGTGAAACAGTAGAGAAAAATAGTTAAATAAAATGATGGTTCATCCTGAGGGGAAATATAAGGCCGATATTTAAAAACAAATTCAAAAATCCAAAGCAAAGCCACTGAGAAATAAATTGAAATCTTCCAGTTAATCTTTCAAAGTGATAACTAAAGATTTGCTTTGGATGATCCAGAACAGCATATCCAAAGGAGTCAACATACAGTGTAGAACTACACATTCTGAAATGACATTACAGAAGAGCAAACAGACACATCTAGATTGGGTACTTCTATAGGACAGTTGACCGGGTTTCTTCAACAAGTTAATGGCATTTTTTAAACGGTGAGTCTGCTATAGATTAACATTAAGAGATGTAACAACCCACTGCAATGTACAGATCATTATTTGCATCCTCAGGTATATGATCCAAGGCTAAAGAAAGACATTTTTGAAATAATGAAGGAAATTTGAATATGATTAGATTATATGTAATATCAAAGAATTACTGCTAATTTTGTTAGGTGTCATAATGGTACTATAGTTGAATTTAAAAACATCCATATTTTCTAGAAATGAATAATAAAATATGTAGGGGTGAAATGACCTAAGGACTAGAACTTGCTTTAAAATACTTCAGTAACAATAACAGCATAATGTCAAGACACAAAGCACACAAGTTCTGCAGTAGCCTGCCTGAGGAGCCCCAATTTTGATCCAACACTTACTAGGTATATGGCAAGTTACTTAACTTCCCAGGGCCTTGAGCTCCTCTTCTGTTCACTAGTGACACCAACCACATCTCTTGTCTTAGGTTATTGTGAAGATCGTGAGATGAGCTCTGTAAAGAACTCAGCACAACATGCTAGCTATTATCATCATCATTATAAACCAGTATGCTCTTCACTCATCTAAGACCCCAAATGTCACTCACCAAAAACACTTAATCCCTTGAAATCTCTCTTCTGTCTTTCTCTCCAGATTCCTTCTTGTTCCCTCCCTCCCTAGCCTATTTCCTTCTTCAGGACCTAGAACTTACGCTTTGACTGTTAATAATGCATTAACATTTCATTAATTTTTAAAGTGATTTTCTTTTTTAAAACTAAATTAGGAAAACTGTGGAACAAGGTAGAAAACAGGGGAATACAAAATAAACTGGTATAATTACACCAAAGTATAAACATGGAAAAGGATCAAAGGAAAAGCAGAATATATAAATTGAGACATTCTGAATGATTTTCCTAACACCTAGTGATTCTTTCACTAGGTTCAAGCAAGACATTTTTTTTCTTAAAAAAAAAGCAAATTCCACAGACCTAAGAGACCCTAAGAATGATTGAATAATACTTGTGTGTGTCTTTCAATGGAGGATGGCATTTTGGCTGTTACTGACAAATCTAGAGTATAAATAGGAAGACACAGAATAATAAGAGCTATGACGATACTTCTTATTTCATTGATTCCATGGTATCTTGGGTGTGTGACCTGTGCAGTCACACAGGATCTTGTATTTAGGAGGGCCTTGTGTGTGTGGAGAAGAAGGGGACGACAGAGGATGAGGTGGCTGGATGGCATCACTGTCTCGATGGACACGAGTCTGAGTGAACTCTGGGAGTTGGTGATGAACAGGGAGGCCTGGCGTGGTGCGATTCATGGGGTCGCAAAGAGTCGGACAGACTGAGCGACTGAACTGAACTGAAATGAACTGAACTGAACGGTGTGTGCGTGTGCTCAGTCATGTCTGACTTTTTGTAACCCCATAGACTGAAGTCCACCAGGTCCTCTGTTAATGGGATTTCCCAGGCAAGAATACTGGAGTGGGTTACCATTTCCTTCTCCAGGGAATCTTCCCAACCAAGGGATCAAACCCAAGTCTCCTGCTTGGCAGGCAGATTCTTTACCACTGGGCCACCTGGGGAAGCCTTCAGAAGGGCCCTACACTTGGTTTACTATCCTGCTATCACCATTCTGAAATTCTTAATTTTTAAACAAGGGGCCCCACATTTTCGTTTTGCACTGCTGCTGCTGCTGCTGCTGCTAAGTCGCTTCAGTCATGTCCAACTCTGTGTGACCCCACAGATGGCAGCCCACCAGGCTCCCCCGTCCCTAGGATTCTCCAGGCAAGAACACTGGAGTGGGTTGCCCTTTCCTTCTCCAATGCATGAAAGTGAAAAGTGAAAGTGAAGTCGTTCAGTCGTGTCTGACCCTCAGCGACCCCATGGACTGCAGCCTACCAGGCTCCTCCATCCACGGGATTTTCCAGGCAAGAGTACTGGAGTGGGGTGCCATTGCCTTCTCCACTAGGCCTCACAAATTATGTAACTAGTCCTGACTCCACCTTATGGGATGGAGTCTCTATTATAATTCCAATTTAAAGATGAGAAAGTTGAGGGTTAAAGGACAAAGCTAAAGTCACACAGCCATCAAGTGACAGGATGGATACAGAAAGAATTCAAAATGAAAGACAGAGAATGGAGTAAAGAACAAAAAGAAAGCCAAGTAAGTTAGGGAACAAGAATATTATCATCTATCTGGGGCCCAGTTCCTGACTGATTAGGCAGTCAAAACTCATGGGTTTAGGCTGAGAGTTAAGGCTACCCCAGCAAGGAGTCTATTCTGTAGCCCATGACAGACTCCATATCACAAGACTGTCAGAGTGGAACACGGAAAGGGTGCAGGCATCCATTAGCCCTTCTGAATCAGGATCTATAGGAAGGAAAGGCCAGAAGTGTTTTCCCTTAAAAACTGGCCACCTTTTTGCAGGCTCTTGTGTTCCCTGAAAAACTACAGCAGTCGAGGATTAAGATGATCCTGTCACTTTGTTAAAATGAAACTTTAAAAAACATATTTCAACACAATGCTTTCTTAGCTTAGGCAGCACAGAAAATTGTCGATCAACCCACTGTCCTCACAATCACTCCAGAAGTCAGGCAGCACTGCTGGCATCAAGAGCACTCGCGGTCTCCTTCAGACTCATCCTTGGGCTTCCTGTCGCCTGATTTTGGAACAACCTAGGATCGGGAGGGTCATCTTGACAACGTTAACAAAACACAAAGTCACACAAAGTTTTAAGGGTCCTTGCCAAGAGGTTTTGTGGCTATGACTGTTCCTTTAAGTGGATCATTACAGTTAGAGCACATTTCTACAGGGGAAAAAATATTTTCTAGACATCAGGAAACAGTGAGTGCCCAGATTTGTATTAATAATAAGAACACAATCCAAAGGCTCCCATCTGTAGTTTCACTTTGGGGGAGGTTAAATGAATTATATTCTACTGTGCCTGTTAAAGCCAGAGGGTGAGGCCACAGCGCTATGTGTGGAGAGGGTTGTAAAGACTCCGAATGGCGCTCCATGGGGATGAGACTGATTTTTCAGTAGGAAGCCAGTCTGTAGGGGCCAAGTCTTAGGCAGGGAAGAAACCCCTGTCCTTCCTTGGGATCCACATCTCATATCCAGACCTGCCTCCTTTGCTGTGTTTGAGAGGGACACTCTCTGCCCTAGGAGGAAGTCAGGAGCTGAAGCCATAGTGGAGGCCTGGTTTCCAACTATCCTACTTCTCTGGAGCAACTTTTTAATATACATATTCCATGACCTGCTCAAGGGCAACTGAACTGGAATTTTAAGGAATGGTCCCAGATTTTTTTTTTTTTTAATTCATCAGTTTTATATTTCTCAAATTATTCCTACAGCTCATACTGATTCACAGACTAGTTTTTAGACCACTAGTTTTCTTTTTTATTTATTTATTTATTTATTTTTCCTGTTGCTCAGTTTATTTCCTTTTGCTATGCTTTCTGGCTTTAGGGACTTGACCACAGAGTTGTACATCACTTCGCCTCTTTGCAATACGGCAGTAGAGGTGGACAGCGCCCCCTACAGAGAGAATGGGTGATTGCAGCAGTAATTAGTGAAGTTAATCCTAAAGAGAAGTGACCAAGACTTCAGGGACCAAGACTCAGCTACTGTGAGGCTGAATCCTGCTTCAACCAGTTCTGCATTTATCTGTTATATACACCTTGTATATTCATCTGAATAAAAGGTTCCAATGCAGGAGGGAAAAGCTTGAAAAATAATGCTTTTTCTAGAACCATAACATAACCAAAACACATTTCTTCTTCAGTTACATTCTAGACAAACAGAGTTTTGTGGGCTATCCTGAAAATCTAAATATAATTTATAACATGGATCCTGTGGGAAAATATGAATTCAAGATGGCAAAAACAGATCTCCCTCCCCACCTTCCCACTTCCCACTGACTGAGCAGCAAGATGGGATCTGTTTTTGCTTCCCAGAATACCTCCAATCCCACACCCAAGACTAAAGGGGTGCCTAGCTTGGAATAAAGGAAACTCTCCCTGAAGCCAGGAGGGATCTCTAGTCCCTCCCTTCTCCCCTTATCCACAACCTGCAGTGGCCACAAGGGCTAGAGACGGTCCAATGGAAAGCGACAGCAGCGGTACACCAGACACATCAGTGCTCTGGGCTCAGGAAACTCCCCCCAACCAGCCCCTTGGCCCTACCAGTAACATTTCAGACACAAAGAGGAAGCTACTGCCCCACTGCCGTGAGAGTTGTTAGAGAATGTGCTCTGAATTGCTTTGAGGAGTTAGCTATGATCATCACAGGCTCCCTGGGGAAGAGCAGCATTTGTGGAGTTATCCCTGGACACAGATTAAAGCAGATCCATGTGGCAACCTTGTTCTTAACCTCCTGACTACAGTGTCCCAACCAGACGTGGCCAAAACGCACCATGGTAAAAACTAAGGCATTGCTAACTACTTCATTTACCAGACTTGTATTTCTCTTCTCTTTGAACTCTAACAAAATTACACTCTCGAGACTGCTAAGTCAGCACTAGGAGCCAAAAGTCCTGTCTATTCCTGGTGTTAACGAAAGAGCTGAATCGATGAAAAAAACATTAATTCACACCTGAAAACAAACCAATCCTAAGCATAAATAATCCACAATACGCCACATGTGTCTTGTGGAGGGAATACATTTATTTAACTCAAATTTCTCAACCAGCCACATCAACAGTGCCTATAAATAATGATCTAGCAATAGCTGATGACCAGTAATTGGTAATGACCGAAACATCTGAAGGTTTACCTAGGAGACCTGAAGAAGCCTCAGTTACAAAAGACTGACTTGGGCTCACTAAACTGTGTTTATTGATAGAGGAAGTTAAGACTCACACATTTCCTCATATACTCAGGAACAAAGTTTGAAACCAAAGAGGTTTAGGGAACAGTCGTCCTAATTATAAAGGACAATGTCTTGAGCATTCCAGTTAAGAGATTGCCTCATGATTGCATTTGTAACACTAATGCAAAAACACTAAACTTTTTACTCATTCATATATTAAATAATCTTGTTGTTGTTTAGTCGCTAAATCATGCCTGACTCTTCACAACTCCATAGATTATAGCCTGCCAGGCTCCCCTGTCTATGGAATTTCCCAGGCAACAATAATGGAGAGGGTTGCCATTTCCTTTTCCAAGGAATCTTCCTGATCCAGGGATCAAACCCACATCTCCTGCATTGCAGGCAGATTCTTTACCACTGAGTCACCAGGTAAGCCCCCATATTAAATAATAATGGCAGTCAAATATCAGCCAATATGCCTGGCCTCTTTTCTAATTACCCATAATGGACTGGTTCCAAATTGGGAAAGGAGTACGTCAAGGCTGTATATTGTCACCCTGCTTATTTAGCTTATATGCAGAGTACATCATGCAAAATGCCAGGCTGGATGAACCACAGCTGGAATCAAGACTGCTGGGAGAACTATCAATAACCTCAGATATGCAGATGACACCACCCTTATGGCAGAAAGCAAAGAGGAACTAAAGAGCCTTTCGATGAAAGTGAAAGAGGAGAGTGAAAAAGCTGGCTTAAAACTCAACATTTAAAAAACAAAGATCATGGCATCCAGTCACATCACTTCATGGCAAATAGATGGGGAAAGAATGGAAACAGTGACAGACTTTATTTGGGGGAGCTCCAAAATCACTGCAGATGGTGACTGCAGCCATGAAATTAAAAGACACTTGCTTCTTGGAAGAAAAGCTCTGACAAACCTAAACAGTATATTAAAAAGCAGAGACTACTTTGCCGACAAAGGCCCGCCTATGGTTAAGAAAAACTATGGTTTTTCCAATAGTCATGTATGGATGTGAGAGTTGGGACTATAAAGAAAGCTGAGCGCTGAAGAATTGATGCTTTTGAACTGTAGAGTTGGAGAAGACTGTTGAGAATCCTTTGGACTGCAAGATCAAACCAGTCAAACCTAAACAAAGTCACTCCTGAATATTCATTGGGAATATGAAACTCCAATACTTTGGCCACCTGATGCGAAGAACTGACTCACTGGAAAAGACCCCGATGCTGGTCAAGATTAAAGGCCGGAGGAGAAGGGGACGACAGAGGATGAGATAGTTAGATGGCATCACCGACTTGATGGACATGAGTTTGAGCAAGCTCTGGGAGTTGGTGGTAGACAGGGAAGCCTGGCGTGCTGCAGTACATGGGGTCACAAAGAGTCGGACACAACTGAGCGACTGAAATGAACTAAAATGAACTGAAATTCCGCCTTCCAAATATACCAAGTTTCTCACAAGGCTCAGAATATGCTCTGCTCTCTCCAGGCCTCAACACATGCTGTTTCCTCTCTGGCTCGAATACCTTTCCTCACGCTCCACAGGGAGTATACACACAGACACACACCACTGCCTTCATCACCTTCTGGCACAAACATCTCATTCTCATTCACTGAGCTCAAAGGCTTTCCTTCCAGGAAGCCCTCCTCCACCTCCTATAATAATATGTGCTGCCCTTAGAAAAGACTCTGATGCTGGGAAGATTGAAGGCAGGAGGCGAAGGAGACGACAGAAGATGAAACAGTATCACCGACTCAACGGACAAGAGTTTGAGCAAACTCCAGGAGATGTTAAAGGACAGGGAAGCCTGGCACACTACAGTCCATGAGGTCACAAAGACACAACTGAGTGACTGAACAGCAAGTTTGTCTCACTGCAAAATGGAACCTGTTTATGTGCATCTCTCTTCCAGTGAGCTCTGGAGAGCTGAAACTTGGCATTAAGAAGCAGTTCCTTTTAGTGGTTATACAAGCCCTGCAACTGACTCCCTGGATTCTAATCCCAGGTTTATCTCTCTTAATCTCTGCATAATTTAGGGCAATAACTTAATCTCTCTGGGCCTCAATTTGCTCATCTTCAAAATGGGCATAACAACTGTGCCTATCTCCTTGCATTATTAAAAGGATTGCATAATACATGCAAGTCTCATGAGAGGCATTGCTCATAGTAAGAATTCAATAAATGGTCTTCTGAAAGTCTCTCCTATAGAAAGGTCTCTCCTATACACCTCCATTATATTGTGAAAGGGCGCTACACTTAAATCATTTCTCTCTTTTAAAATGTCCAAGAATAAAGTTAAGTGGCAAGACCTACAGAAACAGGCAAAACCAAAGCAAGTACTAGAAAAGCTGGGCTTCCTTGGTGGCTCAGATAGTAAAGAATCCGCCTGCAATGCAGGAGACCCAGGTTCGATCTCTGGGTCGGGAAGATCCCCTGGAGTAGGAAATGGCAACCCATTCCAGTATTCTTGCCTGGAGAATTCCACAGACAGAGGAGCCCGGTGGGCTACAGTCCAAGGGGTCCCAAAGAGGTGGACACAACTGAGTGACTAACACTTTTACTTTCAGGAAAAGTAACTTGCAATGCAATTAACTAACAAAGGATCTGTTTCCAGAAGAGATTTTTCAAAAAGAAGATAGAAAAAAAAAAACCCTATTATGAATCAATAAGAAAATCAGAGACTACCCAGTAGAAAATAGGCAAAGGATATTAATTATGAATAAGCATTTCACAGAAAAAGAAACCTGAATGACCTATATAACTATACAGCGATTCTCAGGGACATAGAGATACCATTTGATAGCCGCTAGAGAAGCGCAAAGAGTCAGACACGACTGAGCTACTTCACTATAGAGAATCCCAGGGACAGGGGAGCCTGGTGGGCTGCCATCTATGGAGTCACACAGAGTCGGACACGACTGAAGCAACTTAGCAGCAGCAGCAGATAATGCCACATGTAGCTGAGGATGCAGGAATCTTTAGGCTATAAAAGAGGTGAAAGACAGGGGATAGGGTTTTGATTTTCAGTATTCTATTTCTTTAAAAAAAAAAAGAGAGAGAGAGAGAAGAAAAGGAAATTTGAAGTAATTATGACACAATAATGGAGAAGGAAATGGCAATCCACTCCAGTGTTCTTGCCTGGAGAATCCCAGGGACGAGGAGCCTGGTGGGCTGCCGTCTATGAAGTTGCACAGAGTCGGACACGACTGAAGCGACTTAGCAGCAGCAGCAGCAGCAGCAGCAGCATGACACAATAAATATGAAATCTGAACTGTGGGTACATGGTTTCTAGAGAATTATTTTATTTTCTAATTGTTTCAGATATTCAATAATTTAAAATGTTATGCCAAGGGAACTTATAAATAAGAATAGGTATTATAGAATTTGTTTTTCCAGGTATATTTCAAGAAACTGAATATTCAGACCTTTTATAGATGTTCAATATTTTCACTGATTTCACTAAATGGATGACTGGGTGAGAGGATGGGCAAACAGGCAGGAATGAATGAACAGGGATGGATGGACAGATGGGTAGATGGACAGACAGATGAGCAGGTGGCTGGGTAGATTGACATTCACGTATATAAACAGTGACAGAAGAAATAAAGTTACTCAGTGAAGTGAAAAGTTTTAATGAAGCTGTATACAGTGAAGACTTGGGAGACTGAAACCCAGCTCTGCCAACCCTGAGACAGCTACCTTGGCAGGGCCGCCAGGTGAACTGCATGACACCAAAGGGCACTATCTACACAAACGACAATGAATGGCGCCCCCTGGAGTTGTGCAATGCCCCAGCCCTGATGGATAAACCCCATTACCTCTCTGAGTCCTTATTTCTCCATCTGTAAAAAAGAGTCCAATCATATTTGCCTCGTGGGGTCTATAAGACTAATGAGACCTTGTATGTGAAGTGCTTAGCACAGAACCCAGCACATGATAAGGAGTGAGAATGTGCTATTATCATCCAGGTAATACTAGGAAAATGGACACTACGGTTCAAGACTAGGTTAATGTTCAACATTAGCCCTAGGAGCTGTCTCCTTAGGACTTAAGGAGTAGGAAAGTAACATATGTACCTAGCGGCATACCTAGTCAATTTGGGATCATAGTGACTATAAGTTTTCCAGCAGACAGTTCCAATCCACAGTTCTGGAATTCACTGGGGTGCCTCAGGTTCAAGGGAGTGGGGTTAGGCTGGGCTGCTGAGGGCCCAGACTCTGCCTCTGCTGTCATCGGAGCAGATGGGCCGTTCTATGCCCTCAGATGCAGGTGTCTCTTGGCTACTGTAAGCAATGTTAAGACTTAATGAACATAAATCCCATTTTATGCAACGCTTTCCACAAAGCATCCACAAAATGTTCACGGGGCACAAACATACACAACAAACTCAGCCATGATGTGTACTGTGCACAGGGAGAAGGGGGGCGGGGAGCAGGCAGGAGGAGGCAGCAACAAGGGGCAACTGGAAGCTGTCTCTTCCCTGCTTACACTGTCATCATCAAGAACCCAGCTTCACAATTTAAAATAAGCTGGCTTTTCGACACACAAAACAGACTTAACATAAGGTTTCCCTGAAGGGCACCTTTTTTAACATAACAAACTACTCCAAAACTTAGTAGCTGAAAATACCGAGAATAGCCCATCTCTCCTGACTCTGCACTTTGCTGGAGAGTTCCTGGTGGGCTTGCACACCTGCTGCAGTCAGCTGGAGGGCTCCTGAGCTGGAAGGTCCGACGTGCCTCGCAGCACTCCGCGGGATGCTGGCCGGGTGGCCTCAGGTCTCCACGTCTCCTCCGTGTCTCCTCCCATCCCCTGGCGACTACAGCAGCTGCTTCTCTTGGTGGTCTTGGTGGTCTCGGGGCAAAGAACCAAGAGGAGAAGAAGTGAGAGCTGCCAGGCATCTAGACAGGGCTGGGGCTTGGCTGGCACAGTGTCACTTCCACACATTCTGCTGGTCAAAGCAAGTCAAAAGGCCACCAGACACAAGGGGAGGAGAAATCAATTCCACCCAGAGAAGCAGCAAAGTCCTGTCACCGAGGGGTGTGCAGGGATGGTCATACGGCCCTTGGAAGTCAGGCATGGACAGGCCTGGGCTTCTGAACATGGTTTGTTTCTTAGGAAAAAAAATAAGTCCAGGGCTTAAAAGAAGCATTTGAAAACCACTCCATGATAGCCAACAGTTCAGAAAACACTCTGAACACAGGAGTGCAAAGCATTTCTTTTTCTCCTGAAGAAAAGTCTTCCTGGCAGGAGCAACAGGGTTCCTGAGGAAGTGAGATTTCTCCTCCACTGAGCAGAGAGTGACAATCATATCAATGTGATCAATGAAGATGGTGAACAAGTGACTGGGGGAGGGGAAGACTGGGCCTCACTGGAGCAGGTACCTGAGACTTGTCTTTCCAGGACAGTGACATCGACCAAGCGTGATGCTTGCGTGCAGACAGGCCAGGCTGGCAGATAAGAGAGAGGTGGGGCGAAGGGAGAGGAGCTGTGTGCAGGCGGAGGGAAGGGCGCTGAGGGGAACAAACGCAGAAGGAGGCAGAGCTGCTCGGGTACGGGACTGCCCCTCACCAAAGGAACTCAAGGCTGAAAAGCGAGCCTCTGGAACTCTTCTTTCCTCTTCTGGAGAGAGAGCAGGAAAAATAAGAACGAGGCTTTGTCAAAATAGCAAAATAGCAAATAGTGTAATGATAACATTCCAGTTATCAGTACAAAACTGGATGCTAAGTAAATGAGAAAAGACTTCACAATGCCCTGACAACTCAAAGAAGAGGACAGATGAGAAAAGGGCAGGATAAGGCCGAGATTCAGACAATAACCAAGCCATCCCCCTCTAAGAAACAACCCAGCTCCCTCTGTGGGGACAGGTGGACACATACAATCACGCTTGTATGTGTGGGTTTATAATTGGTTTCATTTTATTCCACAGTAAAATGGGTTAATGGTACATCCATATTGTGACAACATTCTCTAGCAAATGTCCTAATTAGGAACCCTAACTAGCTTTCCATTATTTCAAAACTGTCCAAATCTGGGTAGACCCCGAAGACCATCTGGAACCTGGACTTCTGCCCAGGCAGCAAGGGATTGTCCTTCATTAGACCTCTCCACGCCCCAGCTAACTGAGAGAGAGACAGAGCGATGGAGAGTTACGTGGTGAACACACTGGGAAACAGCATTTCTTGCTCAGATATTTGGTTTTGTAGTTTTATCTTCCTTGCAAGTGACCATGTTCATAAAACTTCAAAGGAGATTTTGATTTAAATCTGGTGCCGCGGCTATTTAAAATTAACTGGGACATGCATTTATTTAAGTACGTATTGCTGTCTTCGGGCATACGCAGAACACTCAACCAAGAAACAGCAGAAAGTACTTTTATTCTTTATCTTTTAACTATTTTAGTTTCAAGAGGAAGTTTTAAAAAAAAAAATCAGGAATAACTTCAAAATCCAGAGGGAGGAATTGCTAATAAAGTAAAACCATTCACGTTGATTTACCATTGTATTTCTGCAACCATTGCTTGCTTCACTGGCTTGTCACTGTATGTGTGTTGAGGGTGAGGGGAGGCAGTCATCTGGATCTCACATCGCATATAAAAGCTGATATAGATGATAAAAGCCAATCATAAAGCTCCCCCAAGTGGGTGTTTATAAAACTACATCAAGAAACCAGCCACTGTAGCTGAGGCCCCAAATGATAAGCAGCAGTGACCTGGCTTATCCATTATTTTGTACATATTTAATAAGATCTGCGTCTTGGGGAAAGAATTCTATAAATTTTAAAAGAGATTGTGCAAAAACACTCCTTCTGGCTTCTGGGGAACTTAACTGGGCCTGGAAGCTGCTGGTGGCTACACTAGGCCTTACCTGGATGCAAAGGATCCCGGGATACAGTGATTTACAGCTGCTCAGGGGTAGAGAGTGCCCCCAAGGCCCCTCTGGAAAAGCTCCCCATCCACTCAGTTGTGTTCCTTCTGCCACTAGTGGGGCTGATTATACCGAATTACTTGGCACCCCTGTTAAGCCTGTCACTTAGATTCCAGAACAAATTAAGTTTGCTGAAGGCTTTGCTTTTTCTCTCTATTAAAATATTCATATCTACTCTAACAACCTGATAAAAACTGGCTAAAAGCCTTGCAGTATCCCCTATAGGGAATGCCATTTTTAATGAATCTGCAAGCATCATAAATAAAAAATAACTGGTCTTAATAAAGAATTGATAGAGCAGCTCTGGTCCCAGATAGGTGTCAATGGGGAGGCTACCCACAGCCTTGGGAGATCCAACGTAGCAAATGAGTCTCCCAGTTAGATGGGGAAGGCCCCCACCCACCAGTAAACTGCAAACAAGGGCAGCATCCATGAATAACTTTCCATAGAGTAGTTGAACCTAATGGGTCTCAACGGGAGTGAATGGTAGAGGGGTGACGGGGGCCTTTCAGGGCTGCATAAGAAAGTGGGGAGGAGGACAGGTGGTAACAAGAGTAACAGCTAACATTTCTCAGGCATTTACCACGTACCAAGCATTCTCTTCTCAGCAAACCTACTAAATGGTCAGTATTATCCGCTCCTCAGAAATGAAGGCTAATGGAATGTATGGGCTTCTCTCGGTGGCTCAGAGGTAAAGAATCTGCCTGAAATGCAGGAGCCGAAGGAGATGTGGGTTCGATCCCTAGGTCACGAAGATCCCCTAGAGGAGGGCATGACAACCACTCCAGTACTCTTTCCTGGAGAATCCCCATGGATGAGGAGCCTGGTGGGCATAGTCCATGGGGTAGCAAAGAGTTGGACACGACTGAAGGGACTTAGCAGCAGCAGCAACGCAATTTATACAAGCAGCCTAAGATCTGAATTCCAACCCGAGGTCTGACCCTCAACCCAAAGCACTAAAGGCTTGAAAGAAGCATTAGAAACATTTCATAAAGCTCTTAATTCACTCCAGTTAAGTTTTGGCAAAAGGTGGGACATGAGGTCAGCAATCAGCCTTCACTTGGCCCTGGGGCCAAGAACCAGGCTGGAGTCCAGGCCTCCTTCCTGCTAGGCCCACAGGCTGCTCACTCTGACCCCACCCCAAGGTTCCACAAGAGAGCACAGGACACAGAATCCTAAGCTCCAGAAAATAAACTAAATGCATACTCTCACGCCTCTGGAATTCAGGCAGAACTGCCGTCTGGCTCTGTCATTTGGGGATTGCATGACACTAAACCAGTTATCTCTCCTCTCTGAGCCTGCAAACTCGTCCATCACAAAGGAATGACAGGCTTAACTGCTCACGCCCAGCTTTGTTCCAAAAGGACTTAAGGAGGCAAGTAACACCGATGTCACTGAGAGGTGGTCAGAATAAAACGTGACTTTACTACCTATTTATGACAACAGTGCTTGTTTAGAGAGACTGTCCAAGAGCCCAGCAGGGAGCCTGGCTCACGATGGGCTGGCAGTAAACGTGCCCCTGCCCCTGGCCCTGGATACTCATGATCCCCCAGCCCTTCTGCAATGCCTCCCAGGTGGTGGGGGAACCACCAGAGCCACCTCCCCCCGCACTGCTGTGCCTGTGTCTCTCCCCAGGTCTTCCTCCCTCTCGTGACCTTGGGGTGGCGGTCAAGCAAAAGGAGTGGAAACCATCCTGGCTCTCCTCTTGCTCCTCAAGTGCGTTCACAAATGCATAACCGGCCAAAAGGCTGTCGCTGTAGCGATGTCCCCTGCAGGAGAGGCTGGCCTCACTCAATTCCAAACCTCCTCCCCACATATTAATAGTAAGGCCAGGAAGACAGAAGGCTTTCCAGGGGCGTGAGTGCTGAGAAACCCATCTGCCAAAGCAGGAAATGTTAAGTGACGCAGGTTCCGTCCCTGAGTTGGGCAGATCCCCTGGAGGAGGGCCTGGCCACCCACTCCAGTATTCTTGCCTGGAGAATCCCATGGACAGAGGAGTCTCGTGGGCTACAGTCCATGGGGTCACAGAGTCGACGACTGAAGCAACTCGGCACTCAGCACACCCGCACACAGATCCGAGGGAGGCCACCCTTGAGGTAGCCCAGGATGAACATCTACACAGGGTGGCCAACTGGCACAGGCAGTCCAGGTAAGCAAACGTTCCTTCTTCTTCAATCATGTTGTTTTCTGTTGTGTTTAGTTACAAAGTCACAGACCAGCACCATTTTCGAGAACACTGGCACTCCAGACTCCAACCGGACTACATTGCGTAACCTAAGGTTTTTCATCCATTATACGGGGAGAGTGATCAACTGTAACTCATAAGGTGGTGGTGAGCTAGAGTGAAATCATCCATGTGAAATCTTGGCATATAGTAAGTCCTCCATAATATGAACCAGTTTTTATTATTAGGGCTAAAACAGACCTGTGCCAGCCTCAGGATCTGGCTGCCAGCTGGAACGCCACTGTTGCTAAGAGAAAATACTTTCTATTAGTAAGATGCAAAACACAGGTGTACAACTTTTGACAATTTGAGTTGTTATTTAAAAAAAAAAGGAAGTCAACATTCAACTTTCAACTTTTTGCGGGGGGAGGGGCTGTTCTGGGTCTTAGTGGCTTTGTGGGTTTCCTCTAGTTGCTAGAGCAGCAGCCGCTCTCTAGCTTGCAGCCAGGCTTCTCACTGCAGTGGTTTCTCTTGTTGTGGAGCACGGGCTCTAGGGCACATGGGCTCAGTAGTGGCAGCTCCCAGGTTCTAAAGCACAGGCTCAGTAACTGTGGTACACAAGCCTAGGTGCCCCATGGCATGTGAGAGCTTCCCAAATCAGGGACAGAGCCCTTGTCTCCTGCATTGGCAGTCAGATTCTTCACCACTGAGTATCAGGGAAGCCCCCATTCAAATTTTAACCAGCTAGCTATGTTAGAAAAAGATTGCCTTTTCAAAATCAATGCAAAAATGGGTATTGATCACCAAAGATGCTGTTGCAACAAGCAACATCCTTTTCTTCCTCCAATGAGTCTAGCGTGATCAATGTTTTTTGTATTGCTGTTGTTTTTTTAATGTATGCTTCTCACAGCATCATGTCAAAAGTTTCTTTGGTTCACGGTATAACAGAACCCAGCCACCCTCAACCCCCACTGAAGGCCATCCTCAAAGTCTAAGTGGCATCAGGGATCTTCATTCAGTGACAGCTAACAGCTACATGGCTGAAAGTTAAACACAGTTTTAACTGTTGACTGTTGGGGTCAGAGAGAAGTGCATTCTTTCCACCTACTACTCAGGGTCAGAACATTTGCAGAGGTGGAGCAGGAGGTTAAGCCCTGGTCTTATCTCAGGTGGGAAGGAAAAAAGTCAAGATTCTTACTCAAAAAATAGCTGCCCCATAATTCCACCAACTGGTTTCACTGAGTCTACAAAGTTCTCCTTTCACAAGTGAATATGCCATAGAAAAGGATTCTAAAGAGATGCTCCACAGTTTGACACTGGTTTTCTGTAGGTGGTGGGATTGTGGTTGATTTGGGGTTTCTGCTTTTATCTATCTGCATTTTCTAACTTTTTTACAGTGAAAAATTAAAAGTTAATTTTGATTTTGAAAAGACCTTTCTTGGCAGGATTAAATAAAATCTATTTGGTAGGAATCAGCTTAAAAATGGAAGAAGGCAAATCATAATGAGGTATCACTCCATACTTACTGGGATGGCTGTCTTGCTTTAAGGAAAAATAACTAGTGTCAACAAGGACACAGAGAAACTGGAACCCTCCTACACTGCTGGTGGGAATGTACGCCAGCAGAAAACAGTGTGCCAGCTGCTCAAAATCTCTGACATACCGCTATCGTGGGACCCATAGCTCCCCATCTAGGCATGTATTTAAGAGAAATTAAGATATAGAGCCACACAATTTGTACACAAGAGTTCACACAGCATAACAGCCAGAGAGTGGAAACAAGCCAAATGTCCATCAATGGACAAACATATCAATAAGACGTGGGCTATCTATATAGTAGAACATTATTTGATCATAAAAAGCAATGAAATACTGTTACATCATACTACATGTATAAACCTTGGCAATGTCATGCTAAGTGAAAGAAGCAGTCACAAGAACCGATGTCATTTGATTCCATTTATATGAGACGTCTAGAATAGACAGATATGTAAGGACACAGGAGATAGATAAGCGGTTGCCTAATGCTAGGGGACGCAGAGATGGGGAGACGGCAGCTTAAGGGTACAGGTTTCTCTGTGGAGTGATGAGAATGTTCTCAAATTGTGGAGATGACTGTATTTGTATGTGAATATACTAAAAAAAATTTTAATAAATTTATTTTTTAATTGAATAATTGCTTTACAGAATTTTGCTGTTTTCTGTCAAACCTCAACATGAATCAGCCATAGGTATGCATATGTCCCCTCCCTCTTGAACCTCTCTCCCATCTCCCTCCCCATCCCACCCCTCTAGGTTGATACAGAGCTCCTGTTTGAGTTCCCTGGGCCATACAGCAAATTCCCATTGGTTCTCTATTTTACATACAGTAATGTAAGTTTCCATGTTACTCTCTCCATACATCTCACCCTCTCTTCCCCTCTCCCTATGTCCATAAGTCTGTTCTCTATGTCTGTTTCTCCACTGCTGCCCTGCAAATAAATTCTTCAGTACCACCTTGCTAGATTCTGTATATATGTCTTAGTATACGGTATTTATCTTTCTCTTTCTGACTTATTTACTCTGTATAAAGGCCCTAGGTTCATCCACCTCATTAGAACTGATTCAAAGGTATTCTGAGTAATATTCCATTGAGTATATGTACCACAACTTCTTTATCCATTTATCTGTCGTTGGACATCACAGTTGCTTCCATGTTCTAGGTATCGTAAATAGCGCTGCAGTGAACATTGGGGTACATGAGTCTTTTTAAATTTAGTTTCCTCAGGGTATATGTCTAGGAGTAGGATTGCTGAGTCATATGGTGGTTTTATTCCTAGTTTTTTAAGGACTCTCCATACCATCTTCCATATAAAAAACCTCTTAATTATTCATTTTAAATGGGTGAATCATACGGTATATCAATTGTATCTCAATAAAACTATTCCCTTCCGGTAGTCATGAACGGATGTGAGAAATGGACCATAAAGAAGGCTGAGCATCAAAGAATTGATGCTTTTGAATTGTGGTGCTGGAGAAGACTGGGGAGAGTCCCACAGACAGCAAGGCGATCAAACCAGTCAATCCTAAAGGAAATCAACCCTGACTATGCGTTGGAAGGACTGCCGCTGAAGCTGAAGCACTAATACTTTGGACACCTGATTCAAAGAACCAACTCATACTCATTGGAAAAGTCTTTGATGCTGGGAAAGATTGAGGGCAAGAGAAGGGGGCAGCAGAGGATGAGATGGTTAGATAACATTACTGCCGGGGGCCAGGGTGAGGAACTCTGCCCATGGCAAAGATCATGAGGAAGGAGGCTTGGCATACGCAAAGGCGTGATCGAGCCTCAGGAAACCCCCTGTTCCCCAGCATCTACCCCTAAAACCAGAGTCTGTTTTATGTTCTCACCTACACCTCTGACTTTACGGGGGGCTCCTCTCATAACCATTTCTCTCGGAGAAGGAGTTAACTTGCACCTTCAGTTAATAAAAATTCCCGGGCGTGACAAGAGTATTTCAACTTACGAACTCCTCTGAAGGTTAGCTAGCCTGCCTGTATAGGTTCGTCCGGCCACATGTGATTGTTTACAGCCTCCCAACAGTGAGAGGCACGAGATGTTTTAGACTTACTAAAGGCAGATTCTTTTGGGAAGTTAGAATTTATTAGTATAGTGGGTTGGTTAAGAATTATATTGGTGAAGGGTTTTTCATTTGTTGTGCCAATAATTGCTGCTAATTCCCTGCCCTGGGTGTGACAAGGGTGTCTCAGGTCAAACCTCTCTGCTGACAAACTAGCTGTGTGACAAGATGATCCATACTCCTGCCAAGCACATGATTGTTTACTACCTCTCAACTATAAACAGCACAGAGAGTTTGGGGTATTTTGAAGGTCTTAATTAGCATTGCCGCCAGGCCTCCACGTCCTTAGGCACCTGGGAATATATTAATCAATGTATTTGGAATATTAGAAAAGGAAATATAGTAGTTTTTGATGTTAGCAATACTAGACTTTTTGAGTTAATGAATTTTCTCTTTTGTTATAGATCACTGTACTTTGTTATAAATCACTGTGTCCTTGCTATGTAAAAATGTAACTTTATCACTATCTTAAGACTAAATAGATCTTAAGGGGAACATTGGTGAAGGGATTTCATTTGTTGGGCTGATGTTTTGCTGCTAAATCTCCATATTCCCTGCCCTTATAATGAATATAACTAGCATATAGGAGAAATAAGTATTAACCTTTGAGATTAATCATATTAACCTTAGGTTAAATAAATTCCTTTCTTGATTGTAACTCACTACACCCTCACCCTATAGGAATGCAACTTTATTTGGAAGGTGGTGCCTGGTTTAAGAAAAAACACCCTTGGAAAAAATAAGTTTTTTGGTTATCAGAAAGAAAGGGTCGTAAAATGTCAGCAGGCATCATGGCCAGAAGATGATGTAAAACCCCTAAGACCTTTTTTTATGTGAAGCACCCGATTTTGATAAAGGTCAGGACCGCTGACCCCTGTGTGACTCTGTATTCATCCCTATGTATAACAAAAGGTATATAAGCAAACCTAAAAAATAAAGAAATGGGATCAGTTTCTGGAAAGACTGATTCCCCCGTGTCGCTTCTTTCTTGTTCTCCGTTTTTCTGGCTGAATTCCCACCTGGGGCGTGGGTACTCACCAAACCTGCTAATTATGTCTGGGCTTCTAAGATCGGACCGGGGAGGCCTCAGTGCCTCCTCTCCTTCAGGAGAACAGAAAGACGCCAGTGGCCTACATAGGTGGTGATTGGTATTCCTTGTAAACCAAGTTATTCAGCCTCTTTTCTCCACTAATTTTCCTACTACACTATCCGTTTCTAATCTCTCTATATATCTGTAATTAAATAAGTTTTTCCTAGGACGCCAACTCCGTCTCCACCTTTGAATTACCCTGGATCCACCAGGGCTGGACCTCGGCACATTACTGGTTCAATGGACACGAATCTGAGCAAACTCCAGGAGATAGTGGAGGACAGAGGAGCCTAGCGTGCTATATTCCATGGGGTCGCAAAGAGTCGGACACAATTTAGTAACTGAACAACAACAAAGTTGTTCCCCTCACAAAAAGGGAAGAAGGCAATCCGAGAAGGGTGGCACCACTGACTTGTAAGAGGAGGGAGCAACTCTGGGTTGTGAGGGGTCAGAAGTCCCTGGAGAGGAAGACAACGGCAAAGAGACTTCAGGGTACCAAAGGCAGAGTGTGATGTGCAGCTGAAGGATCGACCTGCCCAGACTGGAAAAATCAGCCCTGGTCCTCAGCACAGGCCTGGCTTCCTCTCCTACACACACCCAAGCATTTTTACAATGAACAAATCGAAACCCAATTATTCCCCATGGCTCGGCTTAGGCACTGGGAAAATACTGGAGTGAGAAAGGCAGAGTCAGGAATCAGAAACTGACTCCACCATAATCACATAACTCAGGCTAACTCAGCAGTAACTGCCTAGTGATTTCTGATCATCAGAATTGCCCAGGGAGTTCACTGGACTCTTTTCTGGTTTTGGAACATAGATTATTCGGCCCCACAACCCAGATAGTCTGATCCCACAGGTCTGGGAGACAGTTAGGAACCCTGTACCCTTTAGAGGTTTCCTCCATGTTTCTAACTATAAATCAGGCACAAGAACTTCTGAAACAAATGATAGCACTCTTAAAATATTTTTTAAAAGAAATAAGAATAAACATGTTTTTAATTTTAAAAAATCTTTAGCTTTCATGCAAAGAGAATATACCTAAACTGCTTAACATATGTCTCTGTAATCCCTGGTATAGCTGCAAAATTAACTTTTAGAAGAATAAAAATATCATGTCTCCACAACTTAACCAATTTTCAGTTTTAGTCAGGTATCCCAATCAATTCTTCTAAATAATTCCTAAACCACTGCTTAAATATCATCGAATTTAAAAGCTGAAGCGCCTTGGATACTCCTTCAGCAGTCTCGCTGTAGACAAGAAACATTATTAGCCACAGAGATGAAGTGTCTTGCTCATCTAGTGGGCCCAACCCAGATCAGAACCAGGAGGGTGTGTTCACAGTCCAGGCCTCTCTCTGCTACATCTAGGACATTTCTGCAAGAAGAGCTTACACTGTGTCTGCAGTTGTAGTAACATTAATCTCTGCAGATACAAAGGGATAGCATTTAAGCTATACCTCAACAAAAGAATGTGAGGCCTATTCTGACAAGAAGGAATCTTCAAGAAGTCTGCAAGACTAAAAATCTACAAAGAACAGGTAACCTATTCCATAAACCATAAAGAAGCAACAAAGAACAATATTGGAAGAGAGGGCTTGAATGGAGTCTCTGAAGGAGATGACTTACTAACCCTCCCAGGCCCCAGCCTCTCATCTCCTGTGAATTATGCAGGAGGCACTGAGGGGGCATCGCTAAGCTGTCTCTGCCCCTACAAAGACGTAATCACTCTCTCTCTCCGAGCTTGCACTCACTGGTCGCCCTGTACACAGCCTTTCCAAGGCAATCAGGCAACAGCAAGGAGCTTTTCCCTGAACTCGAATGGAGTGGAATATTGGGCTTGTGAGTTTTGACTTTTGTCACAGGCATGATCAGTAACAACTCCTGCCAGTTTCCCCATGGCTGTTCCTCCTGGAAACTCCTCTGCCTGCCTAACTGACCCTGAAACTAGGAAGCCACGTGTGCCCCAGCAAGTGCTTGTGACAGGGACACAGGTGGTTGGTGGCGTTCTGATTCACAGGAATAAGGACAGTTTACCTACAGGAACTGGGTAGAGTTTATACGGAAATGTCCCTTGAAGACATCATGGTGTAACAGTGACACGGGTGCAACAGAAGGACAAGGTTACCATCAAAAACCGTGTGCTAATTCTCCTCTATTCCCCACTGGGAACTCCATCACATCAGTTAAGTGCTCTGATTCCCATTGACTCCTTTGTAAAACAAAAGGGACAGTTAAGATGTCTTACCTCCCAGCTTCAGCTGAGCTCACATTTGTAAAAAAAAAAAAAAGAATATTGCAAAATTCTGTAGCCTATGAATGTAAATTGTTCCTGTTACTACACTGTGTAGGGTTATGAGAAGAGTGATAGTTACTAAAAAAAAAAAAAAAAAAGCCCACCAGATAATAATACGAGCATTCCTTGAACACTTACCAAGAGTTTTGCCAAGTTCTTTAAAAGCTGTTCCTCCCCAAAATCCTATAAGGAAGGTGCATTATCATTGCATCTTCAGAGAGGAAAGAAAATAAAAAAACATTCAAGCATTTGCACAGAGCCCCACAGCTAGTAAGCAGCAGAGCTCAATTTTGAACTTAGGCATCCGTCAAGTGCATCAAACAAGCAGTCATCCTTCCGTTTTAATTCTTCAAATGATGGATATCTAATGCAAAGCTTAAAATGAGTAGTGGTGGGAGAACTCTTTTTATTTTGGTCTTGGTGGTGGGGCATCCCTTTGTACTGCAGTTTAAAATGCTGTGTGAATCAAGGACAAGGCTGTGTTCCCAGGTTCTCTTATCCCCTCTCCGTAATGCAGCTACTCTTTCTGGAAAGCCCAGCACACTTCTGGCAGCCTGCTCAGCAGTTGTCTCCTACACCCCCATGTTGCATTTTCATCAAACTGGCAATGGCTTATCCAGATCTGCCTGATGGGAAAGAACGGGCTGCTTGTGTCTAAAACCATCAGAAGGAACAAGCTACTTGTCACTAGAGCAATACCTTACATGGTCTGTGCAAACCAACTACAAGTTGAAGTATTTTTGCAAGAGGAGACACATCCCTGTTTGTTTTTTTTTTAATCCAGAGAAATATCTCCAAGCAGAGAAGCTCAAAGGAAAATATCAGCTTTCTTTAAAAAAAAAAAAAGTTTTTTAAGTGATTGTGAATCAGCAGCTGAGGCCACAATGGAGGCAGCAGGATTACTGCTCCCTGCTGCCCCCCGCCAGGGGGACAAGGACACTTATCATCAGAGGCTGAAGTGGGCCTGCCAGTCACCAGAGTTAGAAAGATCCCCTCACAGGAAAGGCCCCCTCAGGCACCGAGCTGGTAGAGGAGGTCTAGACATCCACCCTTTAAACAAAGGCCAGTGCATCGCAAAGCCTCCATCTCCCCCACAGTTCTTCTGATCACAAAGCTTTCCTAACCATTTCCTCCTCACTGGCACAGGGGCTGGCTGGAAGTCCCAACCCTCAGCAAGGCCTCTGAGGCCCCTTCATGAGGCTCCTTCATGAAGACAGGCCTCATGATGGCATGAAGCAACCCAGTTCACCCATCTTCTCCCTCCCCACTGCCAGGACTGCAGCCTGACCAAACCACTGTCCACCTGACCTCCCCACTGTAAGTCACAGTGCTTCCCAGGGAGGTAATGCAGCCATCATCTGCTGTATCAGTGAACACTTGAATCTCCCTAAATGAGGCATGTCCTCTTTCCTCCTCTCCGATCGAAGTGTCTTTCCCATTCCTCTAACTAACTCCTTTTCTTCAAAAAAAAAAAATCAGCTTTAGAGTTCTTCTCACTTGGGAAATCATTTTTGACCCTATCTCTGAGCTGGAGTGGGTTATGCCAGTTACCAAGAAAATTCTGGGTGTGATGGAGAAGAAGGGGCACCAGGTTTTGTTTTAATAAGCACATATAAATTTACATTCCAAATGAGTGATGTCCCCTTTAAAGAAGTCATTAGTCCATCTCAAGAGCTCAGTTGGGTTTATGGTGTTAATAACCCTCTTAGAAGTCTAAGAAATACATTAAACTTCCCAGAACATCATACCACTAAGGGTGACAACACTCTTCTTGTCTCCCAGAATCTTTGGTTCAGTCTACCACACAGAACCAAAAACGCAGGGCTGGAAGTTAACTTGGAGATCATCTCAACTCCCTAGCTTACAGATGTGGAAACTGAGGTCAGGCTGAAGTCATTCCAGAGCTCAACTACGAAGCATTTAGACAAAACCTCAGCTCACATTTAAGCCAATCATACCTTCAAGACTTTAATCTTTGCATCTCACACTCAGAATAAAAAGCCAGTAAATTTCTCCCAATACCTGCTTTGAATCATATATTCAATGTTCCTTAAACATCATTGCTTTGCATATTATTGCCTCAATTTTTGTCATATTTGAACACAATCTTTATCATTTATGTATTTACTTTGACTCTGTTTTACTTAACTCACTTTTAAAACATAAATATCTAGCTTAACCTAAGCCTAAGCAAAATAAATAATAAATAATCAAAGAAATCACAGACTTGGTATGCTTTCATGTCTTCCTAGCATATTAAGAGGAATACATTACTATTGAAACAAAATACATTTTTGTGCCTCATTAAAAAATCCCCCTGTATACTACCAGTAGTATGCATGTAACATTATAGGAAATCACGCTTTTACTCTAAAGCACAGCTGATTCCATCCAAAGCGGAAATATTCTCTATAGTTTCTGTTCAGTCTTCTGCGTTCACCTAATTTATCGGAAATGCCAATCAGTGGTAGGACAAGCAGATCCCAAACTAAAGCTTATCTTTGCACTAATAGCTTCTCTTATCAACCTCTGGATCACTATGCCTTCCACACATCTGATCTGTCACTTTGTTTGAAATAATCCTTTACCCTAATGTTCTTCACTATTAATAAATTACGAACAAACAGCAAAAATAATTACCCTTTCACCTAGGAAAACACTGGTGACTAAGACTTAATGGTCTACCAGTGACATACGGCTTTCCCCAGCATAATGGATGCAAATGTGTAACAGGATCTGGGTAAGTTATTTTCACACAAGCTGTCACTTGTCACACAAATTACACGGGCTTCTATTAGCTGTTTAATTCACAGATTAAAAAACAACAACAACAATAAATTCCATTCACAATACCTGCATCATCCCTGGATCTCCTCAGGAAGGCAGAACCAACCCACAAAGCCACGAAGAACAAAGGCTGCAGGAAGAACATTTTCTGTTTGCATAAAATTCTGCTGTACGCAGGTGTAGGTAACACGAAACTCTGTGTTAGTCAGAGTTGTCCAAGGATTCAGAAGTCTTCAGAGCAGAAGAGGGAGACCTGAGATTATGAAAGAAGCCCAAACCAGGATGCCACATCAGAGCAGGAACTCAGTGGTGGATGGGTCTGCCAAGGCTGTGCTGGTGAGGCTGGTGGGGCGCCGTACAAAGGCGACGCTAAAAGATCGGCTGCTTGACGTCATCAATCTAGACTGGACAGAGCCCTGAGAAGGGTGCCTTCCGTGCCCATTCCTGAGGAGCACTGTCTGGGAACTGAAGTTGAGGGGAGCTCCCGTGTTGCTGGGAGCCCTGGGGCCTGAGGCTGCAGCCGCAGGGCCAGCTTCAGTCCAGGGCTTTGCTATGCTTTTAGGACACCAGCAGATGCTTTTGAAGATGGATGTGCCTTTATTTACAGCCCTTATATCTTAGAGTTAGTATATTTTACATTTTCCCCCCTTACAGTAATGGCTAACACTGATCCAGTACTTAGCGTATTTCCCAGATGACTTGGTGGCCAAGAGTCTGCCTGCCAAGGCAGAAGGCACAGGAGACGCGAGTTCAATCCCAAAGGAGGGAAGATCCTCCTGGAGGCAGTAATGGCAACTCCAGTATTCTTGCTTGAAAAATCCCATGGACAGAGGAGCCTGACAGCCTGCAGTCCATGGGGTCGCAGAGTCAGACACGATTGAGCACTCACGCACTTAGCACTGTTCTAAACAGTTCCAGGTGTGAACATATGGAGCATCATCGAAAGTCTGATCTGGAAGGACACTCAGCTACCATGGTGGGAGGAACCCTGGACGTACATCAGGAGACGAGCACCTTGTCCCCTGCCAGCTATGAGATCTTGAGTGAGTCCTGCCTCTCCCTGGGTCCCAGTTTTCTCATCTGGTGGTGAGAGGATAAGAGGCTGAATAGACCTCTATCTGAATGCCAGCTCTGAGCTGGACACAATGCAGAGTGGGATTCCATGCCCCAATCTGTCAGCAACGTCTGCCACCATAGGCTCAGGAGCAGGGAGTAGGCATGTCACCTGTCTGCCATCTCTAAAGTCCCCTCTGTGGGCTTACCAGGTGACTCAGTGGTAAAGAATCCGCCTGTCAATGCAAGAGACATAAGAGACACAGGTTCAGTCCCTGGGTGGAGAAGACGCCTGGAGGAGGGCATGGCAACCCACTCCAGTACTCTTGCCTGGAGAATCCCATGGACAGAGGAGCCTGGTGGGCTGCAGTCCATGGGGTTGCAAAGAGTTAGATACAATTGAATGACTGAGCTCATGAGCAAAAGTCCCTTCCTGCTCAGAGTACTTGAATTCATGGTTCTAGCCAAACGGCCTCACTAAGCAGTCTCTTCATAAATTAAAAAAGAGAAAGAGAATATGATGAGCTTTCAAAACTTGGAGACCTCATTTCTGTTATAGAGTACGTAGTCTTTGACAAGTAGTTGAGTCTCTTTAAGTCTCAGTTTATTTATCTACAAAATAAGGATAAAAATACTTAACCTGCATAATAAATAAATGTGTAAAGCAAATAGCAGGGTGCCTGGCATCATGCTGATGTTCAATTAAACAGAAGCTGGTATTGGTATGTTCATCACTAGTATCGTTATTAGTCTATCAACCCCATTTTCTGAGCCATGGTTTGTAACTGAAAGAATACATGCTTAGAGTGAAAACCCACTAGGTCACTCTTGAGGGATATATGTGAGCCTCTTCCCAAAGAAATACAATTTAGAGTTTTATTATAGGAAATTACAAAATATACAAAAAAAAGATATTAAAATGTAATTCCATGGACCCATGACTGAGCATCACAAATAATCAATTCATGGCTACTATTCTTTCATTTATATCCCCAACCAGACACTCCTGGACTATCACTCCTCTTCCAGACACCCTGGACTTTCTTTTAAAGCAGATCCTCAATTTTATATCATTTCATCTGTAAATATTTCAGTAACTATCTTTAAACATGGAAACTATTCATTGTAATTCAACAAATATCTGTTTTTAATTAAATGAAATGGCAGCAAGGCATAATTAGGAAATTATTTCCTCACATCTCTAATAACATACCATAAAAGTCACTAAAAGTGTATGCATCTAAAAAAATAATAATAAGGGGTTGGCTCAGGAGGCCACGTGGGGACTGTGGTATGCATGATTTATTACAGCTACACAAAGTGAGTTATTTCATTCTTTCAGATATTTATGACACCGCTAAAACGCTGAATACATCAACATCAAAATTAATCATGAATAATATTTAATTAGTGCTTGACAAGGATCAATTTGGCAACTCTTTTTGTTCTTTCTCCTTCCCCCAAATAGAAAAATAGTCATAAACTAAAGTGTTTTATTTTTTCCATCTGCTTCTGGTAAAGCGCATCCCTGAATTGCTAACTTAGTTGCGATCTCCTGAACTTTCATATACCCAGGTAATTAGACTCAGATGCTGTCCGGACTGGGATTATAAATCAAGTCTGTGTATGTAAGCAGAAAACAGACTGCTCACACCAAGGGCGGGTGTTCTGGCAGGTCCGTTTCTCACAGACCTGCTCGTGGAGCAGACAGAAAACAGCTTTCATGTAGATCCCATGTCATTGAACCCCTTCTCTCACCGCTACAATCCCCAGAAAGCACTGATTATCAGCTGAATTCTTCATTTACAAAAGAAAAAAGTCCTTTTGGGCTGCTCTCAAGCAAAATTTCTGCCCAGAGCTGTGCTAGTACATTTGAGCCAAGTACGTGGCAGATGGCATCTTTCCAGCCAGATTGCTAATGTCCAAAGCACTCGGTGCCCCAAAAACTTGTGTACCATTTCCCAACCAAGGAGTTTCATTCCACAGCAGAATGATTAGGAAAACTTTCAACCCACTGTTTTGTAACAAGATATGCAAGCATTGAATTTTAACAGAACAGCAATATTTGTTTCAGTTAATATTTTAAATTGTGGAGCCAAAGACTCCTGGGCTTTTGAAGGTGTCTTAAACGAGTGCTAAATGACTATTTTTAACTTGGAGAGCGGGTGTCATTCTAAGGGGTTGTCTTTTCTTTTCCTCTGACTCATATCAAGTAAAACAAAGTTGAAGTGTCTGTTGGAGACAATACACGTGAACTTAGGAGATGGGGATTTGGAGATCAGCTAACATTTCTTAAGTTCTATTGCTTGGAAGGAAAGTTATGACCAATCTAGACGGCATATTGAAAAGCAGAGACATTACTTTGCCAACAAACGTCCATCTAGTCAAGGCTATGGTTTTTCCTGTGGTCATGTACGGATGTGAGAGTTGGACTGTGAAGAAAGCTGAGTGTGAAAGAATTGATGCTTTTGAACTGTGGTGTTGGAGAAGACTCTTGAGAGTCCCTTGGACTGCAAGGGGATCCAACCAGTCCATCCTAAAGGAGATCAGTCCTGGGTGTTCTTTGGAAGGACTGATGCTAAAGCTGAAACTCCAGTACTTTGGTTGACTCATTGGAAAAGACCCTGATGCTGGGAGGGATTGGGGGCAGGAGGAGAAGGGGACGACAGAGGATGAGATGGCTGGATGGCATCACGGACTCGATGGACGTGAGTCTAAGTGAACTCCGGGAGTTGGTGATGGAGAGGGAGGCCTGGCATGCTGTGATTCATGGGGTCGCAAAGAGTCGGACACGACTGAGCTGAACTGAACTGAGTGCCAGGCCTAGTACATCCTCCAGCTCACAGAAGCCTCACAATACCCCTGGGGTGGTGGGACATGGTCACTCACTAGAGAATGAGAACAGAAAGGCTCAGGTGGCCATAGGGGTGTCCAGATCACTGCGGTAACAGGCATGAGTTAGGAGTCCAGATTCAGGCCCTTCTGATCCCTCAGTCCAGGATCATTCCACACAAGCTGATCCTATAAAGGAGCTTCGATCCTCAAATATAATGATTAATATTTATTGAGCACTATGTACTAAGAGCTTTATATGTGCTAGGTTGCTTCAGTCATGACCCACTCTGTACGACCCCATGGACTATAGCCCTCCAGCTCCTCTGGCCATGGGATTCTCCAGGCAAGAACACTGGACTGGATTGCCCTCCCCTTCTCCAGGAGCTTTATATGCACCTCATTTAATCCTTATCCAATGTCACATTGTTCCTTCCCATCTTACAGATTAAAAAAATAATGCTTAGAAAGGATAAGTGATATACTCATGGTCAGAGAAAATTCATCTGACTGAAGAGTCCTTAGCACTCTGCTACATCTCCCTGAAAGGCAAGCTGGGCCACAATCACAATATAATATTGCAAATCCACTATTCTTTTTCTTTGGGCTGTACCACACAGCATGCAGGACCTTAGGTCTCTAACCAGGGATTAAATCTGTGTCCCCTGCAATGGAAATGTGGAGTTTTAACCACTGGACCACCAGGAAGTCCCTATATTTCAATTTTTTTAAAAACTGGGCCACATTCATAACTTTATGGAAGACACAATACTCTGAAGTCCTGAATTCCCACAGATCTGTAAATACTGCTGACCGACTGCTGGGTAGGTGCAAACTGACTTCACACCATCTAAGGGCACAAATAACTAGAACTCTAAGACCTTCAACAGAGAACACCAACACACACACTGCTCATAAGAACACAAGTAAAAATGGGTACAATTGAATGATTTTTCATAAGGGGGAAGAATAGTAAGAAAGGAACTGGCCAGAGTTTATCATAAAAAGCCAAGCTCAGAAGATACAATTGAAATAAAATTTCTAACTGCATGTACCCTCCCTGTGCCAAATGCTGACTTTCCCTCCTCCATGCTGGGGCGATGAGGTCAGTGGATCTTGTTTCTGCTCCACTGACTTTTCCACATGCAACCTGATACCTTCTGGAAACAAACCAATGATTACAGATCATTAAAGTATGTCATTTTAATTAAAGGAGGGTGCTACGTGGAGCAGGGAGGGGCCGTAACCCAGTTAGCAGCCAACCCAAGGACCAGGTAAGAATCCACTCTCCATGGTCTGGCTCACCAATCCCTTCTGATGCTTCTGCCTCCACATCACAGCCTACTGGGCCCAACGCTGCTTGGAGCCCTTATGAAACCGGGTCAGCCCATCTAGTACCTCACATGTGGCATTTTCTACATATGCCTTGAGCAGCGAGAAGTTGGTGCATTAAAGCAGTAATCACTGCAAGTGCTAAAAGAGAGGCTTGAAATTTAATAGGGTTTTGAAAAAGAAAAAAGAATAAAAGTCTAGACTGCCAAAAAATAAATGGGCATTGCTGTAAAATTGTGTTGCACAGCGAGAATACAAATATTATTCATGTTAAGGAAAGGGTTGACCTAAGATGTGATTTATAGGCACTTCAAATGCAGTACAGGAAGTAAACGGAAAAATTAGGGTGTGAGGTCACCGAGTAGGCAAGAGTCAACTTAAGGGTAAAGTTAAAAACTTTAGGAAGGGAGCACACAGTTCAGCTTGCCATATAAATTAAGATCTGCCCTCACTTTGAAAAAATGGAAAAAAATTAAATATTAACATACATATGTTACAAAAGGCAGTTTCTGCTCTACATACAGGAAAATAGATGAATTGTTATAGGATGAAAAATGTCAATGGGATGTTTCATAAAGAAAACAGAGAGGAAGTTGATGCAATCCCAAAATCAACTGTGTTATCAGTCAGTAATGTAAACGAACCACAGTTACAAGTTAACGGGCTGCAGAGGCACCGTCCTGAGCAAGAACAAGGAATCCAAACCAAGTTCTGTTTTTAGGGACGTGTCGTTTCGTTTTTTATTAAAATAGTCTACATTGGTTTGGACAGTTCCCTAACTTGTTAAGTGCCAGGAAAGGGTGACTGAAGCAGAAAGAGATTTCAATTGCCAAGTTCCAGGCGCTCCCGCCCTCCGGCCATTCTATCTAAAACACCCTTAGCATGTTAGCATTAAATGTTGCCTTGCTTCCTTGCTGTTTCTCCGGGGAATGGAAATGTTTCCCAAAGACCCACTAGAGGGCAGAGCTTTGTGAGGTTCTGAAATTAGTTAATTGCGCAACCAGCCCAGTTTCTGGGCGACTAGGAGGGGGTATCACAAGAATGGCTGTGACCGCACTTTTGGAGAGCTTGTGACTGTCTCCCCTGCGCAAAAGTCCACATAAAACAAAGCAGGCAAGAGACCCTTGTAGGGCTCTATACCCCTCCTGGTGGAATGAAACCAGGGCGGTGGAAGTGACATGAAGTCTCTCAGTCGTCCGTGTCAGACTCTGCAACCCCATAGTCTGTGCCTACTAGGCTTCTCAGTCTATGGGATTTTCCAGGCAAGAGTACTGGAGTGGGGTGCCATTTCCTTCTCCAGGGTCCCGACCCAGAAATCGAACCCCGGTCTCCTGCGTTGCAGGCAGACGCTTTTCCCTCTGAGCCACCAGGGAAGCCTCGTGGAAGGAAACCAGGGCGGTGGTGGGGAGCTCAGTGCTCAATGACTGCCTGACAGAGGGCAGGCCAGAAGGGGGCGCTGCAAGCCGAGGGGGAGCAATACACCGCGGAGGCTCAGACACTGAAGACGCCCCGGCTTCCTCCGCTGCCTGGGGAACAACACCGGTGGGCAGGGGCTGCCCCACCGAGCACTCCACTCACGCGCCTGGGACTGCTTTTCACAGCAGTCCTTCCGCGCCTTGAGCAAGGCCTTGCTGTTCATTTTACTGTCATTTCATCTGCAAATAAAAATACTAGGTGAGAAAAGCCAGGATATCAGGAAAATCCACTCCTTGCCTAATGCCACCCATATTTTCAGCCCTCATCTCAAACTCTCACTGGCCTTTGTTGGGCTGTAAGCCTGGAGCTGCCAGAGTCGAGGCTGGAGCCGGCATTCTGAGGGCGGCTGTGATACAGAGAAAACGGTGCCTTTTGGAGAAGTCTGAGTGGGCAGCTCTCAATCAGTCCTCAGCTGCCACGGATGGCTCCCACAGAGTCCCACAAAACCCAGAGGTCACTCTGGCCCCTACAAGGCATTCTCACGCTGGAAGACAAGGAAATATGTTCCCGGGGCTCCAAGTCCCTTCGTTGTCTGGAGATCTGAACACCGGGTGAGAACTAATTCCCAGTGATCACTGGCACCGCTGCAGTCAGGGTCCTCATTAACCCATGCCCTCCTAGCCTATCTATCCTAGAGAAATCTGATCTCAGCTAAGGCTGTGGGAAGGGGCAATGGGAATTTTCTCTTTCAAACTCTGCATTAGAGTCCCATACCAGGTATAATTAAAATTTTCATACCCGCAGCCTCTGTCCAACTGCTCTAAGCCTCAGTTTCCCAATTTATTAAAAGGTAAGAATAAGATTAACGATGTCATGGGATCTCCAAGAGGCCAGAATGTGGTCATGCGGTAATCCCTGCAAAGCCAAAAGTGCCGCTTTACTTTTTGGTCAGCCTCTAATTGCAGGGCTCTGTCGGCCCATCATCTCATAGGATGGTCTGCTTTTCCACCAGAAACTGTGAGGACAAGGAGGCTGACCTTAACCTAAACAAGTCTATTTCTGCCCATCACTTGGAAAGGACTGCAAATTAATCTTGTGACCTCATAAACAGATGCCTGGTTTCATCCGTAAAATAATATAAAATTTTACCCTAGTTTCCTTAGGGATCCCAGGACAATTCATGGTTCAAAACTATTCCTAGGATGGCATCTGCTGCTTCATCAGCCATGTCTTCTACATTGCTAGCCCATCTTAAGCTTGCGGACACTTAAGAGCCCTACATCTTTTCACAGGGGCTAATCCTAAAGCAGGCCTCCATTGCCTCGAAATGAAAATGTGCCCTGAATTTAGAACAGTATATTTTTCTTCTTGCAGGTTTCAGTGTGCGTTTCAGCCTGTTTGGATCGCTCTGAATCTCCAGTTGAGTCTGAGTCTCTCCCAGGTTTAAGTCAAATCTCTAGATTGCAGGAAGAGGGGGATGTCCAGGGTGACCTATATGCAGTTAACAAACTATCTTTTCATGGTCAGATCACAAAGGAAGAGAGGTACTTATCTAAAGCTAAATACCAAGGGGTAGAGGGCATTGAAGGATGACAGGAATCTCCACCTGCAAGGCACACTGTCAAGGTGAAAGAGATCATGTGGGTGAGACATTAGCACAGAGTTGGCATATGGTAACTACTGCTATTATTGCTTTTTTTTATTATTAACGTACAGTTTCATCAATTTAGGGCCTCATTTTCTCCTGTTGTTCAGCTTTGACCGTATGTTCACACCCATACCCAAGCATGGTGTGGTACAGTGGGACAAACACAGGTTCAGAAGCCCACAACCTTGGACAAGTTACTTAATGTCTCTCATTTTCCTCATGGAGAACAGGCAGGTACTAAGAGCATCTTTAGAACTAGTGTGAATAGTAAAGATATGATTATGTATTTGCATAAGTACCTAACAAAATGGACACTGGCTGAGTAACAGTTATTACTGTGATGAAAACAGGTACTTGGGTAACTTGTTAATTGTCTTAGTCGAGGAAAGACACTTCAGAGAAAATGGCATTGTGTGTAAAGATACACTAGGGTTCTGGAATTACCAGTGGATTGCAATAAGTAATTTAGGCAGGCTCTTCTGCTTTCTAGCCACTATACCCACACCGACCCCCAAGACACACACACACCTGGAGAAAACTCTAAGAGTTCCCATCAGACTGGAACAAAACTTGAAATCCATCCAGTGTTGACTCTAAGGGCACCTGGATGAACCTGGGCAAATCAGTGAGACTATCAGAAATCTCCATCAGTAGAGAAGTTGTAAAGATGTAATGAGAAAATACATGTAGCAAATGATTTACAAATTCAAAAGTATAATTATAACAATCCTTCCTCTACTGCCCTGATGCATCAGTGGTAAAGAATCTGCCTGCAATTCAGGAGACCCAGGAGATGAGAGTTCAGTCCCTGGGTCAGGAAGATCTCGTGGAGGAGGAAATGACAACCCACTCCAGTAGTCTTGCCTGGAGAATTCCATGGACAGAGGAGCCTGGCGGGCTACAGTCCATGGGGTTGCAAAGAGTCAGACACGACAGCTTAGTAAGCACATAGCACTCCTCCACCGCACACGTTAAAGCAGTCCCCAGTGAAAGGACCATATAGGGTGTTTTGCAAAGTGACAGAGTCTGGTGAGGAACTGAAATAAACATTCTTTAAAAACTGATGTGTCACTCACCATCATCTAACTGAAACCTAGATTTAGTGACTAATGACCAAATCGTGTCAGAGCTCAAAATTATATGCCATTTTCCTCTGTGTTGCTTGTAACAGGCGTTAGCAGCAAACCTTGTCTAACCTTGATTGCTTTGGGTGCTGCTGTTGTTCCTTGCTTTTGTTTTAGGCGGAGTTCTCCATGGGGATTGCCCAAGAGGGAGTGAACCGAGGCAGCCTCGCGGGTAGTGCTCACCAGTCACAGGTTCCCAGGGAGCGGATGGCAACAGGCTGGGTCGCCCCAGGGCAGGGACAGTGGAGGAGTACATATATGACCCAGGTTACTACAACTGAATAAACACACCACTGGCGCTCAGATCTGATGGCTAAATCAGAGCAAAGAGGGTTTCAGTAAGAGCTCAGGGTAAGATTCAGTTTATTTAAAATTTCCTCCCAGGGCCATCCTTATAATAACCCAGGCAGTGGTTTCTGTAAAAGCCAGATTAGATCGTCCTGCCCTGCCTTTTAGAAGTTTCCACAACAGATGGAGGGACACGGCCTAGAGGAAACCCCAACTCACATCCGTCTGCATTCATTATTGGCCCTGTTCTCGAAATGCTATATGTTATCTTGAGCCTGTTTGTTTTTATCTGTCAGAGTGGTTTATTGTTAGGGAAATGTGGTGTCAGCTGTCTCTTCCCCACCATCAAAGCCGCTTCATTAAAGTTAATAGTGTTTGACTTGCAGAGATCTCTTACCGAGGTAACCCAAGAAAGCCCCTGCTGGCTGTTATTTTTCCGGCAGTAAAGGCACCAAATGGATGCAATAACTGCATTAATCTTCTAGGAAGAAGAAGAAGAAAACCGTGCAGCGTGACTCTTGTCTAGTAGCTGCTTAGTAAATGCACCTCGAATTTGCAAGGCTAACTCTACCCCTCAGTTAGGGACAGGGTGTCAAAACGAGACGACCTTTGTCCTGGCTCTGCCACCCAGGGCTCTGTGGGCTGCTTGCCACTTCTGCAGTCTGAGCTTCAGTTTACTTATCTCAGAAATGGATTTCAAGGAAGCCCTTCTTTTTCTAACTGGGGGATTCTTTGGACAAAAGTAATCTTATAAGGAAAACTGACCTTGAAAGCAGAGAAAAGCAATATATTTTCTAGTTTGAGGAGAGGAGAGAGACCAGAGGACGTACCTTCTCAGCATCTTTACCCTCCTCCATACCCCCTCCTGCCTAAAGCCATCCTCACCCCTCCCCAGAGGGTCCTGGTAACCTCCCTGGGCTCCCGCTCCCATTCAGGATTTCCTGGAACATCATTTGAAACCTACTGGCCTAGGAGTCTTATCTTTAAGATCGTTTCTGTTCTGACTCCGGATTCTGTGATTAAGTAATTGAAATCAAACCACAGGAGGACCGTTTCTAATTAGTGTAATAACTTTATAGAAGACCCTCTGCTCAGTGCCAGACAAACATGAAACAGTTTAGGCTTTGCTTTGTTTTCTGACTTCTAATCACTGCTGCCAAATCTCCCTTCTCAACCGGAGTAGTGGGTCTCAAGCAAGTTCCATCTCCTCTGCGTTCCTGTCACCGAGTGCTAGTGAGTTCAGTTTGCAATGTCAAACTGACTCAGTTGGAATCTCATCACCTCCCTCCCCTGCAGGGCAGGCTGAGGCTGGAAGCGTAACTCCAGAATGCTTCCTCACAGGTAGGAAAACCAGCAAGAGAGTCAAACGCTACAGCCCTCAGCACAGTGCGCGCCTGACCAAGACAAACCAGGGCATCCTCACCACCTGAGTCCACCGTCAGCATCCTGCCGAGCCTCTCCAGCCCTCTGCCCTGCTCCAGAGCAAGATCGAGCAGATGTCCAGGAGAAACCTAAAGCCACTTTCCCTTCTTGCAAACAAGAAGGAATGTCCCCCCTCACTAAATTTGTTGAAGGAAGTCTCTGTCTCTCCCTCTTGGAAAGAAGAGAAAATCATGAATTTTGTTTTTCCAAAAGGCTGCAATCAGAAAGACTCTCGCCCTCTCTCTTTCCCCCACAACCTCCATAAAAGGCCTCGAGGATGAGACAGGAGACTGGGTCAGTGAGTGAAGGTAGAGGACCAAGTAGGCTGCCCCGAAGGAGGGGATAAAGGGGAGGCAAGGAATGGAGATGGGAAATGGAGGGGCCACAGCTCTCACTGACTTAATTTAAAATCTGCACTTTCAACTAGGGCTCTAGTTGCCAAGTCCAATACCATAGGGGGGAAAAAAACTTCCAGCAAACACCCTGCACACATGTAATACTAGGATGTCTACCAGATTATATTTGTGTTTATACATGTGGCTTGGACTTGGATGGGTACCAGAACGTGCACACGTGTAAAACTCTAAAGAATCCCAAGCCACACATTTAGTTTTATTTTTTTGACCCAAGTCTCTGACGGAGAAAATAAAATGAGTGAAAAACACCATTCGTTCACTCATGCATCCATTCGGCTTTGTCTATAGAACCTTTCCTTAACACCAGGCACTCAAGCAAGGCAATAACAAATAAAGCATGCTCTCTGTCTGGCCGTGGGTATTCAAAAACCACAGAAATGATTCCATTTGTATAAAACTTTAGCATTACTTTTCAAGAAGCCTTTTATACACAATAGTTCATTAGGATCCTCACAGTCGCAAGATGGTTATGGTAGATATAATCACTATTTTACACCTGAAAAAACAGAAGCACGGCAAGCTTAAATGACTTGTCTAGTCCCACAGATAGCCGAGTATGGGGCAGGAATTAATTTTTTTTTTTTTTTTACAAAAGTTTATTCTTAAATGTACAATAGGTTCCAAGACAACACTTCATTCTAGCTATAGGTGGCAACATATATTATGGCAGGGAATCCAGGTGTTTAAACAGGAATGGAACTAAGGGCCATCATTGCCTCAGGCACAAGGAACAGCTTACTTTTTGCCAGATTTCTTAATTTCACTGGTGGCCAGGGGGCCTTTCCCCACGGCCTTTGCTTTTAGCTCCTCGAGTTTCTTCTTCCCCTCCCTCTGCTTCTGCTTGAATCCCTATCTTCCTCATCCATCTCCTTGGCTTGCTTCTTGGGCTGCTTCAGGGGCTTCTTCTTGCCACCTTTGCAGCTCGACATGGCGCCTGCCGCTCCTTCCCCAGACCCTGCCACTGGAAGTGGAGGAACTAAAATTTAAATCATCTGACTTCTAGTCCCAGGCTCTTTCTGTTTGATCAAACTGCAACCGAATGTATTCTATGATTTCCTTCCAGCTACCATTACAATGTATAGCCCAGACTTTCAAGGATCTTTTCAGTTTCAAATATTCCATTCCTTTGTCTACCAAATTTTGTCAGACTGCTTGAACTAGTTCTGAAAATACAGTCACTTGTATCAGCATTTAGGTTTGAAAAATATAAGTCTTTTTTAGTTGAAATGGATTGAAGTTAGATTTAGACTTTATAATGTTGAGACTAGGCAAGAGTCACAATTTTTCAATCAAACCATCCTTTGGTGTAGAAAATTATTTCACTACACACATTATTTAAGCTATTCTGAAACCTACTCTGACGTTCTTTTATTAATCTTTTTCCTGTTTCGAATCCTTCCATCAGGCATTTCTGTCAGGCTTCTGAAGGTTCCCATATGCACACTTGCAGTGCAGAAATGTGTTCTTTTTTTGGTTCATTGGAATCCTTCAGCATGTCTGGCACCAAAACATATTGGCTTTAATTAAAAGGCTATGATTTCTTTGAATTCCCATTAAGCTAGTGAGAAAAAAATCTGCATTTAAAAAATACAGTTAACACATTAAGATACAGTTGTACTGAAAAATGGTTCATGTTTTAAAAACTACTTAAGCAGATGAAACTAAGCTGCCTATAATAAAAATACGCTCATTTTTAGTAAAATCCTTCACTTCTAAATAGAGGGGTTAGCTTAGTACATATGTGCCCAATTAGCCATAAAAACTCAACTAGACATGAACCATGCAATCCACCAATTCGCCCTTGACCTTAAAACATAGATTCTATTAACAGGAATGTAATTTAAATGGTTAAAAAGTGATAAAGTACATAACTTAATCTGATAGGGTCTGGAATATGATACTGCTGTATACCGATGACAAATCAGTTTTGGATTAGACTCCAGCAAAGTTTGAAATAGCTCAAGCCTGGTAATTAGTGATCCACAAATTCAAGAACTGCCTTGTGTTATGTTATATATTATACTCACTCACACCTCTTTGCCCATGAGCAGAAACACATTCTCAAACATTCAAAAAACGGGCCATGTCAATCTTTTAAAATTCTAGGACCTGAATGCCCTAGAAACTCGACTTAGTTTTCTCTATTCAACTTATCTTTAAAACATGGTATAACTCAAGACAGTTGCTCAAGAAAATATTCAAGAGTGCCCATGAAGTACAGTGAAAGTGCTGCACTCAACATGCCTACAAGTTTGGAAAACTCAGCAGAGGCCACAGGACTGGAAAAGGTCAGTTTTCATTTCAATCCCAGAGAAAGGCAATGCCAAAGAATGCTCAAACTACCACACAATTGCACTCATCTCACACGCTAGCAAAGTAATGCTCAAAACTCTCTAAGCCAGGCTTCGTGAACCGTGTATGTGAACCATGAACTTCCAGATGTTCAAGCTGGTTTTAGAAAAGGCAGAGGAACCAGAGATCAAATTGCCAACATCTGCTGGATCACTGAAAAAGCAAGGGAGTTCCAGAAAAAACATCTACTTCTGCTTTATTGACTATGCCAAAGCTGTGTGGATCACAATAAACTGTGGAAAATTCTTAAAGTGATGAGAATACCTGCCTCATAAGAAATCTATATGCAGGTCAAGAAGCAACAGTTAGAACTGGACATGGAACAACAGACTGGTTCCAAATCGGGAAAGGAGTACATCAAGACTGTATGTTGTCACCCTCCTTATTTAACTTACATGCATCATGAGAAATGCTGGACTGGATGAAGCACAAGCTGGGATCAAGATTACTGGGAGAAATCAAGGCTGTATATTGTCACCCTGCTTATTTAACTTACATGCATCATGAGAAATGCTGGACTGGATGAAGCACAAGCTGGGATCAGATTACTGGGAGAAATATCAATAACCTCAAATACACAGATGACACCACCCTTATGGCAGGAAGCGAAGAACTAAAGAGCCTCTTGATGAAGGTGAAAGAGGAGAGTGAAAAAGTTGGCTTAAAGCTCAACATTCAGAAAACAAAGATCATGACATTTGGTCCCATCACTTCATGGTAAATAGATGGGAAAACAATGGAAACAGTTACAGACTTTATTTTCTTGGACTCCAAAATCACTGCAGTTGGTGACTGCAGCCATGAAATTAAAAGACACTTGCTCCTTGGAAGAAAAGTTATGACTGACTTAGGTAGCATATTAAAAAGCAGAGGCATTACTTTGCCAACAAAGGTCCATCTAGTCAAAGCTTTGGTTTTTCCAGTAGTCATGTATAGATGTAAGAGTTGGACTATAAAGAAAGCTGAGCGCCGAAGAATTGATGCTTTTGAGCTGTGGTGTTGGAGAAGACTCTTGAGAGTCCCTTGGACTGCAAGGAGATCCAGCCAGTCCATCCGAAAGGAAATCAGTCCTAAATATTCATTGGAAAGACTGATGCTGAAGCTCAAACTCCAATACTTTGGCCACCTGATGTGAAGAACTGACTCACTGGAAAAGACCGTGATGCTGGGAAAGATTGAAGGCAGGAGGAGAAAGGGAAGACAGAGGATGAGACGGTTGGGTGTCATCACTGATTCAATGGACATGAGTTTGACCAAGCTCCGGGAGTTGATGATGGATGAAGAAGCCTGGCGTGCTGTAGTCCATGGGGTCACAAAGAGTCAGACACAACTGAGTGCCTGAACTAAAGTGATGAAGTAGAGATATTCACTGGTTACTGGGAAAATGCACAAGGAGCATCAAAATAATCACTTCTCTCCAGGGCTTCCCGGGTGGCTCAGTGATAAAAGAATCCACCTGCCATTGCAAGAGACATAGGTTTGATCCCTGATCCAGCAAGATCCCACATACCATGGAGCAACTAAACTCCTGTGCTACAACTACTGAGCCTGTGCTCTAGAGCCCTGAACCACAACTATTGAAGGCCAGGCATCCTAAGCCCATTCTCGGAAACAAAACAAGCCACCACAATGAGAAGCCCACGTACTGCAACTAGAGAGTAGACCCTGCTTACCACAAACAGAGAAAAGCCTGCGTAGCAACAAAGACCCAGCACAGCCAAAAACAAAGGAAATAAACAAATAAACAACAGCAACAAAAGAATCACTCCTCTCTATATCAGACTCCATAGGGATATGCACGCATGGGCCCAGGAAAGTCAGTGATAAGGACCTGGAAGGAAGATGTCTCACCCATTTATCACTATTTTTATAAGAGGTAAATGTGAGCTTATGCATCTTACTCATTATTGTAAAATAACACCCTAAACATTTATGGGATGGGGCTTCTCAGGTGGCGCAGTGATAAAGAACCCGCCTGCCAATGCAGGAGCCACAAGTCATGAGGGTTTAATCCCTGGGTTGGGAAGATCCTCTGGAGGAGGAAATGGTAACCCATCCCAGTATTCTTGCCTGGAAAATTCCATGGACAGAGGAACCTGGCAGGCTACAGTCCATGGGGTTGCAAAGAGTCAGACACAACTGAGCAATTGAGCACAGTGGCAACAACATTTATGGGATAGGCTTGAACCCATCAAGAAGAATCAGATGGCTCACCAAAGAATTAGTGACCTCACTCTGAGAATCACTGCTCTAGGTATGAATAATATTAAAGGTAGGGTTTCTCTTATAAGCGTTTATAAATGTAATTAAAATGAATTATTTTGGAAGACACACTAAATTCTAATCATCACAATTAACTGTCTCATCTTTTTAAGTGGCCACAGAATAGTGTGCTGCCGCCCCCTAGATCATGTAATTCCAGGCAGCTCCCATCCTCAGACTCCACTCCTCAGGTCTAATCTAAATCCCATTTCCTTAGGCTCAGCAGATTCCCTCTGGTTTTATTTTCTTTGGGGGAAAAAATATCTTGTGACACCATTCTCCAAATACTATGCCACCATCGCAAACTTAGAGAATGACTAGGAATGTGTACCCTACCAGAGGACCTGAAGTGAAGGGAAGTCGCTCAGTCGTGTCCGACTCTTTGCGACCCCATGGACTGTAGCCTACCAGGCTCCTCCCTCCATGGGATTCTCCAGGCAAGAGTACTGGAGTGGGTTGCCATTGCCTTCTCCAGGGGATCTTCCTCACCCAGGGTTCGAACCCGGGTCTCCTGCATTCCAGACAGATGACCTGAGCCCTGCCAAAATTACCAGAGAGGCTGAATCAAGGGCTCTACCTCGTGTCTTAAAGGGAAGCAGTTTCTTGGAGGAGAGGGAGGAAATCAGCATGTGAATGCTGATGAATCAGTCCGTTTAGTTCATGTAGAAATAAACTCACTGGGTATGAAGACCTCCTTCGAAGTTCACCAAATGTTACTGTGCTGCTTTATATTAAAAGTAAAAATGTCAAACTCTAGAAAGACATTCTATCGTTGCTGGCTTTCTAACCAAGCTCAGATTCATTCCCTCCTCTCCATTTTTTGCTGCACCTCTTCAGAGTGGTATTGTATCTTGCCTGGACCATTGCAGTAGCCTCTAAACTGGCCCCTCTGCCCTGAGTCTCTCATTTTTCACACCGCTGAAAAGTTAATCTTCCCAAAGTCCGGCTCTGATAAAATTACTCCCCTGATCAAAAAACTTGAATCATTGCTTCCCATTGCCTGTCAACAGAATTAAGATCACATTCCTTAGTCTGGGATTCAAGGCACTTGCTCCTTTCCAAAGTCGCTTCCTACATCACTCCAAGCAATCTGCACGGCCCACCCTTCTCAGTACAGACTCCCTGCAGTTCCCCCACCTGGAGTACTGTGCCCTGCCCTCATTACATCTCCTCTTCAACCCTCTAAGACAAGATTCGATCCATGCTTAAAGGCTTAGAAGAGAAATTCCATCTTTTCTATAAAAAGTGCAAAGAGCAGTTCCTGGTTCATAAGCACTCAATAACTATTATCTGTTATCATTGTTGTTACTGCCATGAAGTCGTTAATCTTCAAAGATGGAACCAACACTTCCTCTTATGGGATTTTTAATTTTAGCTCTCTTAAGATACACATAATTACATGTTATTCCCTTTAATAGTTATTTAACTATACGTTTCATCTTCTTTTAACAGACTGTAAGCTCCTTAAAAAGATCTGATTTCATTCATTTTTGTATCCTCCATGTCAGAATACAAGGCCTTAAACACAGATTTGAAGAAAAATGTTAAGTATTGCTCTAGGCCACAAGAGGGCATGGTTGAGCTACTCTTAACGGTGGAATCAGCCTACGATCAGTAATATTGTCTTTAGAATTGAAAGGTTTTTCTCCCTTGAAAGTGTATTTATAAATGTTTAAAATAAATACATATGCATTATGTGTGATTACAACTCTATTCATGTTGACATGGAAAGACAGGTGCAATACAGTGAATTTTAAAAAGGAATAAGCAAAATAGAATTAATATGGTCTGCTTTTTATAAAAATCTATTTGGGCTTCCCAGGTGGAGCTAATGATAAAAAACTTGCCTGCCAGTGCAAGAGATGGAAGAGACACGGGTTCGATGCCCAGGTTGGGAAGATCCCCTGGAGGAGGGCATGGCAACCCACTCCAGTATTCTTGCCTGGAGAATCCCATGGACAGAGGAGCCTGGTGGGCTACCGTTCGTGGGGTCACAAAGAAATCAGACATGACAGAAGCGACTTAGCATGCATGCAGCACATTCTTAAACATTCATGGGAAAAGTAAAAGTCTTGAAGAATATCCACCATGATGTTATGACCTGTTATCTCTAGCAGGGGATGGGGGGAAAAGAGGGTAGTAATGTGGAGGATTTTATTTTTACTTAGTACTTTTTTGGATTTTTAAAATAATCAATACATATTAATTTTATAATTGAAAAATAAACCTATTTTCTTTAGAAAAATATCCAAAGTGTTTCTCTCTCTTTTCATCTCATCTCCATCTCCATATTTGATGTATTTGAAAGTAAATACACAACTTTGAGAATTTTCTGACGTACTAAAGCAAAGATTTTCAAAACCTCTTGAATGTTGCCCCAGGGGTGTCTCAGTCATTTTTCATGGCACCCCTGAAATGAAAGAAATACCTAACAGCTAACACTTGTTAAGTCGTTGAGTTCAAACAACTTACTAGTTATGTCCTAGTAATTTAATAGCCATTTAAAAGAATAATATAGACTGAAAAAATTAATTTCCTTCTTAAATGATCACAATCACTTATTCATGGACTATGTACACCTACTGCACACTGTACAACCTCTTAAACATTGGAATCGGATTGGACACTGCTCCCCTCATTTCCTACTCCACGCTCGTTCCACATCATGACGGACTTTACCACTGCAGCCATCAAAAACCCAGCTCCACAGATTTATCATTAAAGGAATGCAGCGCGATCTAATGCTGAAACTATGAACACTCTGAACTAGTGGTTCTTGAGCATCGCACAGTATAGCTCTGTTTTCCTTAAAAATTTAAAATATCTCACAGCACCCTGCATCTGCACTGCAGCACCTCAAAACACACAATTTGGCAATCAATAGATTCACAAGATAAAGCTGGTTGTTTTCTGTGAGGCTGGTGAAAGGGAAAGAAACCTCATTAAATTTTCCTTGAAACAATTCCAACCTAATAGCTCAGTCAAAATTACTTTGTTTTCTCTGAACCAAAGTCTTCTGCGAAGGTAATAGGTTGTATGGGAAGCTGAGCTGACCTCCAGGCTCTCAGAGTTTCCACCTGTTCCCATTCCACCAAGTTCAGTTCAGCCACTCAGTTGGGTCCGACTCTTTGCGACCCCATGGACTGCAGCACGCCAGGCTTCCCTGTCCATCACCAACTCCTGGAGCTTGTTCAAACTCATGTCCATGGAGTTGGTGATGCCATCCAACCATCTTATCCTCTGTCGTCCCCCCCCTCCTACTGCCTTCAATCTTGCCCAGCACTTCTAATGATTCCATGGTTCTTTGCATCAGCAGGTCAAAGTATTAGAGCTTCTGCTTCAGCATCAGTCCTTCCAATGAATATTCAGGATTGATTTCCTTTATGATTGATGGTTTTATCTCCTTGCAGTCCAAGGAACTCTCAAGAGACTTCTCCAACATCACAATTTAAAAGCTTCATTCCACCCGAGTCCTCTTCTAATCTCTTCTCTCCAACTCAAAACTGAGTCCCAAAAGCATCCTCCAAAGCCTCATGTCCCATGGGAAACATCTCCATGTTTTTCTGAGCCTGGATCTCCAAATATCCTACTGAATTCTCCATCTCTCTACCCAACTGTTTTGAGGCTCTGCAAAGATCTGAGTAGAAGGCAATGGCACCCCACTCCAGTACTCTTGCCTGAAAAATCCCATGGACGGAGGAGCCTGGAGGGCTGCAGTCCATGGGGTCGCTAAGGGTCGGACACGACTGAAGCGACTTAGCAGCAGCAGCAGCAAAGATCTAAGGAGATTCTAATGAGCCAGCCCTGGCCCCTTCCAAATCAAAAAGGACTTTCCCTTGCCAGGAATCACCAATTAGCTCCTGGGACCAAGCCCTCAAATCAAGTTCAAGAACTGCTACTACCCAAATCCACTTGAAATGGGGACTAAGAAAAATTTTTTCTCTAAAGTTGAATGAATCCAGTTTCACATCTTGATTTAATGAGATGATTAGTGGTTTTCTATTATCAACTCAAATATAATTAAAACAAACCCCAAAGTCATCGTCCACTTGTGCAGAAGGAAGCTCTGTGCAGGGACTGCTTAAAGAACTTAATATTACAGGTAGGTGGAAACCACCCAAATATCCATATATAACAACAAATGTGGCATACACATACAATAGAGTACTATTCAGTCTAAAAAGGAAGGAAGTACAGACCCAGGCTACAACACGAATGGACCTTGAAAACATTACACTGAGTGAAATAAGCTAGACACAAAAGGACAATTATTGTACGATTCTACCTACATGATGTCCCTTGAGATTAAAGTCATTGAAAATGGAATGGCGGTTGCCAAGGGCTAGGGTGGGGAGTGAGAATGAGGAGTTATTGTTTAGTGGGTATGGAGTTTCAGTTTGGGAAGATGAAAAATTCTGGAGTTGGATAATAGTGATGGTTGTTGGACAATGTAAATGCCCTTAATGCCACTGAATTGTACACTCGAAAATAAGTTTATGTTTAAAATTAGCTTTTTAAAAATCATGGAGATGATTTTTATGGTAAGGGAAGCCTTTGATTTAACTGGAACCATATCCCTGGGTTGGGAAGATCCACTGGAGGTGGAAATGGCAACCCACTTCAGTCTTCTTGCTTGGGAAATCTCATGGACAGAGGAGTCTAGCAGGCTACAGTCCATGGGGTCGCAAAGAGTCAGACACAACTGAGTGACTAAGCACAGGCTATGTCCTTAAATGTCAGGCTTCCCAGGGGCTCAATGGTAAAGAAACTTCCTGGCAGTGCAGAAGTCACAGGAGATGAGGGTTCAACCCCTAGGTTAGGAAGGTCCCCTGGAGGAGGAAATGTTAACCCAGGCTAGTATTCTTGCCAGAAAAATCCCTCGGACAGAGGGATCTGGCCAGTTACAGTCCATGGCATCGCCAAGAGTCGGACACGCCTGAATGACTGTGCACACAGGCACACTGATGTCCCTGTCACGTGGAGAGCTTGCAGCAAACTGAGAGATGAGTCCATTTGGATGACTTGGTGTTAAACAAATACATACATGAAGTTTCAAAACCCTGTTCTAAAGAAAACAGTGTCTAAATAAGTGGACGAATAATAGAAACAGGGCTTCCTCCCCTTCTAGCCCATCAGAAGAAGAGTAAAGTATTCCTAAGGAAATTCAAACTCTCCTCCAAATTTCCCAGCCCGTCAGGAACAAGTGTGAAATTCTCACTCATCTTCCATTCAAAGTTTGATACCGCACTTTCCCTTTGCTATCAATCTGAGGCATGATGAAGCAGTGAGTGTCTAGGATAGCAGCCTGAAGAGAGGGGCAAGTGCTCACTGACCTGGGCCCCAGAACCCCATGTCCTGGGTGTGCGGTGGCCTGGGAGCTGTGGCCTGGCTGTGCTGCGGAACTGATGCTAAAGGTCCACAGCGCTCTGTTTGCTTTTCCCTGCAGGCCTGGCCTCCTGATACATTTCCAAACTCTGTTTGGAGGAAAGGGGCTTTCTAGGGTCAGCTGGGGAAATGCTGCACGATACATTCTGTAAAGGCTCAGAGAAGTCCTGCAGAATAGAAATTTCAACTCCAGCTTTCTCATATCCTCGCCCACTGATCATTTTCAAATGTCCATAGCTCTTCCTCTTCTCTATTTTGTCACTGGTATCCAATCTCAAATCTTCAGAATCTTTTTTTTTTTTTTTGGTTTCTCCTTTGGCCAACATATACCATCAGTCCTCAAACTAGAAATTTGGCTCCAGCCACACCTCTCCCATCAAAACTTCTTTTTTCCTATACCTCCTGCCACCATGCTAGCTGAAATCCTTATGATCATCCCACTTGACTGTCCCAAAAGCCTCCTCGCTGATCTCCACATCTTGTTTTCTTCCCTCGTAACAACCACCATCAGAGAAATGGTTCTAGGTCAGGTCAAAGTGCTGGGCATGTCACAACTACACTTAGGAACCCTCAATGGCTCCCCAGTGCCAACTGGCTAGGGAAGGCCAGACCCCTCGGTGAGGTCCTCTGTGCTTTTCACTCCAAGCTGTCCTCCTGGTCTCATCTTCCACCCAACATTCTAGTCAACTCAACTATTTATAGGCCTCAAGATTTCTTCAGTTCAGTTCAGTTCAGTTGCGCAGTCGTGTCCAACTCTTTGCGACCCCATGAATCACAGCACGCCAGGCCTCCCTGTCCATCACCAACTCCCAGAGTTCACTCAGACTCACGTCCATTGAGTCCATGATGCCATCCAGCCATCTCATCCTCGGTCATCCCCTTCTCCTCCTGCCCCCAATTCCTCCCAGCATCAGGGTCTTTTCCAATGAGTCAACTCTTCGCATAAGGTGGCCAAAGTACTGGAGCTTCAGTTTTAGTATCATTCCTTCCAAAGAAATCCCAGGGTTGATCTCCCTCAGAATGGACTGGTTGGATCTCCTTGCAGTCCAAGGAACTCTCAAGAGTCTTCTCCACACCGCAGTTCAAAAGCATCAATTCTTCTGCGCTCAGCCTTCTTCACAGTCCAACTCTCACATCCATACATGACCACAGAAAAAACCATAGCCTTGACTAGACGGACCTTAGTTGGCAAAGTAATGTCTCTGCTTTTGAATATACTATCTAGGTTGGTCATAACTTTTCTTCCAAGGAGTAAGCGCCTTTTAATTTCATGGCTGCAGTCACCATCTGCAGTGATTTTGGAGCCCAAAAAAACAAAGTCTGACACTGTTTCTACTGTTTCCCCATCTATTTCCCATGAAGTGATGGGGCCAGATGCCATGATCTTCGTTTTCTGAATGTTGAGCTTAGTCTTTTCCAATGAGTCAACTCTTCGCATAAGGTGCCCAAAGTACTGGAGCTTCAGTTTTAGCATCATTCCTTCCAAAGAAATCCCAGGGTTGATCTCCTTCAGAATGGACTGGTTGGATCTCCTTGCAGTCCAAGGGACTCTCAAGAGTCTTCTCCAACACCACAGTTCAAAAGCATCAATTCTTCTGCGCTCAGCCTTCTTCACAGTCCAACTCTCACATCCATACATGACCACAGAAAAAACCATAGCCTTGACTAGACGGACCTTAGTCGGCAAAGTAATGTCTCTGCTTTTGAATATACTATCTAGGTTGGTCATAGCTTTTCTTCCAAGGAGTAAGCGCCTTTTAATTTCATGGCTGCAGTCACCACCTGCAGTGATTTTGGAGCCCCAAAAAATAAAGTCTGACACTGTTTCTACTGTTTCCCCATCTATTTCCCATGAAGTGGTGGGACCAGATGCCATGATCTTCGTTTTCTGAATGTTGAGCTTTAAGCCAACTTTTTCACTCTCCTCTTTCAATTTCAAAGTATGAAAATATGGGCCTATATTTAAAGCACATGAGTTTTATTGTAATTTTTTTTTTCTTTTTTGGCTGCAGCATACAGCATGAGAGATCTTAGTTCCCCAACCAGGGATGGAACCCATGGCCCCTGCATTGGAGTGTAGAGTCTTAACCACTGGATTGTCAGGGAATTCCCTAAAGCACACGCATTTTAAACTCTCCCTGTGAGATATTTCAAACAGGAAGGGGGAGAAAATGAGGTTGCAGGAGAGAAAAACAACCACTACACCACAATAGAACTTAAAGCCAATTTAATTGGCTTGACCAGTATTCATTAAGCAACTGATGTATTCCTGGAACTGTACAAAATTCTACAGGAAAGGGAATGGCATTACTCTAGTTCCCAAGTAGCTTAGGGTCCAGGTGTGAAAAAGAAAACTAAAGACATGAAGATATGTCTTTAAATCCTACACTCAATTCTGATTTGAGGGTGTGTGGTGCGGGGAGGAGGGGGTTTAGGAGTAGGGGTTCTCCAAAACCAACAAGCAATGTTACAGATACCAACTGGGTATGCTACAATTCAACTCAATTCTGACATGATCTATTAGGAAATACCATCAGATTCCACACGTTAAGGAACCCCCTCCCAACACACACACACTTCAGATGCCAATCTCAAGTCCAAGTTGTCACCTGTGTTTCTGATCAACTGGCTATATATCAGAGAATTCAGTGAGCCCTTCCTTGGATTCTTGGCTCCCAGAACTCAGTGAATTGCTTACTTATGGTTTTGTTGTCATTGTTTAGTTACTATATCATGTCAGACTCTTTATGATCCCATGGACTGGAGCATGCCAGGCTTCCCTGTCCTTCACCATCTCCTGGAGCTTGCTCAAACTCATGTCCATTGAGACAGTGATGCCATCCAACCATCTCATCCCCTGTCGTCCCCTTCTCCTCCTGCATTCAAACTTTTACAGCATCAGGGTCTTTTCTAATGTCAGCTGTTTGCATCAGGTGGCCCAAAGTATTGGAGTTTCAGCTTCAGCATCAGTCCTTCCAATGAATATTCAGGATTGATTTCCTTTAGGATTGACTGGTTTGATCTCCTTGCAGTCCAAGGGAATCTCAAGAGTCTTTCCCAGTACCACAGTTTGAAAGCATCATTTCTTTGGTGCTCAGTCTTCTTTTTATGGTCCAGCTCTCACATCTGTACATGACTACCGGAAAAACCATAGCTTTGACTAGATGGACCTTTGTTGGCAAAGTGAGGCTACTGCTTTTCAATATGCTGTCTAGGTTTATCATAACTTTCTTCCTAAGATGCAAGCATCTTTTAATTATGTTTACCAGTTTATTAAAGGATATGATAAATGATATCCCAAATGGAAGAGAGGCACAGAGCAAAATATGTGGGAGAGGACATGGAGCTTCCTATTCTACTCTCCCCAAATCCCCATGTGTTCCTAACCCAAAAGCTCTCTAGGCCTCATCTTTTGGGGATTTTTATAGGGACTTAATTACATAGGTATGATTGATTAAGCCCTAGACACTCTTTCAACTTCAGAAGAGAAGCTGGCAGCTCTCTGTAAGAAATATGCCAATCTTCTGGAAGAGAGCAGGAACATTCAGAAGCAAATGAAGATTCTGCAGAAGAAGCAAGCTCAGATCGTCAAAAAGAAAGTTTATTTGCAGAGTGAACACAGCAAAGCTATCTTGGTAAGAAGCAAGCTCGAGTTTCTTTGCAGGGAACTTCAGCATCACAATAAGACGTTAAAGGAAGAAAATATGCAGCAGGCCCGAGAGGAGGAATAAAGATGGAAAGAAGCCACTGCACACTTCCAAATTACTTTGAATGAAATCCAGGCACAGCTGGAGCAACATGACATACACAACACCAGGCTCTGCCAGGAGAACACTGAGCTGGGCGAGAAGCTGAAGAAGCTCTTTGAGTAGTACGTACTATGAGAGGAGGTAAGGGCTATCAGGTGTTTAGACAACGTTAGCAGGGACTGTCCCCTGTCACAACGAACCAAAACCATTCACTGAGACACTCATTCTGGGGTGTTTTAGAACCTTTGTGTATGTGTAGTAGAATCTTTTCCTCACAGGATTCTTGGTGATGGCTCAGGAGTCACTGGATTTGGGTCTGTGAAGCAATTTCTTGGAGACAGTGTTAACCACAACTTGTCTTCCATGTGATTTTGGAAGACTATGACTTCAGCATAGATTCCCATCTAGATTAAAATACCTGGCCCCCAAATATGCTATATTTTAGACATCTGTAATAATCTATATGGTCTACACTACCATTGCATTCTGGAGAAGTAAATGGCAACCCACTGCATTCTTCTTGCCTGGAGAATCCCCATGGACAGCGGAGATGGCAGTCCATGGGGTCACAAAGAGTTGGACACGACTGAGTGACTAAGCACCAGCACCATAATTGATTAAATCATTGGCCATTGGTGATCTGTTGCACTCCAGTCTGTCTGTTGTCCCAGAGGTCTGGGGTTGGAACTAAAAATTATAACCCTCTAATCATGACGAACAAAGCTAGTGGAGGTGATGGAATCCCAATTGAGCTATTTCAAATCCTGAAAGATGATGCTGTGAAAGTGCTCCACTCAATATGCCAGCAAATTTGGAAAACTCAGCAGTGGCCACAGGACTGGAAAAGGTCAGTTTCCACTCCAATACCAAAGAAAGGCAATGCCAAAGAATGTTCAAACTACCACAAAATTGCACTCATCTCACATGCTAGTAAAGTAATGCTCAAAATTCTCCAAGCCAGGCTTCAGCAGTACATGAACCATGAACTTCCAGATGTTCAAACTGGTTTTAGAAAAGGCAGAGGAACCAGAGATCAAATTGGCAACATCTACTGGATAATAACAAAAGCAAGAGAGTTCCAGGAAAAAACATCTATTTCTGCTTTATTGACTAGGACAAAGCCTTTGACTGTGTGGATCACAATCAACTGTGGAAAATTCTGAAAGAGATGGGAATACCAGAGCACCTGACCTGCCTCTTGAGAAACCTATATGCAGGTCAGGAGGCAATAGTTAGAACTGGACATGGAACAACAGACTGGTTCCAAAACGGAAAAGGAGTATGTCAAGGCTGTATATTGTCACCCTGCTTATTTAACTTCTAAGCAGTGTACATCATGAGAAACCCTGGGCTGGAAGAAGCACAAGCTGGAATCAAGATTGCTGGGAGAAATATCAATAACCTCAGATATGCAGGTGACACCACCCTTATGGCAGAAAAGAAGAGGAACTAAAAAGCCTCTTGATGAAAGTGAAAGAGGAGAGTGAAAAAGTTGGCTTAAAGCTCAACATTCAGAAAACGAAGATCATGGTATCTGGTCCCATCACTTCATGGCAAATAGATGGGCAAATAGTGGAAACAGTGTCAGACTTTATTTTTCTGGGCTCCAAAATCACTGCAGATGGTGATTGTAGCCATGAAATTAAAAGACACTTACTCCTTGGAAGAAAAGTTATGCCAACCTAGATAGTATATTCAAAAGCAGAGACATTACTTTGCCAACAAAAGTCCATCTAATCAAGGCTATGGTTTTTCCAGTGATCATGTATGGATGTGAGAGTTGGACTGTGAAGAAAGCTGAACACCAAAGAACTGATGCTTTTGAACTGTGGTGTTGGAGAAGACTCTTGAGAGTCCCTTGGACTGCAAGGAGATCCAACCAGTCCATTCTGAAGGAGATCAACCCTGGGATTTCTTTGCAAGGAATGATGCTAAAGCTGAAACTCCAGTACTTTGGCTACCTCATGGGAAGAGTTGACTCATTGGAAAAGACTCTGATTGGGAGGGACTGGGGGCAGGAAGAGAAGGGGAGGACAGAGGATGAGATGGCTGGATGGCATCACCAACTCGATGAATGTGAGTCTGAGTGAACTCCTGGCGTTGGTGATGGACAGCGAGGCCTGGGATGCTGTGATTCATGGGGTCACAAAGAATCGGACAAGACTGAGCAACTGAACGGAGCTTAACTGAACTGAATCACAAAGTTGGTTCTCCTGACAACGGATCCCTGTCCTTGGGTGCTTTCTAAAAGCTACCTCATTAACATAACAAAAGACACCTTGATATCTTTCAACACCTAGAAGACTCTGAGGGTTTTAGAAGTTCTGTTCTAGTAAGCAGGTAAAGACCAAGTATATATTTCTTATTATAAATCACAATATCACAGTGTGTCAAATGGATTATAAAGATCAGTTTTATCAGTGTCAGGACATTGCCTTCATGCTGATTAACTGTGTATGTATGAATGCAGAGTTTATGTGACTGGGGGACTAGGGAATTCAGGGGGTGGGGAGCTAGGTGTGCCCCTGCTCTTTGTAGAGATTGTAACTGAAGGTTAGGGAAGATAACAAGAAATCAGAGAGGAAGCCCCTCTCCTCAAGGTTTTTACATACAACAGAGATTCAAAGATAGGAAAAAACACTTAGAAAACTACTCAAATCACAAATAACAAAACGTGTATACATTTATAATCAGCAGCACTGGACATAGCTATATACAATAAAACCTCAATTAACTAATCAAATTTCTTACTATTCAGATCTTGTTCCATATTCTAAATTTAAGCAAAAGGCTGAAGTAAGTCAAAGACAAATATCATATGATATGGCTTATATGTGGAATCTAAAAGCAATGATATAACTGGATTTATTTGCAAAATAGAAAGAGTCACAGATATAGAAAACAAACTTATGGTTACCAGAGGAGAAAGCAGGGGAGTGGGGACAGATTAATTGGGAGGTTGAGATTAACATATACACACTACTATATAATAAAATAGATGGCTAATAAAGACCTACTGTATAGCACAGGGAACTCTTCTCAATGATCAGCAATGGTCTATATAGGAAAAGAATCTAAAAAAGAGTAGATATATGTATATGTAAAACTGATTCACTTTGCTGTATAGCAGAAACTAATGCAACATTATAAATCAATTATACTCCAATAAAAATTTATGAAAATAAATTTAAGCAAAAGGCAATGACCAAAGAAGCCAACATAAAATTTCATTAATATCTATTAGATATGTCCAATCATCAAAAGACTTACTTCTCTCATTTCATTAACAGTCCTTCATAAGTTATTGAGAACAGTAAAGTATTTTTGCAGATCACTATACAGTGAAAAGTGAAAGTGTTAGTCACTTAGTCATGTCTGACTCGTTGCGACCCTGTGGACTGAAGCCCACCAGGCTCCTCTGTTCATGGGATTCTCCAGGCAAAGATACTGGAGTGGGTAGCCATTCCCTTCTCCAGAGGATCTTCCCAATCCAGGGATCAAACCTAGGTCTCCTGCACTGTAGGCAGATTCTTTGCCATCTGAGCCACCACAGAAGCCCATTGGCAAACTATTATTCATATCTATTATCTCATTTAATCCTTACATCTGCCATCAAAATAGTTTTTTTTTTTTTTTTTTTTGCCAAGCCATGTAGCATGTGGTATCTTAATTCCCTTATCAGGGATTGAACCTGTGCCCCCTGCTTTGAAAGTGCAGAATCTTAACCACTGGACCACCAAGGAAGTCCCCTGAAATAGGAATTTTTATGACTCAAATAGAGAAAATGGAGACTCTGGCAATCAATACCAAATCAGTAAAAAGACCCCAGTCATCAAAAAAAAAGTCCATTTTACCCATTGTATTATTTTTACTAAGATGAAAAAGTTATCTTAGACACTCTAAAAGAATTTTAAATAAGATTTGAAGCAAATCAAATTATTTTAAAATTTTAAATAAAATTTTCTGGTTAATTCGAAATTTTAAAGTCAGAACACTCATACATGTTATACAAAACAGAGTATTATCGATAATCAAGCTCTCAATGTACATAATCTTTGGGGAATATTTTGTCTTATGGAGTGATCAGAGGGACAGAGCAAGTCAGGGACACTAGCATGAAGGGTTTGGAATAAGTCTGACAGTGGAGCTGAGATGTTGAAGAGCAATTTCAGAGATATGAAGGGGGAGTAAATCCAGGAGTGGGTGACTATTAGTCAAATATGGAACTAAGAAAACCAAAGTTAAGAATGGACACGTTTGTTAGGTTGTGGATGAATATGAATTAGAGGGTAGGGAGAATAAAGTCAACATAATTAAGCTTGTTTAAAAATTTCTAGCTAAGTGTTATTGACAAGGCCATAATTACTCTATTTCAGAGTAAAAAGCCCACAGATTTTTCATTTTGAGCTGTTCTATTAAGTTTTGTATAAACTGTTCACTTTTTTGTGGAAAGAATATGAGATTTAGAACTTGACACACTTACTATTAGTCAAATATGGAACTAAGAAAACCAAAGTTAAGAATGGACACGTTTGTTAGGTTGTGGATGAATATGAATTAGAGGGTAGGGAGAATAAAGTCAACATAATTAAGCTTGTTTAAAAATTTCTAGCTAAGTGTTATTGACAAGGCCATAATTACTCTATTTCAGAGTAAAAAGCCCACAGATTTTTCATTTTGAGCTGTTCTATTAAGTTTTGTATAAACTGTTCACTTTTTTGTGGAAAGAATATGAGATTTAGAACTTGACACACTTATGTAGAAAATATAGATTATATTTCTACAAAAAAGACATACAGATGGCTAATAAACACATGAAAAGATGCTCAACTTCACTCATTATCACAGAAATGCAAATCAAAACCACAATGAGGTATCATCTCATGCCGGTCAGAATGGCCACCATCAAAAAGTCTACAAACAATAAATGCTGGAGAGGGTGTGAAGAAAAGTGAACCCTCCTACACTGTTGGTAGGAATGTAAATTGCTACAACCACCATGGAGAACAGTATGGAGGTTCCTTAAAAAAAAAAAAAAAACAAAAATAGAACTACCGTATGATCCCACAATCCCATTCCTGGGCATATATCTGGAGAAAGCCATAATTTGAAAAGATACATGCACCCCAATGTGCACAGTAGCACTCTTTACAATAGCCAAGACATGGAAGCAGGCTAAATGTCCATCTACAGATGAATGGATAAAAAGGTGCGGTATATATGCACAATGAAAACTCAGCCATAAAAAAGAATGAAATAATGTCATGAATGGACATAGAGATAGTCATACTAAGTGAAGTAAGTCAGTCAGAGAAAGACAAATATCATATGATATCATTTATATGTGAAATCAAAAAAAGAAAAAAGATACAAATGAACTCATTTCTAAAACAGAGATTTGCAGACATAGAAAACAAACTTACAGTACTGATGGGAAAAGGGGTATGGAGGAGGAATAAATTATGAGCTTGGGATTAACATATACATACTAGTATGTAGAAAACAGATAAATAAGGACCTACTGCATAGCATAGTGGAGAAGGAAAGGGCAACCTACTCCAGTATTCTTGCCTGGAGAATCCCATGGACAGAGAAGCGGGGTCGGAAGAGTCGTACAAGACTTAGCAACTAAACTACCACCACCACATAACACAGGGAACTATACTCAATATCTTGTAATAATATAATGGAAAAGTATCTGGAAAAGAATATATATATATATATATATACATATATTCTAAGAATATAACATATATTAATATATATGGATCATTTTGCTGTACATCTGAAACATAACGTTTTAAATTATACTTCAATTTACATTTTAAATTAACTATATTTCAGTTTAAAAAGTGGTTAACAAAAAAAGTACAGTTCACGGGTTGCAAATAGTCGGACATGACTGAGCGACTTCACTTCACTTTAACAAAAAGAAAAACAGGCCTTGGCACTACTATTCAAGTAGTCTTGACAAAATCACTAGTACTTTTGTGGTTTGTGAAGAGTAGAATGATTAAGACTTTAGGCTTTGGAGTAAGATCAAGTTTGAAGAATAACTCTTCCACTTATAAGCTGTCTGGCTTTGAGCAAGTTAAATAACCTCTTTGTGCTTCTCCATAAACTTCACTGGGTGTTATTAGAAATAACATACTTTATGCATCCAAAACAATACTGAGCACCTCTAGGAGCCTAATAAACAACAGTGATTATTATTTCTCTTTGAGAACCAATGGGAGTTGGTAATTCTCAGGTAAACACAGACTATAAGCTGGGCTGGTAAATTCAATCGATATACATACATTTGTTTTGCCTCAACTCCTTGCCAGAAAAGGCAAGATTCACATTACAATGCAATAAAGACCTCACTTGAACCTTAGTAAATAGTGTATTTCTGTATGTTTTTGTATTGAAATGCCCTGGAAAAGTTTGAATTTGCTAATAAAGTGAAGTGTTAGTCACTAAGTCATCTCTGACTCTTTGTGACCCCGTGCACTGTAGCCCACCATGCTCTTCTGTCCATGGAATTCATCAGGCAAGAATACTGGAGTGGGTTGCCAAATTCTCCAAGGATTTGCTAATAAGGAACACATATCTCTGCCTGAAATATGGAATCTGGCACTCTCTCCTCAGAAGTGTGGTACCAATTAAAATAGAGTAAGTAAGATTGGCCTCAGCTGAACTCAATAACTGGAGAGTGGTTAACAGTCAATTAACAGCTGTTTGGTTAGCCTAGCAAGCTAGCTCTGTGAAAAAGGTGTATGATATGAGGCCACAGAGATCTCAGTTGAAGTCTTGGCTCCCAGATTGCACAATGTCTCTAATTCTCAGATTTGTCATCTGTAAAATATGAATAATAAAAGCTGCCATTCAGGAATTTTGGTGAATTTTAGCAATATCTGATGCACTATTTAGGGCCAATAGTAGACGCTCCATGAATAAAGTCCTTACTATTATAAATTGTATTTACCTTTTGGTCCCTAAGTTAACTGAGTCGATAGGTAGTTTTATTCTTAACACACTTTTTGGTGTCCCTTTAATGAGAACTATTCCAACAAACTGAAGATAACCAGCCAACATTTAACTACCGTAGTTTATAACAGTGCAATGTATCATCACCTAATGTTTCTAATAAAAAGATATAAGTATGCATAGCAGAATCACTGATAATTCTTAAATTTGTTTTAGCCAGTGCTTTCAACTTCTTCAACAAGTGTCTGGATTCTAGCAACAAGGAAACAAACAAAAAAATTGCTATCAGTATCTAACGTTTTTATTTTACCCTCCACGGTCAGAGGCTGGTGAAACTAAATAAAACTATTGGGAGGCTATAGGAAAAAAGAAAGGAAATTAACATTTATTGAGCTCCAGCTATGTGCCAGGCCCTGTTAGGCATTTACATATATCATCCCATTTTAGCAGTACAATAGCCCTCAAAGCAGAGAATTCAGAATTCTTTTTTTTTTTATTTTATTTTTACTTTATTTTACTTTACAATACTGCATTGGTTTTTGCCACACATTGACATGAATCCGCCACGGGTGTACATGAGTTCCCAATCCTGACACCCCCCTCCCACCTCCCTCCCCATATCATCTCTCTGGATCATCCCTGTGCACCAGCCCCAAGCATCCTGTATCCTGTATTGAACATAGACTGGCGATTCGTTTCTTACATGATAGTATACATGTTTCAATGCCATTCTCCCAAATCATCCCACCCTCTCCCTCTTCCACAGAGTCCAAAAGTCCATTCTATACACCTGTGTCTCTTTTGCTGTCTTGCATACAAGGTTATCATTGCCATCTTTCTAAATTCCATATATATGTGTTAGTATATTGTATTGGTGTTTTTCTTTCTGGCTTACTTTACTCTGTATAATCAGCTCCAGTTTCATCCACCTCATTAGAACTGATTCAAATGTATTCTTTTTAATGGCTGAGTAATACTCCATTGTGTATATGTACCACTACTTTCTTATCCATTCATCTGCTGATGGACATCTAGGTTGTTTCCATGTCCTGTCTATNGCTCCAGTTTCATCCACCTCATTAGAACTGATTCAAATGTATTCTTTTTAATGGCTGAGTAATACTCCATTGTGTATATGTACCACTACTTTCTTATCCATTCATCTGCTGATGGACATCTAGGTTGTTTCCATGTCCTGTCTATTATAAACAGTGCTGTGATGAACATTGGGGTACATGTGTCTCTTTCAATTCTGGTTTCCTCGGTGTGTATGCCCAGCAGTGGGATTGCTGGATCATAAGGCAGTTCTACTTGCAATTTTTAAAGGAATCTCCATACTGTTCTCCATAGTGGCTTTTCTAGTTTGCATTCCCACCAACAGTGTAAGCACACTCTCCGACATAAATCACAGCAGGATTCTCTATGACCCACCTCCTAGAATACTGGAAATAAAAGCAAAAATAAACAAATGGGACCTAATTAAAATTAAAAGCTTCTGCAGAACAAAGGAAACTATAAACAAGGTGAGAAGACAACCTTTGGAATGGGAGAAAATAATAGCAAATGAAGCAATTGACAAACAACTAATCTCAAAAATATACAAGCAACTTATGCGGCTCAATTCCAGAAAAATAAATGACCCAATCAAAAAATGGGCCAAAGAACTAAATAGACATTTCTCCAAAGAAGACAGACGGATGGCTAACAAACACATGAAAAGCTGTTCAACATCACTCATTATCAGAGAAATGCAAATCAAGACCACAATGAGGTACCATTTCACACCAGTCAGAATGGCTGTGATCCAAAAGTCTGCAAGCAATAAATGCTGGAGAGGGTGTGGAGAAAAGGGAACCCTCAGAATTCTTCTTAACCTCAGTTTACAGATGGAAAACTGAGCTTATACTTTGCCCAAGTCACATAGCTAGTAAATGGCTGAGACAAAAGGAAACAAACACTTTGGTCTTTTCATACAAAAGCCTGAATCGGATTTACAGTCCCTCTTAGATGTGAGATAATCAGCTTCAGATTACTGGGTGGTGGATTCCAGTAGTGGCAGTTTCATTTGTACAGTGAGGTACATCCTGGGTCCAGCAGAGAGTTGGGAGGCCAGACTCCAAAACATTGGGACCCATTCCTTTTCCTAATTCCTGTTAATTTTCATAAGTCAGTCAGAGCTGTGCTGCCGAAGTTCCTTCAGACTATTTGTCCTGGGGATTTGCTAATTCAATTATTTTATTCTTCCAATATTGATCCTCATATCGTGCTCTAAGCCTTTGCTGGTCCTATTCCCTCAAGCGCAATGATTTCCCATCAAGTTTTAATTCTGCAGTGCACTCAACTAGATCAACATCACCTTCTCCTTGGTATTCATCTGCCCAGATTTCCTTATTAGACTTTAGAATTAGATTTCTCTGCTGCCTGAAGCAAGGCCCTCTCCTTTGCCGCAATGGTGGAATGAATGGCTTCAGCATTTTCTCCAGAAAGCTAATACAGAACCACAGCTCAATTTTCACAGAAAGGGACCATATACCCAAGTTTGATGCAATTCAGTGGTTTCAAATGCAGACCTAGTGCACAAAAAAAGCCATATTATAATGATTATTAATTTAAGAATCCTTGATTTTTTCAGTAGTGATTATGAAACATTTTTATTTAAAAATTTCTTAGGAGAACACAATGTAGATGGAGGGCGATAAGATTGACAAGAGTGGAGGAGTGAATGAAAATGATCTGAAATCAGGTCAGAAGCATTTGACTGTAGTACTTCACAGAACGACACTTGAGAAATTAAATGTCACTTTTCTATTGAAGGTCTATCTTCTCTTTTCTGATAACTTACATAATGACAACTGTTCAGACTCATTTTTGAGATCCAGATAGATCATGTATAATTGAAAAAACATGCCAGTGGGCTCAGCCAACAAATCTGACAGGAGGCGTTACGGTTTAGGTGATTAAGCTCTGGATTAGGACAAGAAAGATTCAGCCTCATCCTGAGAACAGTTTTAGTCAAGCAGTGAAGACAGAAGTCTGGTTTTAAGCAAGGATGAGTTGGTGGGAACAGGTAGCCATCTTTCAACAAGGGTTGTGATTAAAGTAACTTGCAGAGGTTTCAGGGATGGGGGAAAGTTGGTCTAAGATAGCAGAAAACTGAGCTTCATTATTGGGGTCAACATCGTTATTTTTAGCATAATCCCCAACAATTGAGTTCTTACCATATACCAACATACTGCTAAACACTCTGTATAGATATCACACTTAATATTAATACTTTGACACAAACCTGTTTGTTCACAGAAAGGAAAATTAAGCTCAGAAAGACTAGGCAACTTATTCAAACTCACACAGGACTTTAGTAGTAGAATTGGGGTTCAAATCTAGAGCCTGTGCTTATAAACATAAGCAGAAGAAAAAAAAACAGGAAAAAAAGGCTTAAAATATTTTAAGAAGGTTATAGTTTATGGAATATAGTCCCATAAGAAGAGTAAGGCAAAGACATGAGATATTTGTCAAGGAAATGAAATGGAAACTTCTTTCTCTCATCTAGAAGGAGAGAAGCCAAGCAAAAAAAGGAGAGAGAGAGTGATTTTGAAATGGAGATCTGTATCTTGAGGGAACAGGGCATCCTAGATGGTATTAGTGGTAAAGAATCTGCCTTCCAATGCAGGAGACATAAGAGATGCAGCTTTGATTCCTGGCTGGGAAGATCCCCTAGAGGAGAGTATGGCAACCCACTCCAGTATTCCTGCCTGGAAAATCCCATGGACAGAAGAGCTTGGCAGTCTACAGTCCATAAGGTCACAAAGAGTCAGACACCCTGAGCTACTTCAGTTCAGTTCAGTCGCTCAGTCGTGTCCGACTCTTTGCGACCCCATGAATCGCAGCACGCCAGGCCTCCCTGTCCATCACCAACTCCTGGAGTTCACTCAGACTCACGTCCATTGAGTCCGTGATGCCATCCAGCCATCTCATCCTCAGTCATCCCCTTCTTCTCCTGCCCTCAACCTTTCCCAGCATCAGGGTCTTTTCCAATGAGTCAACTCTTCGCATGAGGTGGCCAAAGTACTGGAGCTTCAGCTTTAGCATCATTCCTTCCAAAGAAATCCCAGGGTTGATCTCCTTCAGAATGGACTGGTTGGATCTCCTTGCAGTCCAAGGGACTCTCAAGAGTCTTCTCCAACACCACAGTTCAAAAGCATCAATTCTTC
>SJXQ01007568.1:127273-188520 GCA_006408695.1 Aepyceros melampus | reverse complement strand
CTCTTGCTTGGAAAATGCCATGGACAGAGGAGCCTGGTAGGCTGCAGTCCATGGGGTGGCTGAGAGTCTGACATGACTGAGCAACTTCACATTCTCTTTTTACCTTCATGCATTGGAGAAGGAAATGGCAACCCACTCCAGTGTTCTTGCCTGGAGAATCCCAGGGACGGGGGAGCCTGGTGGGCTGCCATCTATGGGGTCACACAGAGTCGGACACGACTGAAGCGACTTAGCAGCAGCAGCATGCCTTTTGAAGAAGCATAAAATATATAAATCAAGTAAAAGGCCACAATCTAAAAAGTTTGCAGTGGAAATTGGGTTTTGGAATATGGAGTCTATAATGTCTGACTCTTTGTGACCCCATGGACTGTAGCCTACCAGGCTCCTCTGTCCATGGGATTTTCCAGGCAATAGTACTGGAGTGGATTGCTGTTTCCTTCTCCAGGGGATCTTCCCAACCCAGAGATCGAATCTGGGTCTCCTGCATTGTAGACAGATGCTTTACCGTCTGAGCCACCAGGGAAGTCCTCTATAAGAATATAAAGATTCTTAAATATAATGAGAGTCCTCTAACACTGGAGAAGATAGACTTTCAATAAAACACATGAACACTGATAATTTTCTCAGTGTAACCCATGATATGTTGTCCGCGAAAGGCAATAAGCTTTAGCCGGGACAGGATTAAATAGTAATAATAAGAATGTCTAAGAAACTAAAGAGTCTAGGAAGAGAACATGGGTGGGGGGTGGCTATGGCATCTACTAGCTCAAGTCACTGCCTCTGTTCTTTCTTGGTGGCTAAATTGTGCTTGACTCATCATAGCTTCAAGATTGGCAAGATAAATCTTAGTTCTTTGGGCAGCCCCAGATAAACTGGGACACTCTGCACATAGTTCAACTTTTTCCCTCCATAAAGGGAAGCTGAGAGATTAGATTTTTCATCTGCTCACTCTGTGCTAAACACGAATCTATGGCACGAACCAGTCTAAGCTACCACCTCCCTTTTCCCTGTGCAGCTAGTCTGCGCTGTACCCGTTAGGCTCCAAGGCTGGCAAGACAGAAGCTAGTTCTCAGGAAACACCGTTGGAATAGTTGGGCCATTAGGTGAGGTTGGGAGCTAGGGAGCCTCTTCCTGATCTTATGATGCTGCACGTATGGGCAGGGTCTTGAGTATTATGTGTCCTGAATCTCCTACCAGCTTTAGTGAGTCTGGTTTTAGGCTCAGCCGGGGTGCAAGAGGTTTTCAATTGATTTTTGATTCCTCACAAATGGAATGTGCCTGTGAATTGTTGCTGAATCAGTGTGGTGGTTGGGGGAAGGAGAGTCTAGGAATTCCTACACTGCCATCTTGCTGATGTCAAACTCCATTAGACATCACACCCACACTCCATTTTTTAAAATCAGATTTTGCCTTCTTTTTACTGGTATTGCTTGTTTTGGTAGGGTATGTTTTTCAATAGGCTCTGAGAAAAAGATATAAAGAAGTTAAATTTTTGACTTGACACATCTAAACACATGTTTATTCTACTCTCTTGCTTGATCAATATTTTTTGACTGGGTATAGAATTCTCGGTGGAAAGTGATTTTCTCTCAGAATTTCAAGGAAATTGCTACATAGTTTCGTAGCTGTCAGTGTTGTTGTTGAGAAGGTTGATGTCATTTTGACTCCTGATCCTTTGTAAAGAAGAAAGAAAGAGGAAGAAATTTTCCTCTACCGTTTTAGGTTCTTCAGGCTGCTCTAAGAATTAAATTGACATGAGACAGATTAACAGGAGAAAATCACACAGAAGCTTAACAACACATATACATGGGAGAAAACCAGAAAAACTGGGAAATTCACCAAAATGACTGAAGCTGTCACATTAAATGTCATCTCTGCGTGCATGCTCAGTCGCTTTAGTCCTGTCTGACTCTTTGCGACCCTATGGACTGTAGCCTGCCAGGTTCCTCTGTCTGCCCTCCTCTATTCTCTATTCTTCCTCAGGCAAGATCTTCCTGACCCAGGTATTGAACCCGTGTCTCCTGCATCTACTGCATTGCAGGTGGATTCTTTACCACTGACCAACAGGAAATGCCATCTTTAGCCAAAGACAAAACGAGATGTTGAGGGTAGTGGTTTGGGATTTCAAAGGGGAGGAAGGTAATTCACAAGGAGATGGAAAACCAAATATTGGTAAACAAATGTTTGCTAGGTCACACAGAGACAATAGGACATGAAGTGGACTCATTTCTAAGAATTCTAAATTCTAAAAGATTCAACTCTTTTAGGCAGTTAGGGGGAAGGTCAAAATTTCTACCTGAATCTTTTGGACCTTGATTATTTTCAGCTCAAAATAATCTGTATGCCAAGGAGATATTTTAGGGTGGCAAATTTTGTTTCCCTACGAAGGTAACCTGAGCTGCCTCCTGAGAAATCTGCATATAGGTCAAGAAGAAACAGAACTAGACATGGAACAACAGACTGGTTCCAAATCAGGAAAGGAGTTCGTCAAGGTTGTATATTGTCACCCTGCTTATTTAACTTATATGCAGAATACATTATGCAAAATGCTGGGCTGGATGAAGTACAAGCTGGAATCAATATTGCCAGGAGAAATATCAATAACCTCAGATACGTAGATGACACCACCCTTTGGCAGAAAGCGAAGAACTAAAGAGCCTCTTGATGAAAGTGAAAGAGGAGAGTGAAAAAGTTGGCTTAAAACTCAACATTCAGAAAACTAAGATCATAGCATCCAGTGCCATTACTTCATGGCAAATAGATGGGAAAACAATAGAAACAGTGTCAGACTTCATTTTTTTTGGGCTTCAAAATCACTGCAGATGATGACTGCAGCCATGAAATTAAAAGACACTTACTCCTTGGAAGAAAAATTCTGACCACCTAGACAATATATTAAAAAGCAGAGACATTACTTTGCCAACAGAGGTCCATCTAGTCAAAGCTGTGGTTTTTCCAGTAGTCATGTATGGATGTGAGATTTGGACTATAAAGAAAGCTGAGCACCAAAGAATTGATGTTTTTGAACTGTGATGTTGGAGAAGATTCTCGAGAGTCCCTTGGACAGTAAGGAGATCAAACCGTCCATCCTAAAGGAAATCAGTCCTAAATATTCATTGGAAGGACTGAGGCTGAAGCTCAAGTTCCAATACCTTGGCCACCTGATGTGAAAAACTGACTCATTGGAAAAGACCCTGATGCTGGGAAAGATTGAAGGCAGGAAGAGAAGGGGATGATAGAGGATGAGATGGTTGGATTGCATCACCAACTTGATGGACATGAGTTTGAGTAAGCTGTGGGAGTTGGTGATGGACAGGAAGCCTGGCATGCTGCAGTCCATGGGGTTTTGAAGAGTTGGACATGATTGAGTGACTGAACTGAACTGAGCAAAGGTAACCTACTTTTTCCTACCAAGAAGCATTTATAACTGTATCTTTGTCTCTGTTTTTCTGAAAGTTCACTGTGATGTGACTTTTTCTGGGTCATTTTCCAAATATTGTTCTCAGTGGGTCCATTCAGTCCAGAAACTCATGTCTTTTAGTTTTGGGAAATGAATATTATTTGAATCACTTCTTTGAATTAATTCCTCTCAACTCATTTTTTCTCTTCACATGGAATTTCTATTATTCAAACATTTCACTTTCTAAGGTGATCCCCTAACTTTCTTATATTTTCTATCTTTCTATATTTTTATCCAATTTGGTCTTATGTGCATGCTCCTTGGGTTTGTCTTTCATCCATTCATGAATTGTTTATTTATGCTAGCATGATTTTAAAAACTACTTTTTATAACCCTGATATTAAAATGTACAAGAGAAAAAGAGAAAATATAATTATAGATTAATCCTACTAATGAATATATATGTCATATAGCATCAAAATAACTTAATAAATGTTTGATAAACTGAATCTAGCAACACTTTAAAAATAGTAATACAATATATCATGGCCACCTAGAATTTGTCTCAAATATTCAAGAATTGTCCAGCATCAGAAATAAATTCTTTTGGGGATAGTGACTAAAATGTTAGGTTAAACAAGAAAAGATATCTCAAAGTATGAAGAAAATAATTTGGATCAATTTAATTTAAAAATGTATGTACAATTATTATTAGCAAACTAAGAACAGAACTTCCTAATTTTGATTAGTTAAGACTCATACTTAAGAATGAAGCTAAGGAAGCATGTTGATTATAGTAAAAAAGGAAAATACAGGACATGTATTCTTGCTACCACTAAAATTATTCAGCACTGTGCTAGAAGGCTTAAACAATACAATGAAATAAAACTAAATATATAGGACATGAAGATTAAAAAAGAAATTCTTAATAAATTTACCTAGTTTTTGTAGTACAATATATACAAGAATAAATAACAGTTAAAACAAATGATAAAGTATAAATGAAGAAACAATCTTATTCAGAATATCTGTTCTAATAGATACGTTAATTCATGTTGCTTCAAAAGCAGAGACGTTACTTTGCCGACTAAGGTCCGTCTAGTCAAGGCTATGGTTTTTCCTGTGGTCATGTATGGATGTGAGAGTTGGACTGTGAAGAAGGCTGAGCCCCGAAGAATTGATGCTTTTGAACTGTGGTGTTGGAGAAGACTCTTGAGAGTCCCTTGGACTGCAAGGAGATCCAACCAGTCCATTCTGAAGATCAACCCTGGGATTTCTTTGGAAGGAATGATGCTAAAACTGAAGCTCCAGTACTTTGGCCACCTCATGCGAAGAGTTGACTCATTGGAAAAGACCCTGATGCTGGGAGGGATTGGGGGCAGGAGGAGAAGGGGACGACCGAGGATGAGATGGCTGGATGGCATCACGGACTCAATGGACGTGAGTCTGAGTGAACTCCGGGAGTTGGTGATGGACAGGGAGGCCTGGCGTGCTGTGATTCATGGGGTCGCAAAGAGTCTGACACGACTGAGCGACTGAACGGAACAGAACGGACCTTGAGCTAAATAAAGCAAAAGCTATATATAGAAAGTCTTCAAGAAGAACATTATGAAACAGCACGGAAGAAGACAGAAGACTTAATAGAGAAACCCAGTAGTCAGGAATAGGATTATTCAATTCAGTAAAATGTGAGGAAACCACAAATTAAGCAATCCAATGTACTTTCATTCCCAATGGGATTTTAATACAATGTGATGAGAAAACCTACATGGCAGAACAAACAAAGAAGAGCAAAGACAATTCTTTTTTTTTTTTAATTAAATTTATTTATTTTAATTGGAGGCTAGTTACTTTACAATATTGTATTGGTTTTGCCATACATCAACATGAATCCGCCATGGGTGTACACGTATTCCTCATCCTCAGCCCCCCTCCCACCTCCCTCCCCGTACCATCCCTCTGGTTCATTCCAGTGCACCAGCCCCAAGCATCCTGTATCCTGTATTGAGCCTGGACTGGCAATTCGTTTCTTATATGATATTATACATGTTTCAAAGACAATTCTTTGGGATAAAAAAACAAGTAAGGAGGATTTGGGGCTTCCCAGGTGGCGCTAGTGGTAAAGAACACACCTGTCAATGCAGGAAACATAACAGACACAGGTTCAAGTTCGGGAAGAATCCCTGGAGAAGGAAATGGCAACCCACTCCAGTATTCTTGCCTGGAGAATCCCATGGACAGAGAAGTCTGGTGGGCTATAGTCCATGGGATCACAAAGAAGTGGACACGACTAAAGTGACTTAGCAGACGCGCAAGGAGGATTTGTGCTACAGAACATAAAACTTACCATCATGCTATAATATTTAGTTATTCTACTTTGGTTGTATGGTATACTACAAGTCCACTATTACAATATAAAATCTTTCTTAAAAAAATAAGTTCTGCTATGTTCCTGAGATTACAGGAAATGTGCAAAGTTATTTAAAACAAAAAGAAGTAAATTTTGAAGGAAATTTTCCTTGTAATGAGTGCTGAAATGGTAGTTATAGGAGTAAGTATGTAAGAAGGGTAGATTGCCCTAAGAGAAAATACATTTCAGCACGATGATATGGAATTCAGAGTTTGGCCTAGATATAAAATAGTTGTTAGGCTGAGTGACTAGGAGATTAACCTGAATGGAAGAGGACAGAAATTCTTGGTCCCAAGTCAGTAATGCTCCTGAGACTCCTTGTAGAAAATAATTGAAATGCCCTATAAAAGAGAGAAGCTTCAGTTTAAGAATCTTAGTATTTTCATAAATTAGTACCAATTAAATTAGTGCACAATAAAAAAAAATAACCAATAGATAAAGGAAATGAGTCAGGTGAGAGAACAAATATCAACTTTAGACAGTCCTCTTTTAAAGAACTTACATCCTGGACTTATTATGTTCAAAGTATAAAACACCGATGGATTGTTAGAATGGAGGAGTGTTTGAGTCAGAGTTGAACCAGAGAAACACAACCAGTAGGATATGTATATTCTATCTCTCGCTCTTGCTGTTGCTCTGGTTATTTGCTCTCATTCTCTACACCACCCTCCCTTGTCCCTTCCTGAGTGTCTGCTCTATAGATTTTAGATTTTCTTAGCCCCCATGGCTGCAAGTCCAAAATCCACAGGTTAAGAATCAGGGAGCTAAGTTCATGGGCTAATTCAAACTCCACAGTCATGGGTTGAAGCTGTAGTTCCCAGATAGCATTTCTCCTGTTTATATTAAGGGAAATTTTAGCCCTGATTTTTTTGTTGTTGTTTAGTTGCTAAGCTGTGTCTGACTCTTTTAGACCCCATAGTCTGTAGCCCACCAGGCTCCTCTGTCTATGGGATTTCCTAGGCAAGAATACTGAAGTGGGTTGCCATTTCCTCTCCAGAGGATCTTCTCAACCCAGAGACTGAACCCGTGTTTCCTGGATCAGTGGGCAGATTGTTTACCACTGAGCCACCTGGGAAGCCCAGCCCTGCTTTTAAGCCCTTCCAAAAAAGTTCATAAAGTCCTTCATAATCGTCCTAGATAATCTCTATGACATAAATTTAAAATTTAATCTGTATGACTTTAATTTTATCAAGATACCCTCACTTCAACACCTAGGTTAGGCTTTTATTGAATAATAGGGTAACGTAGACACGAATGTGTGACTAACTTTCAGGGTACTGTAGACTTGCCAAATTGATAGATAACATACAAAATTTAATGACTTGAAGGCTTTGGAAAATAAAAAAACAAGCATATTTTGGACAAGAATTGATATTTGAAAGGCCAATGTGGGTGAGTTTACTGTTTTTACCAAGCATCAAGTGAAGTTGCTCAGTCGTGGCAACTCTTTTTAACCCCATGGACTATATCCTGCCAGGCTTCTCCATCCATGAGATTTTACAGGCCAGAATACTGGAGTGGGTTGCCATTTCCTTCTCCAGAAGATCTTCCCGACCCAAAGACTGAACCCGGGTTTCCTGCACTGCAGGCAGATTCTTCACCGTCTGAGACACCAGGGAAGTGCCAAAGTATAGGTTACAGTAGAGGTGCAATATGAGGTCACGAAACTTGTGTTTTTTAAAAAAGCACCTATTTTCTCTCCTGAGGAAACTAGAGATCATGGTCACTGAACAACAGCCACTGGGGAGTGAGGAAGGAATCATAGGAGAAAAATAAAAGGAAATAAAAGGAAAAATAAAGTAAAATCCTAAATTCTATGTATATTCTCTGCCTAGGTTTCTATCTGATGGGTGAACCAAGCATGTGTGAGACAGTCTAAAAGCAGGATGCAACTAACACTGAAATAACTGATCTGGGATTCAAATTTCTGTCCACCACAAGCAAGATAAATAGTGCAGTTTGAACCAAAAGAAGGCAATTGCTTGCTAAAACAAAAATATTAACACTCTTCAAAGATGTTCAATGAGTTAATGAAACAGACACCCATAATAAATGAAAAGATATGGAACCTAAACAGAAAAGTATAACCAATAAAAATAAACCAAACTTTACCTAAGTGTCACTACTTGACCTTGACCTAAATCTTGCATGTTATAAAAAAATTAACTCAAAATGGACCTATGACGTAAACGTCAAATACAAAACTACAACACTGTAGAAAAAGAAACAAGACAAAACAGTTAGAATTTAGGGCTAGAAGCAGCAAGTTCTCAGACTTGACACCAAAAGTACAATTCATAGAAGAAAAGTTGATAATTGAATTTCATCAAAATTGAAAAATTGTGCTTGGCAAAAATCTTTGTAAAGAGGATGAAAAGACAAGCTATTAACTGGCAGAAACTATCTGCAAAATATATAACTAGCTAAGTATTAGCATTAAGAATACATAAGGAACTCAATACTTAACAGTAAGAAAAATATACTTAGAAAATGGAGAAAGCACATGAACATATATTTCACCAAAGAGCATATACAGATGGCATAAAAGCACATAAAAAGATATTCAACATCAATACCATCAGAGAAATGCAAATTAAAACCACAATGAAATATCACCACAAACATTAGAATGGAAAAAATAATAAAAATAATAAAAATACCAAATACTGGTGAGGATGTAATAAAACTGTTAATCATATAATGCTGGCAGGAATATAAAATGGCTATTGTGAAAATAATCTTGACCTTTTCTTTAAAAACTGAAACTGAGGATTATATCCATTAAACTGTAACTTGCTTGTCTAATAAACAGTCAATTGTAACCATTCTTCACTCGTCAAGATCATTTTAATTATTCTTGCAAATTTCATACCCTCTAAGCTTCACATCAGAGAAGGCAATGGCACTCCACTCCAGTACTCTTGCCTGGAAAATCCCATGGATGGAGGAGCCTGGTGGGCTGCAGTCCATGGGGTCGCGAAGAGTCGGACATGACTGAAGCGACTTAGCAGCAACAGCAGCAACAAGCTTCACAAGATTAAACAGTATATCACAAGATTCCTTCAACCTTCCCTATAAATAATAACTCTGATAGCATTATGGGTTATATATATATATGTGTGTGTGTGTGTATCACAAGATTCCTTCAACCTTCCCTATAGATAATAACTCTGATAGCATTATGGGTCATATATATATATGTGTGTGTGTATATATATATATATATGTATATATATATACACACACACACTTGTCTGTGTGCATGGCACTATATGAACAGTTGCCTAGGTTGTTTTTTAGGAACTTAAGTTTATTCTTGCTCAGCTCAAGTCAGTCAAGACCACTGACCATTCAAGTGGCTTGCATGAGTGCCCAATGGATAACTTTTGATAAGAAGGCCAAAAACTGCTCTCAGAACATGCTAATGCTGCCATTTTCTTAACATGTACTATGAAATGCCATAAAGTTTGACCATGCCGGTGCAGACCACCAATTACCTAACTTTTGTTACCTCCAATCATCTTTCCCCATGCCTCTCACTACCCTGCCTCTTTATCCCATACGTATCCTTAACCCTATCTTTGTGGAGATGTAATTGAGATTTATTCTCCAATTCATAACTTGGCTGCTTTGTAAATAAAACTTTTCTCTGCTGCAAACCTTGGCATCTCAGTACTTGGCTCGCTGTGTGTTGGGCAAATGAACTTGGTTCAGTACCAAACTAAAAATGCAACTGCCATACAGACTAGCAATTAGATTCCTAACATTTGACAAGTAAGCTAGGAATGCTCAATGAGGAAAGGATAGTCTCTTCAGCAAATGGTGATTGAAAAACTGAATAAAAACCTTCAGAAAAAATGAAATTGAATCTGTCTTATATCACTCACAAAAATTAATTCAAAATAAATTAAAGACTTAAACATAAGATTTGAAACATAAGTAAAACTCCTAAAAGAAAACATAGGGGAGAATCTTCTTGACGTTGGTGTTGGTAATGACTTTTTGGATATGACACTAAAACAAGAAACAACAAAAACAAAAACAAATGAGATTCAATAAACTAAAAGTTTCTGCACAAGAAAAGAAACAATCAACAAAATGAAAAGGTAACCTATAGAACAGAAGAAGATATTTTTTTTAAAACCATATATAAGATACAGTATTAATATCCAACATAGAAAGAAGTCATAGAACTCAATAATAACAATAGCAAATCCCTAAACAATCCTATTAGAAAATGGGCAGAGGAACTGAGCAGACTTTTTTCCTAAGAAGACATTCAAATGACTAACAGGCATAAAAAAGATGGTCAACATCACTAATCATCAGGGAAGTGCCACTCAAAACCACAATGAGATATTACCTCCACATGTTAGAATGACTATCATCAAGAATAACAGAGGTAACATGTGCTGGTGAGGCTGTGGAAAAAGGAAGCTCTTGTACATTGTTGGTGGGAATGTAAATATTACTATATGATCCGGGAATCTCACTTCTGGGTATATATTGAAGTGAGATGAAAGGAAAACAGGATATCAAAAAGATATCTGCATGCCCTTGTTCACTGCAGCATTATTCACAATAAGCAAGATGTGGGAACAACCTTAGTGTTTATCAATGAATGAATGGATAAAGATATATGATATACATATATATGAATATTATTCAGCCAAGAAGGAAATTCTGCCATTTGTGACAACATGAATGAATCTTTGGCATTACATATCTGTATATCATCACTGTGCTTATTTAACATATAACATATATGCAGAGTACATCATGAGAAACACTGGGTTGGATGAAGCACAGGCTGGAATCAAGATTGCCGGGAGAAATATCAATAACCTCAGATATGCAGATGACACCATCCTTATGGCAGAAAGTGAAGAAGAACTAAAGAGTCTCCTGATAAAAGTGAAAGAGGAGAGTGAAAAGGCTGACTTAAAGCTCAACATTCAGAAAACAAAGATCATGGCATCTGGTCCCATCACTTCATGGAAAATAGATGGAGAAACCATGGAAACAGTGGCAGAATTTATTTTTGGAGGCTCCAAAATCACTGCAGATGGTGCTTGCAGCATGAAATTAAAAGACACTTACTCTTTGGGAGAAAAATTATGACCAACCTAGACAGCATATTAAAAACCTGAGATGTTAGTCATGTATGGATGTGAGAGTTGGACTATAAAGAAAGCTGAGTGATGAAGAATTGATGCTTTTGAATTGTGGTGTTGGAGAAGACTCTTGAGAGTCCCTTGGACTGCAAGGAGATCCAACCAGTCTATCCTAAAGAAAATCAATCCTGAATATTCATTGAAGGACTGATTTGAAGCTGTAGCTCCAATACTTTGGCTACCTGATGCAAAGAGCTGACTCATTTGAAAACACCCTGATGCTAGGAAAGACTGAAGGCAGGAGGAGAAGGAGCCAACAGAGGATGAGATGGTTGGATGGCATCACTGACTCAATGGACATGAGTTTGAGTAAACTCCAGGAATTGGTGATGGACAGGGAAGCCTGGCATGCTGCAGTCCACGGGGTCACAAAGAGTCAGACACAACTGAGTGACTGAACTGAACTGAGTGAATCTTGAGGGTATTATGCCTAGTGAGATAAAGCAGACAGAGAAAGACAAATATTATATGATACCACTTGTACGTGGAATCTAAAAAGCCAAACTCATAGAAACAGGGAGTTGAATGGTGGTTCCTAGTGGCTAATGGCTGTGGGAATTAAGAGATGTGATACAGGAGGCAAACTTACAGTTAGAAAGTAATAAGTTTCAAAACTTTGGCTACCTGATGTGAAGAGCTGACTCACTGGAAAAGATCTTGATGCTAGGAAAGACTGAGGGCCAAAAGAGAAGAAGGCGGCAGAGGATGAGATGGTTGGACGGCATCACTGACTCAATGGATGTGAGTTTCAGCAAACTCTGGGAGGTAGTGAAGGACAGGGAAGCCTCATGTGCTCTAGTCCATGGGGTTACAAAGAGTTGGACATGACTGACTGACTAAACAACAACAAAAGTTCTGGAGATATAATGCAGAGTATAGTATCAATACTATTTAAAGTATATTTCAAAATTGCTGAGAGACTAGATTGAAATGTTCTAACCATAAAAAGAAATTATAGTTATGCAACATGACAGAGGTGTTAGCTAAAGTTTCAGTGTCATCATATTGCAATATATAAATGTATCAAATCAACATGTGCACTTTAAACTTATACAATGTTATATGTAAATTATATCTCAATTAAAAAAAAGTGTCTCTTTGCTAATTTTTTTCAGAAAGGAGTTTGGTGGTATGATATACCACCAGTTGGTGGTGTGATATGTAATGGTGGTATTTTCATTTTTAAAAAGTGTTTACAAATGCTTTTAGAAATATTTGAGATACTTATATAATCATCTGGTTAGGAGAATTAGGACTTTCAGGATAAAGAGGACCATTATCTAATGAAGAACAACACAATCTAACATATCTCTTAGTACAGACAGCCAAGGACCCTGTCTTACATCTTATGTGTGCGCTTGTGGTCACACACATGTAAATCCTAGGGGCCTAAGAGACAGTGCTGGACTAGTTCTCACTTCTCTGATACAAAAGTTATATCCATTGCTTTTCAGGCAAATTTAACTGTTTCTCTATAATTTAACTCTGTGGGAGCCTGGGGATTTGATGGTAAAGTCATTACTTATTAGATATATTTGTAAGAAGTAATTTTAATTATGTAGAATGGGTGGGGAATGAAAACATTGCAAGCAGAACAGTGGAAAAATTAAACTACTTGGTAGGGACTTGGGAACAGTTGAAGATAAGGTCCTTTCTCTTTGCCCACTCCCATCCACATCTAGAAAGAAACAAACAGGAATTTACCAATACATCTACAGAATTTATAGAAATTTTTAAAAAATCCAAAACAACTCATAGTTTTTACAGATTTGTAAATTTCACCAGAATTCTTTAATATCCAGTATGAACCCCCTATAATTTGCATGTAGTATTATAGCAATATTTTAAAAAACGTTCTTGGATATGAACACTAGACTCAGATGGTAAAGAATCCACCTGCCAAGCAGGAGACCTAGGTTTGATCCCTGGGTTGAGAAGATTCCCTGGAGAGGGAATGGCTACCTACTTCAATATTCTTGCCTGGAGAATCCCATGGACAGAGGAGCCTGGTGGACTACAGTCCATGGGGTCGCAAGAGTTGGACGTGACTGAGCAACTACCACTTCTTAGTAGCAGACCTGATTGCTCCAGGAAAACGAGGAGGTGTTAAAATGATCACTCCAGAAAATTTAACTTTGCAGTTCCTCTTCTCTTCTAACATATTCTCACCACCACTATTATATGAAATAAGCAGCCAACAGATACCACCTTTTGATTACTATGTAGCTGACAGTATCCCTATTAAATGTTTAGTAAGTACCCCAGCCTCAAGCCGGACACATGAAAGCAGATCTACATTATAAATAGGATCTTGTGCTAAAACTGTGGTTATTCCCGGACTATCTGAACACTGAGCAGGTTCAGGAGATCTCTGGACCCTTAGCTTTCTTTTCTTCAGTCTCTTTAGTATCTCTCTTCCAATGCTGAAACTGCTCTAAATCACTGTTACTCTAAATTTCAATTAGGCCCTTGTCAAAGAAATCCTTGTTGAGACACTTTTAAGCAGCCAGTGAGGGAAATCCACCCATCTTCTCTGCTCTCTGTGCTACCACAGACTGCCTAAGCCATCTAAATTGAATGAGGTTGAAGTTAAATGTCTACTCTGATCAAATGACACAGAATGTTTGTATCACTTCCCTTGAGAAATCATCTCTATTGCCAGAAAACAATACATCGTGCCTGAAGCACCCATGCCTGAAATTTGAGAGAGCTATCTTTCCAAATGGAATTTGAACCTTTTCAAATAGTCACCATACACCGTCAGAAGCCAAAATGATTTCCAATTACTGCTATCTCATGAGTCCCAGGGTACTTTCTCCCAATATACCTCCATCTGAGGCAATTTTTCTCCTCCTATCTCATCATTTAGAGCCCCAAGTATTGTTGACTACCTGTACTGAAACAATACCCAGAATTATATTTTTGATATAATATCTGTAGTGCCTTTTGAGGAAACAACTCCACTCTACATTTTCTAAGATAAACAGAGAAAAGAACATTCTACACTGCTTCTTGGGCATTTTAAATGTCTAAACTAAATCAAAGGAATCTTTAAGCTTGTCTGCCATCATAATATCCACAATTCCGTTTGTCTATTTTAGTCTCTGTGGCTTTGAACAGTCATATGTTGGGAAGAAACTGCCATTCTTTAACTGAAACATTACTGAGTACATTTCTAGACAAAAAAGCTCTTATTTAGAAACTGTTCTTTTTCCACAAACCATGTAATTAGGCCTTAAACATACTAACAAAACTTAGAATTTAACTCTCAACTTATCCTTTCACATTTTTAAATGTTTAAATTTTAGAAAAGTTATGCATTTACAAGAAAGTTGTGAAGATCATACAGAGAATTCTAATGTATTTCCTATTCAGTTTCCCCTAGTATTAACCTCTTACGTCAGCTTGGTACATTTGCCATAATTAATGAACCAATACCAATACTTTATTATGAACTAAAGCCTATACTTCAGATTTCCTTCATTTTTACCTAATATTCTTTTTCTGTTCCAGAATCTCATTCAGAATACTCCATTTGGTCATCATATCTCCTTAGCTATTAGGCTTTCTCAGATTCTCCTTTTTAAGACCTTGACAGTTTTGAAAATAAATGGACAGATATTGGGTAGAATGTCTCTTCATTGTGATTTGCCTGATATTTTTCTCAGGGATTATGGGTTTTGAGGAGGAAGACCCCTAAAGTAATGTACCATTTTCATCATACCATATCAAGGGTACATAGTATCAACATAATTTATCACAGTTCGTAACAACTTGAATCACTCAGCTTGAGGTAATGTTATCTTTCTCCACTATTAACTTACTCTTTTTCTCTCCCTTTCCATACTGGTAGGAAGTCACTATGCATAGGCACACTTAAGAAGTGGAAAATTACTCTACATTCTTGTAAGCAGAATATCTACATAAATTATTTGGAATTCTTTATGGGGATCTGTCTCTTTTCCTCAATTTATTTATTACTTAAATAACTTGTTGTATAAGTGGGGGCTTTAATTTCATACAACATGAATCATTCTGGCTTTCTCCTCTTGCTTGATTATCTGTAATTCTTACTCCAACCATGAGAAACCCAGTTCCTGCCATATGCTGTCCATTTACATAACTGTCCATTCCTTGTATATTCATAAAATGGTTTCAAAATTGTTAATACAGAACTTCCCTGGTGGCACAGTGGATAAGAATCCACCTACCAATGCAGGGGACACAGATTCAATCCTGGGTCTGGAAGATTCCACATGCCACAGGGCAACTAAGCACGTGTACCACAACTACTGAGCTCATGTGCCACAACTACTCAAGCCCACACTCTCTAGAGCCTGTGCTTTGCAACAAGAGAAGTCACCACACTAAGAAGTCCATGCACCATGACAAAGAGTAGCCCATTCACCAACAACTAGAGAAAATCCCTTGAGCAGCAACAAACACCTAATGTAACAGCACTATCAACTAGAGCATAATTTGTAGGCACAGTTCTTTTGCTTTTAGTTTTACAGTTTCTACTCATTTATAAAATTACTTAGGTTAGCACTTATTTATCCCTCACACCCACAACTGAGATTATTCATACATCTGGAATACAGTAAGATTGTTTCATCACAATCTACCTTCCATCCTGGGAACAGAAACTTCTAAGTGATTTTTTAAAAGTTTGCACAGATTAATGGTCACTCTTTGTGCTGTGAAGTTCTGTGAGTCATGACATATGCATAGTGTCATGTACCCCCAATTATAGTATCATACAAAGTAGTTACATTGCCCTAAAATATCACCTATATTTTAATTGTTCAACCTCCTCTTCTACTTCCAAAACTCCTGGTAACCACTTATCCATTTAACCATCTCTATAGTTTTGCTTTTCCAGGCAAGTGTTAATCACTCTCTCCATGGGATTCTCCAGGCAAGAATACTGGAGTGGGTTGCCATTTCCTACTCCAAGGGATCTTCCCTACACAGGGTAATATGTTTAGTGAAATAAGAGACAACTATATGCTATACTTATATGTATAATCTAAAAAATAAAACAAATAAATGTGTATAGCAAAATAGAAACAAGCTCAAAAATATAGAAAACAAATTAAGATATAGAAAGTGAATTAGTAGATACCAGTGGGGAGAAGAAAGCAGCGAGGGGCAAGATAGGTATACGGAATTAAGAGGTACAAACTACTATGTATAAAGTAGATAAGCACAGGGAATTATAACCATTATTTGGCAATAACTTTACTTGGAGTATAATCTATAAAAATATTGAATCACTATGCTGTATACCTAAAGCTAATATAATATTGAAAATCTACTATTTTTCAATTAAAAAAAAAAAAACTAAAGTAACCCACATGTCCTTTAACAGGTTAAAAAACTGGTTATGTAGTTTTTCCCAGAATAAGAATTCAAATAAAAAAAGTTTGTTTTCTAATAAATTTATGTTTTAATTGTGTAATCATAACCTCAATATTAAATTTACAAATCATGAATAAACCAATAGTTTTAATTAAAAACAAAAAAAAAAAAAAAAGAGAGAGAAAAGTCTATGGTACATCCATACCCTGGAATGCTGCCACTTAACACTAAAAAGAAACAAACTATTGATCCATGCAAGAGACTGGATTAATCTTCAGAGACATACTGAGTGAAAAAAGCTGATCCCCAAAGCTTATATATTTTATGATTTCATTTAGGTAATATTCTTGAAATAATAAATTATAGAAGAAAAAAGATTAGAAGTTTCCAGGGGTTTAGGAGGGGGCAAGAGAGAGAAGTGGCTGTGGTTATAAATGGCAAAATGAGGAATCCTTCTGGTGATGGAAATATTTTGTATCTTGAATGCATCAATGTCAGATTGTGGTTGTGATATTGTACTATAATTTTAAAATACGTTATCATTGAAAGAAACTACGTAAAGGACATGCAAGATCTGTATATCAAGTCATGCAAAAAAAATATTGGTGAATCTTAAATGCATATTGCTAAATGAAAGAAGCCAATCTGAAAAGGCTACACATTGTACGATTATGAACATTTATATGACATTCTAGAAAAGCCTCAGATAATAAAGAATTTGCCTGCAGTGTGGGAGACCTGGGTTTGATCCCTGTTTTGGGAAGATCCCCTGGAGAAGGGAATGACAGCCCATTCCAGCATTCTTGCCTGGAGAATCCCATGGACAGAGGATCCTGGCAGGCTACAGTCCATGGAGTCACAAGGAGTTGGAGATTACTGAACACACCGATGCAAGACATACTCTTAAGATCCATTCATGCACGTGTGTTTACTGAGTAGCTAAGTCATGCCCAGCTCTTCATGACACCATGTACTGTAGCCCACCAGGCTCCTCTGTCCATGGGATTTCCCAGGCAAGAAAACTGGAGTGGGTTGTCATTTTCTTCTCCAGGGGATCTTCCTAACGCAGGGATTAAGCCCATGTCTCCTGCATTGGCAGGGGAGTTCTTTACTGCTAAGCCACCAAGGAATACAATTCACATTGTTGCAAATAGCAGAATGTCATCATTTTTTATGGCAGAGTAATATTCCATTGCATACATATACTATTCTTTATCCATTTGTGTATTGAGAGATGCTTGGGTTGCTTCCATGTCTTGGCTATTGTAAATAGTGCTTCTATGAACATTGGGATGTAGGAATCTTGTTGAATTGATGTTTCATCTTTTTCAGATATGTACCCAGAGTAGAATGACTAGATCATATGGTAGTTATATTTTTAGTTTTTTGAGGTACCTCCATACTGTTTTTTATAATGTCTGTACCAATTTACATTCCCACCAACAGTGTACTAGTCTTCCAACAGTATTTTGAATAAGGCCTGTGAGAACGAACAACCTTGCCTTATGTCCCATCAAGGGAAAGCATCTGTTTTTCACAATTCAGTGAAAAGTTAGCTACAGGTTTTTTACAGATGCTCTTTTTCAGAGTTTAGGAAGTTCCCACGTATTCCAATTTTTCTGAATGCTTTTATCATGAAAAGATGTTGGATCTTTTTCAATGCTTTTTCCTGATTGATATGATTATGTGACATGTTCTTAGCCTGTTAATAAAATTTATTACATTGAATAAATGTTTTGAGGGGCTGCACTGGGTCTTCACTGCTGTGTGCGGCTTTCTCTGCCTGTGTATAGGCAGTGAATCATGGCTACTCTTTAGTTACAATGCATGAGCTTCCCATTGCAATGGTTTCTCTTGTTGCAGAACATGGGCTCTAGGCATGTGTGCTCAGTAGTTGTGGTTAATGGGCTTAGTTGCTCCCCAGCATGTAGGATCTTCCTAGACCACAGGGATGGAACCTGTGTCCACTGCATTGATAAGTGGATTCTTATCGACTGGACAATCAGGGAAGTGCCCATTAAATAATTTTTAAACATTGATATAGCTTTTCTTCCCTGGGATAAGCAATACTTGGTTATGCTATAAAATTCTTTGTATGTGTTGCTCATTTATAAATAAGATATTAAGGAATTTTGTGTCTATATTCATGAAAGATTTTGGTTTGTAGTTTTGCACTTTTTTCCAGGTTTCTATCATGCTAATATAGGCCTCATAATATGAGTTGGAAACTGGTCTTTCATTTTCTATTTTTTGGAAGAGATTATACACTATTGGTGTTAACTCCTCTTTAAATATTTGATAGAATTCTCCATCTTGGACTAGAGATATCATTTTGGCAGTTTTCAAATTACAAAATCAATTTCTTTAACAGTTTTATGGCTATTCAAATTATATATTTCATATTTAATGAATTATGATAGTTTTTATTTTTCACAAGATTCATCCATTTCTTTTATGCTATCAAATTTATGTGTGTTGAGTTGTTTGTAGCATTCACTTATCCTTTTAGTGTCTGAAAGGTCTATAGTTAAGTCCTTTGTTTAGTCTTAATACTGATGATTTGCAGAAGTTTTTTTGTTTGTTTGTTTGTTGGTCAGTATTGCTAGAACTTTGCCAAATGTATCAATTTTTTAATTGAATAATCTGCTTTAAAAATATGTCTCCACTGTTTTCCTATTTTAATTTCCATTGATTTATACTGTTATGTTTATTATTTCCTCCCTCTATTGGTAATGAGTTTATTTTCTTCTCCTTTTTCTAGTCTCTTGAGGGAGAAACTTAGGCTCTTGAGTTGAAATCTATACAGTTCTCTCACCCAGGGTTGCCACCACATTGCACCACTCCAGGGAGAAGCAAAGTGTTCAATGAGAAAATTGCCCACTGTAGATGTGTTTCCCAGTGGCCCTACTCTTAGCAATATAGGAAAACTAAATACCAGCAAATGTGTTCAACAAAAAGATAGTATGCCAGTAACTTAACAATTATTTGACTCTGACCTTTTCTCATTGACTTTAAATAAACAAACAGATGGGGAAAAAGTGGAAACAGTGAAAGGTTTTATTTTCTTAAGCTCAAAAATCACTGCAAATGGTAACTACAGCCATGAAATTAAAAGATGCTTGCTCCTTGGAAGGAAAGCTATGACAAATCTAGACAGTGTACTAAAAAGCAGAGATATCACTTTGCTGCCAAAGATGCATATAGTCAAAATAATGATTTTTCCAGTAATCATGTACGGATGTGAGAGTTGGATCACAAAAAAAGTTGAGCAGTGATGAATTGATGCTTTCAAATTGTGGTGCTGGAGAATACTCTTGAGAATCCCTTGGGCTACAAGGAGATCCAACCAGTTTATCCTAAAGGAAATTAACCTTGAATATTCATTGGAAGGACTGATACTGAAGCTCCAATATTTTGATCACCTGATGCAAAGAGCTGACTCATTGAAAAAGACCCTGATGCTGGGAAAGATAGAGGGCCAGAGAAGAAGGTGACAATAGAGGATGGGATATTTGGATGGCATCACTGACTCAATGGACATGAGCTTGAACAAACTCAGGGAGATGGTGAATGACAGGGAAGCCTGGCATGCTGCACAGTCCATGGGGTCACAAAGAGTTGGACACAACTTAGCAACTCAACAACAACAACAATTTATAGGCAGGAGTTACCATGATGTCACTAAAAATATTTCAATGAAAAGTAGTATACCTTTTTGTCCATAGTAGCTATTGTTGTATCGCCATTTATACCTTGTCTAATTGCTAAATAAATTAAATGTTGCCTTTTAACCTTTCTCTTGCAAATTATGTGAAATTTCAAATGTTTTATAGTTTACAAATATAATTTATATATTAAAATCAGGCTTGCTAAACTCTTCTATTCCCTGCACCTGCTCCTAAAGTATAAACTGACAGTTGTGGCTAATTAAACCCATTTTACTGGGCTTTTTGAAAACTTTTACAAGTGTAGGTTTAAAAGAGAGGGTGAGAGGGGTAATTGCTTTAATAGTTGGCTTCCAGGAAACTAAAAGCTGCAAGTTAATAGGTAATTTCCTATAAATTTCTTAGAGTTAGAATTGACTCAACCTGGCTCTATACAAAACAGGGTGTGAGGAGTCAAAGATTATTTCAAGTTTTTAAATCTGTGTGACTGAGAGGTGTTAGTCCTATGAAGCAGAATAGGAAACAGAGGGGAAAAAACTGAAGGTGCAGAGATAGGGCAGAACATTCAGATAGAAATATCCAGCTCAACAAGCCTGTGCAAAGTTGGAGAGAGGTGAGGGTCAGAAGTATAGAAATCATTCCTTTCACTAAGTTTATTGACTGGTTATTAGATGCCAGATTCTGTTCTCTGCTTTGGGATGCATTTGCACAGAAAGTAGAGTTGTGGTCTTTAGTGAAATGTAGCAGGACCCTGTGGAGTTCCCGGGCATGGAAGCCTTTTGTGTTCCCCATTCCTTGTTTGTAGGGAACAGACTCCAGCCTCCACGACCTTCCCTGAGTTCCAAAGTGCAGATTGAAAGAGGTGCTTTTCAGAGAAGAGAGGGGATTCTGAAAAAAGGAAGGAGAAGCTAAGAAAGAATCGTGCAGCCTTGGGTCAGGGTCCTGCTTCCTTCTCAAGGGATACACATGACAATATCTTTTGAGCTCTTTACAAAACTAAAACCCCTAACATAGAAGATGTTAGTTTTCTTCATTCCAGAGAAGAACCCCTGAAGCCAGATTACAGAAACAAGAGAAGCTCATCAAGAGGCCACCTGAGCTAGTTTAAGGTGTGTAGGCCCTGCACACACCCTGAGCCTTACCACCAACTCTTCCCTTGAACCATTGCTATAAAACTCCTCACCAAATTCCCCCAGGTTGGAAAACATGGTTTTTGAGGGGCATGAGCCTGCTGTGTTCTGCTTTGTCTGGCAAAGCAATAAAGCTATTCCTTTCTACTTCACCCAAAACTCTATCTCTGTGATTCAATTTGGTACTAGTGCACAGAGGCTGAGTTTTTGGTAACATTACCTCTGGATGAGACTGTAAATGATGAGTATGAAGAAAGAAGAAGAACCAAAGAGACAGCCTTGGGATATGGGAAAAGGGAAGTGGGAGAAGAAACAAGAGAATGCAGTTCAGAAGAAGCCAAAGGAAGAGAGAATTTCAAGAAAGGGATGATAAACAGCAAGAAAGAACTTAGTAACTGGAAAAAAAGTAATATTGGATTCTGTGTGTGGGAGATAACTTATAATCATAATAATTAGCTTTTATTGAACACAGTCTCACTTGCATGATGTCATTTTATCCTTAGTGCAGTTCTGTAAAAAGGAAACTTATTATCTCAGCTTTACAGATTGAGGAGACTGAGGCTTATGGAAGGAATCCAGAGTGAATAGTTAAGTTGGTTAAAACAGATTTTACTCAGGAATTGTCTTAATGGAGGAAAAATACCTCAGTATAGTTCAGTACAGTTCAGTCTCTCAGTCGTGTCCGACTCTTTGTGACCCCATGAATCACAGCACACCAGGCCTCCCTGTCCATCACCAATTCCCAGAGTTCACTCAAACTCATGTCCATCGAGTCGGTGATGCCATCCAGCCATCTCATCCTCTGTCCTCCCCTTCTCCTGTCCACAATCCCTCCAAGCATCAGAGTTTTTTCCAATGAGTCAACTCTTCACATGAGGTGGCCAAAGTATTGGAGTTTCAGCATCAGCATCAGTCCCTCCAATGAACACCCAGGACTGATCTCCTTTAGGATGGACTGGTTGGATCTCCTTGCAGTCCAAGGGACTCTCAAGAGTCTTCTCTAACATCACAGTTCAAAAGCATCAATTCTTCAGTGCTCAGCTTTCTTCACAGTCCAACTCTCACAGCCATACATGACCACTGGAAAAACCATAGCCTTGACTAGATGGACCTTTGTTGGCAAAGTAATATCTCTGTTTTTCAATATGCTATCTAGGTTGGTCATAACTTTTCTTCCAAGGAGTAAGCGTCTTTTAATGTCATGGCTGCAGTCACCATCTGCAGTGATTTTGGAGCCCCCCAAAATAAAGTCTGACACTGTTTCCACTGTTTCCCCATCTATCTGCCATGAAATGATGGGATGAGATGCCATGATCTTAGTTTTCTTAATTTGAGGTTTAAGCCAACTTTTACATTCTTCTCTTTCACTTTCATCAACAGGCTTTTTAGTTCCTCTTCACTTTCTGCTATAAGGGTGGTGTCATTTGCATATCTGAGGTTATTGATATTTCTCCTGGCAATCTTGATTCCAGATGGTATTTCTTCTAGCCCAGCGTTTCTCATGATGTACTCTGCATAGAAGTTAAATAAGCAGGGTGACAATATACAGCCTTGACATACTCCTTTTCCGTTTTGGAACCAGTCTATTGTTCCATGTCCAGTTCTAATTGTTACTTCCTGACCTGCATATAGGTTTCTCAAGAGGCAGGTCAGGTGGTCTGGTATTCCCATCTCTTTCAGAATTTTCCACAGTTTATTGTGATCCACACAGTCAAAGGCTTTGGCATAGTCAATAAAGCAGAAATAAATGTTTTTCTGGAACTGTCTTGCTTTTTTGATGTTCCACTGAATGTTGTCAGTTTGATCTCTGGTTCCTCTGCCTTTTCTAAAACCATCTTGAACATCTGGAAATTCAAGGTTAATGTACTGCTGAAGCCTGGCTTGGAGAATTTTGAGCATTACTTTACTAGCATTCTTTGGCATTGCCTTTCTTTGAGACTAGAATGAAAACTGACCTTTTCCAGTCCTGTGGCCACTGCTGAGTTTTCCAAATTTGCTGGCACATTGAGTGTAGCACTTTCATAGCATCATCTTTATAGAATTTGGCTCAATTCTGGATCCAGCAAGGATAAGTGAGAATGTATAGGGTAGGGCCATTCTTCCTAAATTGACTTAAGTAAATTATTGCTGAAGGCAAGTCAAGCTGATCAGATATCAAGCAAGGGTGTGGAATAAGGAATTTGATCAGATATCAAGAGTGGGAGGTTCTCTGTCTACAAAACAAAAGCAGATTTATAGACAAAGAGAACACACTTGTGGCTGCCAAGGGGGAATAGGGGAGGGAGAGGGGTAGACTGCGAATTTGGGGTTGGTAGATGCAAGCTATTACATTCAGAATGGATAAAACAACAAAGTCATAAGACACAGTGGTGGTTTAGTTGCTAAGTTGTGTCCAACTCTTGCCATCCCATGGACTGTAGCCTGCCAGGCTCCGCTGTCTGTGGGATTCTTCAGGCAAGAGTACTGGAGTGGGTTACCACTTCCTTCTCCAGGAGATCTTCCTGACCCAGGGATCGAACCCAGGTCTCCTGCATTGCAGGCAAATTCTTTACCAACTGAGCTACAAGGGAAGCCCCAGATAAGATTATAGGTCATTGTGAAACAATAGCTATTCACTTAGCCAAAGTAATGTCAACTATCTCAACTACAAATTGGCACTTACCAAGAGCATTGCCAGTGACTGAACAACAAAGGTGTTTGCCATCTGCCTCTATGGAGATTGAGCCCCATGTTGCTATAGCTGTTGACATTCAACAACCCCTGAGGGAGTTCAGGGTGGAGTGAGGCACTCTGTGCTCCAGGGAATCTAGTGGGACAGGTCTGTAGATTGTGGGATGTTGTTAGGAACTGATTTTATTATCTCAATCCTTAGCAGCCATGAAGAGATACCCCACGTCCAAGGTAAAAGAAACCAAAGTAAGATGGTAGGTGCTGAGAGAGAGCATCAGAGGGCAGACAGATTGAAAACCACAATCACAGAAAATGAACTAATCTGATCACATGGACCACAGCCTTGTCTAACTCAATGAAACCAGGCCATGCCATGTGGGGCCACCCAAGATGGATGGGTCATGGTGGAGAACTCTGACAGAATGTGGTCCATTGGAGAAGGAATGGCAAACCACTTCAGTATTCTTGCCTTGAGAACCCCATGAAGAGTATGAAAAGGCAAAAAGATAGGACACTGAAAGATGTAGGTCCTCCTAGGATATAGACCTCCCCAGGTTGGTAGAGGCCCAATATGCTACTGGAGAATAGTGGAGAAATAACTTCAGAAAGAATGAAGTGATGGAGCCAAAGAAAAACAACACCCAGTTGTGGATGTGACTGGTGATAGAAGCAAGATCCAGTGTTGTAAAGAGCAATATTGCATTGGAACCTGGAATGTTAGGTCCATGAATCAAGGTAAATTGGAAGTGGTCAAATGGGAGATGGCAAGAGTGAACATTGACAGTATAGGAATCAGTGAACTAAAATGGACTAGAATGGGTGAATTTAACTCAGATGACAATTATATCTACTACTGTGGACAGGAATCCCTTAGAAGAAATGGAGTAGCCATCATAGTCAACAAAAGAGTCCAAAATGCAGTACTTGGATGTAATCTCAAAAACGAGAGAATGATCTCTGTTCATTTCCAAGGCAAACCATTCATTATCCAGTAATCCAAGTCTATACCCCAACCAGCAACACTGAAGAAGCTGAAGTTGAACGGTTCTATACCTACAAGACCTGCTAGAACTAACACCCAAAAAAGATGCCTTTTTCATTATAGGGGACTGGAATACAAAAGTAGGAAATCAAGAATAACCTGGAGTAACAGGCAAATTTGGAGTACAGAATGAAGCAGGGCAAAGGCTAATAGAGTTCTGCCAAGAGAAAGTACTGGTCATAGCAAACACCCTCTTCAAACAACACAAGAAAAGACTCTACACATAAACATCACCAGTTTGAAGCTGAAACTCCAATACTTTGGCCACCTGATGCAAAAAACTGACTCATTTGAAAAGACTCTGATGCTGGGAAAGATTGAAGGTAGGAGGAGAAGGAGAGAAGGAGATTATTGCATGGTATCACTGACTCAATGGACATGGCTTTGAGTAAACTCCGGGAGTTGGTGATGGATAGGGAGGCCTGGCGTGCTGCAGTCCTTGGGGAAACAAAGAATTTGGCATGACTGAATGACTGAACTGACTGACTATCATATATGGCCTTTATTGTGTCAAGGTTGGTTCCTTATATGCCCATTTTTGGAAGAGTTTTCATCATAAATGAGTGCTGAGTTTTTTCAAAGGCTCTTTCTGCATCTATCAAGATTATCATATGGTTCTTATTTTTCAATTTGCTCATATGGTATCACTGGAATAAACCCAACTTGATTATGGTGTATGAGCACTTTATGTGTTGCTCAATTCTATTTACTAAAATTTTGTTGAGAAGTTTGCATCTACCAGTCCATTCTGAAGGAGATCAACCCTGGGATTTCTTTGGAAGGAATGATGCTGAAACTGCAGCTCCAGTACTTTGGCCACCTCATGCAAAGAGTTGACTCATTGGAAAAGACTCTGATGCTGGGAGGGATTGGGGGCAGGAGGAGAAGGGGATGACCGAGGATGAGATGGCTGGATGGCATCACGGACTCGATGGACGTGAGTCTGAGTGAACTCCGGGAGATGGTGATGGACAGGGAGGCCTGACATGCTGCAATTCATGGGGTCACAAAGAGTCAGACATGACTGAGTGACTGAACTGAGCTGAACAGAACTGAACCAAAGATGGAGAAGGTCTATACAGTCAGCAAAAATAAGACCAGAAGTGGACTGTGGCTCAGATCATAAACCCCTTATTGCCAAATTCAGACTTAAATTGAAGAAAGTGGGGGAAAGCACTATACCATTCAGGTATGACCTAAATCAAATCCCTTATGATTATACAGTGGAAGAGAGAAATAGATTTAAGGGACTAGATCTGATAGATAGAGTGCCTGATGAACTATAGAATGAGGTTTGTGACATTGTACAGGAGACAGTGATCAAGACCATCCCCAAGAAAAAGAAATGCAAAAAAGCAAAAGGGCTGTCTGAGGAGGCCTTACAAATAGCTGTGAAAAGAAAAGAAGTGAAAAGCAAAGGAGAAAAGGAAAGATATACCCATCTTAATGCAGAGTTCCAAAGAATAGCAAGGAGAGTTAAGAAAGCCTTCCTCAGTGACCAATGCAAAGAAATAGAGGAAAACAATAGAATGGGAAAGACTAGAGATCTCTTTAAGAAAATCAGAGATACCAAGGGAATATTTCATGCAAAGATGGCTTGATAAAGGACAGAAATGTTAGGGACCTAACAGAAGCAGAAGATATTAAGAAGACGTGGCAAGAACACACAGAAGAACTGTACAAAAAATATCTTCACAACCCAGATAATCATGATGGTGTGATCACTCTCTGAGAGCCAGATATCCTGGAATGTAAAGTCAAGTGGGCCTTAGGAAGAATCACTACAAACAAAGCTAGTGGAGGTGATGGAATTCCAGTTGAGCTATTTCAAATCCTGAAAGATGATGCTGTGAAAGTGCTGCACTCAATATGCCAGCAAATTTGGAAAACTCAGCAGTGGCCACAGGACTGGAAATGGTCAGTTTTCATTCCAATCCCAAAGAAAGGCAATGCCAAAGAGTGCTCAAACTACCACACAATTGCACTCATTTCACACTAGTAAAGTAAAACTCAATATTCTCCAAGCCAGGCTTCAGTAATACATGAACTGTAAACTTCCAGATGTTGAAGGTGGTCTTAGAAAAGGCAGAGGAACCAGAGATCAAATTGCCAACACTGCTGGATCATCAAAAAAAGCAAGAGAGTTCCAGAAAGACATCTACTTCTGCTTTATTGACTAGGCCAAAGCCTTTGACTGTGTGGATCACAGTAAACTGTTGAAAATTCTGAAAGAGATGGGAATCCCAGACCACCTGACCTGCCTCTTGAGAAATCTGTATGAAGTTCAAGAAGTAACAGTTAGAACTTGACATGGAACAACAGATTGGTTCCAAATAGGAAAGTACGTTAAGGCTGTATATGGTCATCCTGCTTATTTAACTTCTATGCAGAGTACATCATGAGAAACGCTGGGCTGGAAGAAGCCCCATCTGGAATCAACATTACCGGGAGAAATATCAATAACCTCAGATATGCAGATAACACCACCCTTATGGCAGAAAGTGAAGAGGAACTAAAAAGCCTGTTGATGAAAGTGAAAGAGGAGAATGAAAAAGTTGGCTTAAAGCTCAACATTAAGAAAACTAAGATCATGGGATCTAGTCCCATCACTTCATGGAAATAGATGGGGAAACAGTGGAAACAGTGTCAGACTTCATTTTTTTGGGCTCCAAAATCACTGCAGATGGTGAATGCAGCCATGACATTAAAAGACTCTTACTTCTTGGAAGGAAAGTTATGACCAACCTGGATAGCATATTAAAACGCAGAGACATTGCTTTGCCAACAAAGGTCCAGCTAGTCAAGGCTATGATTTTTCCAGTAGTCATGTATGGCTGTGAGAGTTGAATTATAAAGAAAGCTGAGCACCAAAGAATCGATGCTTTTGAACTGTGATGTTAGAGAAGACTCTTGAGAGTCCCTTGGATTGCAAGGAGATCCAACCAGTCCATCCTAAAGGAGATCAGTCCTGAGTGTTCATTGGAAGGACTGATGTTGAAGGTAAAACTCCAGTACTTGGGCTACCTGATGCAAAGTGCTGACTCATTTGAAAAGACCCTGATGTTGGGAAAGATTAAAGGCAGGAGGAGAAGGGGATGACAGAGGATGAGATGGTTGGATGGTATTACTGACTCAATGGACAAGAATTTGGGTGGGCTCTGGGAGTTGGTGATGGACAGGGAGGCCTGGCCTGCTGCAGTTCATGGAGTCGCAAAGAGTTGGACATGACTGAGCAGCTGAACTAAACTGAACTGAATCCTTACATCTCCTCATATCTAGAGAAGCACTAAATCTCTTCGTGGTGATATCAGATCCTCATGACTAACAAAAAACCTTTTGTAAAATGAGTGCTTCATGGAATTGAACTCCCCTTTCACCAATCCTTATATATTTACTTCCCCCTACTGCCTCTTTGAAGCAGTCTCAAAGCTATCTGAGATGATGCCTCCCGGGATGCAGTTCTCATTTTGCCCCAGATAAAACTTAACTCAGAACTCTCAAATTGTACATCTTTTTTATTTGACAGTCACAATAAAAGATTTCAGAACAGATCATTTGAGATAAAGAAACATAAATCTATTATCAAAGGCAGATCAACATCTGCAGAAAAAGTGTCATCTAAACAGAGAGAAAACCTAATTCAAAGTTTTGCACCAGCTTACTTTATTTAAAAGGTAAACTTAATTAAATATATTTAAAACTCAGTCCTAACCATGTACAAAACTCTTTTCTCATGGTTCATTTTCCACAAACCTTATCACTTTCTGTACCCATACTGTGTTCCTAAAAAGCCACTTGTGAGTACTTGCACAGCTTGAGATCAACCATCATAGAAAAGAATGTGAAAAATTAATGTGTATATATGCATAACTGAGTCACTTTGCTGAACAGCAGAGATTGGCACAAGATTGTAAATCAACTATATTTCAGTTAAAAAAAAAAAGAATGGGAGGTTCTTGATAAATACACTTAGCAGGATTCTTGCTTCAAATGAACTAAGCAGGTCAAAGGTAAGCTGTAAGAAAAAGGCCTAGTCAAAAAGTAGGCTCAGAGGAGCCCATCTAAAGTGTGATCAAGGAGAATCTTTGCCAGATCAGTGGTTAACTTTTTTGCTGAAGGGAAATTGTAGAGCAGAAATTTAATCTCATTTCTACCTGGTCTTAAAATTGTCTACATTTTAACTTCTGAATGAAGAGTTCCAGTCCTTGTAAGCAGAAGCCAGCAGTTTGCAAACTTTGCTGCACATTAGAAATAAGCACCAACAGTTTCAAAATCTTGCTGCCCAAGTCATAGCATTCATAGCAAATTAAATCAGGATATTTGGTATCAGTAGTTTTCTAAGATTCCTCTGGGGATTCCAATGTGCAAAGTTTGGGAACCAGTGGGCTGATGAGTAAGTAGGCCAAAAGGAAGTGGAAATAAGTGTAAATGATGGCATCAAACAATTTCCTGCTAAAAAAAGGGAACTGGGGACTTCCCTGAAGGTCCAGTGGTTGGAAGTCTGTCTTGGGAGTGCTGGGGACTCAAGTTTGATCCCTGACCTAATAATGAGGACCACATGTGCTGTGGGGCAACTAGAGCCTGCATGTCACAACAAAGACTCCATGCATCACAACAATACAGTCAATAAATAAATATTAAAAAGAAAAAACAACAACAAACAAAAACCTAGGGAATTAAGATAGATAAGTATGCTGGGGAGACAGAATTTAAAATAACGAAATCTTCTACTAACATGGAAAAACTTTCCACCGTGGTAGTAGAGACAAAAAACCATTTTATTATTGAGTAAGCATTAAACCAGAATGTGATGCACATCACAGGCAATTTGCTATGCGATCACAAAAACAGACAGCAATTTCGACCTCTTATATAGCTAAACAGGTAAAATTCATTACGTGTGTGTTCTCAAGAAAACAATAACTAGTCCTTAGGACTTGACAACATCTTTTGTCATACCTACATTTCAGGAAATCATCCATATTAGTTGACTGACTTTATCCAGTAGGCAAATAAGCTTTTCATATATTAACAACGGGAGGTAATTTTATAAATAAGAGATAGATGCTCACTGATATTAGAGTCTGGCCTTCACACAGAGATGGAAATAGGGTGCTATCTTCCTCCAAGTTTACATCTCAAAAGGATGGCTTTCCTTGAGGAAACAGACTCGAGTTGTGAGGCAGCTTGAGAGGCTTATTTAGTCATTATGAAGATTTATATACATTTGAAGGGTGGCTTCTGTGATGGCTCAGATAGCAAAGAATCTGCTTGCAATAAGGAGACCTGGGTTTGATCCCCAGGTCAGGGAAGATCCCCTAGAAGAAGGAAATGAAAACCCATTCCCATTCTTGCCTAGAGAATTCCATGGATAGACGAGCCTGGAGGGCTACAGTCCATGGGGTCTCAAGAGTCAGACGCGACTAACACTTTATTATTATTTTTTTTAAACAAAAGGATAATTCTTACTTGGTTTTCAGAGTTTTCCCATGTCTTCTGTTTCTTAAAAATAACCAACTCAGAATTAATCCTTACACCAACGAGGCATATTTAAGATGACATAGTCTTCTATCCTTTACTATTTTTACATGGGGAAATGTGAAAAACTTTGTAAGCTGAGGGTAAGAAACCGCAAGGACATTGAATATACAAGAGAACAAAGGCATTAGTGGGAAAGCTTCCAAACAGGAGAGAAGTAATAACATCAAAAATCTAAGTGAGCGGGTAAGTTTGGGTGAGGAGGAAGGATACTTCTTTCTCTGAAATGAGAGGGTGAAGATGCAGATATATGATTTTATGGAAGGGGGGAGGTTATCTGTCTTCCTCCTCAGAAATCTAGTGTTCCTCCATTAGCATTATCTCCAGAGACCAAGCCCACTTTCAGCAGTAACTTGCCCAGGGCTGGCAAATTTCAAGAGGATGCAATTCACAGCAGCATGCCTCCAATCATCATCCACTGATGAGGAAGATTATAACAGACAATGCCAATGATTTACTTAAATTTGCTCCGATTCAGTCATTATCAGAGACCTTACATTTCCAAACAAAACAGGGTCATAGAGCTGACAAAAGGGAACTCTGTAGGATGTGCCAAGGCCAAATAGTTTTTGACAGTGATCTTTCCATTTTATCTAAGACCTCTTTTACAAATGTGAGAGATCAGAGTTATCACTAAAAAACAGAAAGAAGAAAATGAGTTAAATGAAACTCAAAGAGGTTTGTATGTTTGTTTTCCCTGCTGCTACTCCAGGTTTTCATTAAGTATCAGGTGCTCTTCATCCAAGAATCCTCCTGTTAAGTACTCCAAGAAATATTTGTATTTTCATCTATTTAAATAAATTGATTGAAGTAATTTATGGAAAAAGTAACATCTTAGATGAGAAAAACAGATTCATGTAGTAGTGTATGCTAATATATACATGGTTAATTGAAGGGCAAAGCCACAAGGCCTAACAGGATTCTACAGTGACAGCTTGTAAGCAGGAGAAAAAGCACAGAGTTAAACATTCTAACTTTGGCCTCTTCAATACTGCTAGCTGGGTTACCTAGGATATGTGTCTCTTTGCAACCCAATGAACTGCAGCCTGCCAGGCTTCCTTGTCCTTCATTATCTCCCAGAGTTTGCTCAAATCATGTCCATCAAGTCGATGATACCATCCAACCATCTCATCCTCTGTCACCCTCTTCTCCTCTTGCCCTCAATCTTCCCAGCATCAGGGTCTTTTCCAATGAGGTGGCTCTTCCAATCAAGTGGCCAAAGTACAGGAGCTTCAGCTTCTGCATCAGTCCTTCCAATGAATATTTAGGGTTGATTTCCTTTAGGACTGACTGGTTTGATCTCTTTTCTGTCCAGAGGACTCTCAAGAGTCTTCTCCAGCACCACGATTTGAAAGCATCAATTCTTTGGCACTCAGCCTTCTTTATGGTCCAACTCTTACATCCGTACATGACTATTGCAAAAACCTAGGGTAATACCTTGAGTTAATCTCTTTGGTCTACAGTTTCCTATTTGTGTAACAAAAATCCTGGATTTGTTCAATTAATTAAACAAGGAAGCTATTAGATTGAGGCAGCTCTAATAGCACCTACATAAGCAAAACAAAACCTAAGCCTATAAATACATCAATTTTATGAAATTAAAACCAAAGGACAACCAATCACAAACAGTCGACTAGGTTTAAAGCTATAACTGATCAATAATTTCCTCACTTCGCTTCTGCCTTTTCTTCATAAAAAATTTTCCCTACATCTTCTCAGCTTCTTACACTTTAGTTTGGCATTACCCAATTAAAATTAATTTTTGCTCAAATACATTCTTAAAATATTAATATACCTCAGTTTATCTTTTTACCATATTTCACATTTTATCCTTCAACTTCTACAGAGAAAGGAACAAGATAAAAAGACTAAATAGCAGCATAAGGAGTCAGGGCTTGATATGAGAAGAAAAACTTCCAAAGTATTATAACTATACTGAAAGAATCATTGAAATCTTCTTGGGTACTTTTTCAAACAGGAAAACTCTCTACCCCTGTGAACAAAGGTACAAGAAAGAAAGAGTCTCATTTGTTAGTCCTTCTTGGCTATTAATATAACTAATTCTGTTAGCGGAAACACTGAAACCACCCACCCTGGTCAGGCACCATAGTAACCATTTGCAGGATAGGAAGTCCTGGTAAGGAATACAGAAGTAAGAAGCCACCACCAGCCAGAATAGTTCAGAAAGACAAAAGGAGACACAAAATGTCCTACCACCTCCTAGAATCCTTCTCACTAGAATATATCTTGGTTGAGCAATGCACCACAAGGAAGGACCCTGAGTCAGAATGATTGGCCAAAGACAACCTGGAAACTAATCCCATCACCATAAAACCTGAGACAGTGAGCCATGAGGCAGAACTGTTCTCCTGAATTCCCTTTCCCTACTGCTCTCCACCTGTGTGCCCCTTCCCAGTAAAGTCTCTTGCTTTGTCAGCACGTGTGTCTCCATGGACAATTCATTCCTGAGTATCAGATAAGAACCCACTCTCAGGCCCTGGAAGGGTTCCCCCTTCCTACAACAATTTTACTAAAAATAAGTGAACTAAATGTTCTCCAGAATCTAGCTTCACTGGAATCAGGCAACTGGCAGCCAGAAGTATTTGATTCATGCACCAAGGCTGAGCAGTTCCAACTGAGGTCCTAAGGCAACCTGACCACAAGAAAGCTCTGGATTTGTCTCCAGAACATTAGCATTTTTATTACTTTCTGATCCATTCATATCCATATAAAAGTGATTTACTCCCTTGGTATGTGCAATATAATAATAAAGAATTAGCACTGGAACAGCCTCAGGGGTCAATTAAGGCAAACCCAGAATTCGAAGCAGTACAGATTAGTTTTTGGAATGTCTCCCAGTAATTAAACCTAGCAATGAACGTGATTCCACCACTTCCCTTAGTACCTCTTTTATTCAAACTCTTAACTATCGCTGAGCCTAATCTCAGGTATACAAAAATTACTTAGGGATGATTATTAATATTTATGTTGTAAATATAAACATATAAACAGTATGGGTTTCTCAGGTGGTGCTAGTGGTAAAGAACCCACCTGCCAGTGCAGGAGACATAACAGACATGGGTTCAACCCTTGGGTTGGGAAGATCTTGTGGAAAAGGAAATGGCAACCCACTCCAGCATTCTTGCCTGGAGAATCTCATGGATAGAGGAGCCTGGCAGGCTGCAGTCCATGGGGTCACAAAGAATGGGACTGTCTGACTCACTGAGCACACATACACAGGAGAGAGTATATGCCACTCCAAAATGTGAATGTAGTATTTCAGAATTTGTTGTTGTTGAGTTACAACAGTCATGTTCAACTCTTTGTAACCCCATGGAATGCAGCCTGCCAGGCCTCTCTGTCCTCCACTTTCTCCTGGAGTTTGCTGGATTCATGTCCATTGAGTCAGTGATAATAACTAACCAACCATCTCATCCTCTGCCACCCCCTTGGCCTTTTGCCTCAAGTCTTTCCCAGCATCAAAGCCTTTTCTAAGGAGTCAGTTCTTTGTATCAGGTGGCCAAAGTACTGGAGCTTCAGAATCAATATTAGTCCTTCCAATGACTATTCAAAGTTGATTTTCTTTAGGGTTGACTGGTTTGATCTCTCTGCAGTCCTCTCAAGAATTTTCTCCAGCACCATAGTTCGAAAGCATCAATTCTTTGGTGCTTAGCCTTCTTTATGGTCCAACACTCACATCCGTACATGACTACTGGAAAAACCATAGCTTTGACTAGACAGACCTTTGCTGGCAAAGTAAAGCTACTGCTTTTTAATATGCTGTCTAGGTTGGTCATAGCTTTTCTTCCAAGGAGCAAGTGTCTTTTAATTTCATGGTTACAGTCACTGTTCAGAGTGATTTTGGAACTCACAAAAAGAAAATCTGTCACTGCTTCCACTTTTTCCCCTTCTATTTGCCATGAAGTGATGAGACCTGATGGCATGATCTTAGTTTTTTGAATTCTGAGTTTAAAACAACTTTTTCACTCTCTCTTTCACTTTCGTCAAGAACCTCTTTAGTCCTTCACTTTCTGCCATAAGGGTGGTGTCATTTGTGTATCTAAGGTTATTGATATTCCTCCCAGCAATCTTGATTCCAGCTTGTGTTTCATCCAGCCTGGCATTTCACATGATGTACTCTGCATAGAAGTTAAATAAGCAGAGTAACAATGTACAGCCTTGACATACTCCTTCCCCAATTTGGAACCAGTCCATTGTTCCATGTCCAGTTCTCCTGTTGTTTCTTGACCTGCATAAAGGTTTCTCGGGAGACAGATAAGATGGTCTGGTATTCCCATGTCTTTAAGAATTTTCCATATTTTGTGATCCACACAGTCAGAGGCTTTAGTGTAGTCAACGAAGCAGAAATAGATATTTTTTTTCTGGAATTCCTTTGCTTTCTCTATGATCCAACAAATGTTTGCAATTTGATTTCCGGTCCTCTGCATTTTCCAAACCTAGCTTGTACATCTGGAAGTTCTCAGTTCACGTAACTGTTGGAGTCTAGCTTGAAGGATTTTGAACATAACCTTACTAGCATGTGAAATGAATGCAATTGTACAGTTTGAACATTCTTTAGCATTGCCCTTAATACCTAACCTGATTACAGTTTCAAATTCTCCCAGGAGTGGAATTCTAAGTCAACCAGTTTGAAATTTTCTGAGTAACATTAGTGAGGTAATTTGCATGATATACCCCTGCCCTTCCCCCAAAGGAAGCTGACCCCGTTTAAAACAATGCTTTCTTTTATTTATGACTACCTGTCCTACCCCCTTCTGCCTAAAAAAATTATCCATTTTGTACAGCTCCTTGGGGGCAACTTTCTACTTGCCTGATTCATGAATAGTTTAATAAAGCACAGTTGATCTTTAAGTTTATGCAGTTAAATTTAGTTTTCTAAAACTGGAAATGGCTGTATTTAGTGACCAAATTGTCTTACTAAAGTATGTGGGCCAGAAGAGATAAGGTAAGTGGAGAAGGCAATGGCACCCCACTCCAGTACTCTTGCCTGGAGAATCCCAGGGACGGGGGAATCTGGTGGGCTTCCAGCTATGGGATCACACAGAGTCAGACATGACTGAAGTGACTTGGAGCAGCAGAAGCAGCAGAGTCAAATAATTTTAAGATGATTTTTAAAAAATTCATTCCACATCTCAGTGATGTTAGCAGCCTGAAGATGATAAGGGACATGGAAGCCCATTAAATGCCATAATTATCAGTCCACTTTTGTGTGGCCTTAATGATAAAAGGCAAAAAACGGTCAGACTGTAGATGATTTTGAAAGCAGAACATGGTAGAGTTTTAAGGATTGTTATTGGGTGGCCAGAGTTATCTGAGCAAACAGGAAGAGTAACACAATGAGTAGAAAAAGTATTGACAGTCATAAAGTGCCAGAGACAGCCTTAAGGGAGGAATCAAGGAGTCTAGTAGTACGTCTGCCTGAAGACAGGAATAATGGCTACTGCAATGTGTCTACCCACTGTGAAACCAATGAGTGAACTTTTGGCAAGTGTCACAAGTTTGGCATGAAGTGGTCATTTCTGCACCAGAACATATAGTCCTTTTTACCTAATTTACAAAAGTGAATGTATTGCCATGTCCAGTATGATGGTAGACAGGTAGTGAAGGTGGCCATCTGAGTAGGTTTGTTTAGCGCTTAATTCCAATTGGTCTTATCAGAGAATCAGCCCTTACTATAGACATCTATGTGAGTGACTCAGTCTAACTGTCAGCTGAGATTTGTTTCCACAGTTCATGGTTCCAAAGAGGGGTGCATTTAATCTGCCAGTCTATAGTCTTCAATGTGGTGGACCAGATAGCTAGGACACTGGCAACATCCTAAGCATTAATAAAAATGTAAGCTTTATCAACACTAGTATTGGCCAGAGTTATTAACACTGCCTTGAGTTCTGCATGTTGAGGCCATAACCACATTCACTGTTGTTTATAAAGAGCTGGCACTAAGCCTGAATATCAGTAGTGGCCCTATAGACATCATGAAGTTTTAATTTAATTGAAGTTTTAATTTCATTTCTGTACCAGAAACATATAGTCTTTTTTACCTAATTTACAAAAGCAAATGTATTGCCATGTCCAATAAGTCAAGGCTAGAAATTTCGAACATCTGTGAATCAAGGAACTTGAGGCACTAGCATCACTTCATGAAGGCAGTAGAGTTCAAGATAATGATTATTCCAAAGGTGTAACTGCCTCTTTTTGAAATAAAATCAAATGTTGTTCCAGCCAGTCCACATATGCATTTGATTACTCTATTTCCTTGGACTTCTGAGGTGTGTTGGGTTTTTTCCTTGTTAATAAACCTGGGCTTCTGTTTATCTGTTTATTAGCTATTTCTCTCCATTTTCTATGAATTGACTTTTGTATTATTTGTCCACTTTTCTATTCAGTTGTTCATAGCTATACTGCTTCGTTGAAGTTTTTTAAAAAACATATTTTCCAATGAAAGTGATATTTAAACCCAAATTTTAATCTACCTCTTTTTCCCTGGTGTCTCTCATATATAAGTGAGATATATGTGTTAATAAATATGTTGTCTGCTTAATCTGCTTTGTGTTACAGAATCCTCATCAGAGAATTTAGAAAGGTAAAGGGACAATTATTTTTTCCTACCCTACAATATGCATGGATGTATTACTGGGAATTAATTGTCTCTGTGCTTCTCTAAGACTCCCAGGAAAAACTATGCCCAACACAGAGATTATGAGGCTCAGGTAAGAACCCTGTGCTCTGCATAGCAGATAAAATATTTTAATCAGAAAAAAAAAAACTTGTTTACCGTCCAGTTTTAGCCTATGTGTGAATGTGTGTATGCTAATAACCAACAAAATGGGGATATTTACTATGGAAATAAATACAGATGTTTAAACCACACTGAGAAGAAAGAAATCAAGGGTGACAAAGGGAGTGCCCAGGTTTTAAAGGTTGTGGAAAACCAGAAGACCTAAAATGTAGAAAGACATGAACTGGTGGCTAGAAGACAGTTGCTAACATCCCTGTTCTTTGAACATTCATTATCTAGGGTGAAATAGACTTTCCTTAAGTTAATACTGCTCTGTCATAAGTTCTTGGTACTGCTGAGGAGGACTCTCTGCAGAGTTGAATGCACAACGTCTCTCAAAGAAAGATGCATCAGATTTAGATTGAAGTAGTCGATTAGGAGAGTCACAGGATCATTGAACTGGGAAGGGACCAAAGAAATAGAACAAAATTCTCATCCAGTGCAGCACTCCATCTATAACACCTGGGCCTGCTGAACATTTGGTTTCTACTAGAATGCTTTAGTTATTGGAGGTCCTTTGGTAAAGGAACATGTGAGAATAACTTTCCATTGGTTGAGCAGGCACCCGTCTTCAATAACTTCTATTCACTGGCTTTACTTCCATCCACAGAACCTATGAAAGTTACACATGTAACCCCACTTTCATGAAAGTTGTCCAAATATTTTAAGATATACCTATTTACCTTGGAGAGATAATATAATAATTGTTTATAATCTATGTAAAACACTGCAATGTGCATATACAGAGCTGAACATGTTGTTCTAGACATATTTTGAGAAGTACAGTCCACAGTAGACTTTTAGCCCTTCCTTTTGATAGACTTCTATTTTCTATTAATTTAGCCTAAGATTGTCCTGCTGCCACACAGCATGTCACAGTGATGGTACATACCAACTGAAGTCTAGTGTTTTTCATATAACCTTACTGTTAAGCCCAAAGTCCCACCACCACCCTCCATCCCGCATTCTATCCTTGACCTTTCAATGCCCTTTGATGAAACACATTCTAGATAATGTTGGATTTTACCTCAGCCCTATGCACTTGGAAAAAAAGTGGTTAAAGGAAACTCCCACTTCCTTTGTGTCCTGAAAAAACAGCTTATTGCAAAAAATTGTCCTTCCACATATGACTTAGATAAGACACACATATGGCCCCCTAGTTTATCTATGGCAGGGCCAGACGCAGTTCCTCCAAAGTCCTGTTTTCACCTCACACATGATTGGATGAAATGCTTGTCATCACTGATATCTAGGGAAAAAAATACCTGTTAACTAAACTTTGACTAAGATTCTGTCCTTGTGACAGGCCCCTGAAATTTGGTCTATCCTCAGTCTTAGCCAGTATATAGCAATGCCTCAAGGGCCCCTCCTGGAAAATAGGCTGGTCTCAGACTAAAACGTTATCCAATTTATTATCTGATCATGCCACATTTTTTAACCCACTTCTCTGCACCTAGTTCTTTCCAATTTTGTTTCCTTCTCTCTGTAAAAGAATTTTTTTTTTTTACTGAATTCTTGAGAACTTTGCTGATCTTATGGTCATAGTGTTCTCTCTGTTATAATCATTTACCTTCCCCTATTGCAATAGTTCCTTCTCCACCCTTTGCTGTGATCCTTTTGAATAAAATCTCTCCTCACTAACTCAAAATTTGTTTTTATTTGACATCCTATATATCCTTACTGATGGGGTCTCTGGTAGCTCAGCTGGTAAAGAACCCACCTACCAATGTAGGAGACATAAGAGATGCAGGTTCGATCCCTGGATTGGGAAGATTCGTTGGAGAAGGAAATGGCAAGTGTTCCTGAAAAGTTCCAAGGACAGAGGAGCCTGGTGGGCTACAATCAGTAGGGGTTGGAAAGAGTCAGATATGACTGAACATGCATGCTCACACACACACACACACACACACACACATCCTTTCTGAGTGCTTCCCAGGTGGCTCAGTGGTAAAGAATCCACCTGCCAATGCAGGAGGTGTGGGTTTGACCCCTTGGTGAGAAAGATCCCTGGAGAAGGAAATGCCAACCCACTCCAATATGCTTGCCTGGAGAATTCAATGGAGAGAGGAACCTGGTGGGCTACAGTCCATAAGGTTGCAAAGAGTAGGAAACAACTAAGTGACTGAGCATGCACCCAACACATATACTTACTGAAGGCCTGTAAGATAGACAGAATCTTAACCAAAGATTCGTCAATAAATATTTTTTTCTAAAGATCAGAGGTGATAAGCAATTCATCTAATCATCTAATGAGGTTAAAAAACAGGACTTTGGAGGATTGGATCTGGCCTTGTTATAGATAAACTAGGGGGCCATATGTGTGTCTTAGCCTTACTGAATTTCCTCTTGTCAATTTTAGCCCATTTCAGCTGGTAAAGAATCTGCTTGCAATGCAGGAGACCTGGGTTCAATCCCTGTGTTGGGAAGATACCCTAGAGAAGGGAAAAGCTACCCACTCCAGTATTCTGGCCTGGAGAATTCCATGGACTGTGTAGTCCATGAGGTTGCAAGAGTCGGACATGACTGAGTGACTTTCACTCACTTTTATGGCCTATGATAAACTTCTGAATCTTAGTTCTGTTCTCTAGCATCTTAAATTTTATGTCACCTACAAATTTAATGTGTTCCTTATATATGTTCCTCCAACTTGCTGATAAAAGTGTTAAATAGGCTTATTAGGCTCAGAGTCCTTGAGCAGCATTGTTGTTCAGTTGCTCAGTCACGTCTGACTCTTTGCAACCCCATGAATTGCAGCATGCCAGGCTTCCCTGTCCTTCACTGTCTCCCAGAGTTTGCTCAGACTCATGTCCATTGAGTTGATAATATCATCCAACTATCTCATCCTCTGTCTCCCCGTTCAATTTGACACTCAACCTCTTAGGATATGGTGACCTTCAGATATGCCCAACAACACTCTACCCTGTCTACTTTTCTTTCCACAAAGAGACTATGAGGCATACTGCTAAATATAATGTTTGATATATTATAGCCAGACATAATCCTTATATATTATGTCCTTATATTGGTTGATCGCTATTCTTTTAAAGTGATGCAGAAACTTCTCTAACTCTAAATGTGAAGAGAAGAACATTGAGCAGGTCTTGTTCTTTCTCTCCTTCTTCTCTTACCTTTTTTTCTCTTTCAAGGAAAAAGGAACAGAGATTTGAAATTATATGTGCCAACATAATCTTACTGACATGGCCCAATTTATATACTACCTGGAATATCTCTTTGCCATTCAGAAAAAAAAAAATCTAAGAGTTTAGTTTCTTTTTTCTCAGGGTTCAGGACTGGTTCAGTCTAATAGTTGGAATTTTACTTTCATAATCAATACTGTAAACAAAGAATGTTACTCACCATCCAGTTCTACATGAACTAGTCATTAGTAGCTGCAGTTACTGACCAATAGCACACCCAGAAAGGAATTTGAGAAGATAAAAAATGCCTCACTCTGTGCTTTGGAAAAACTGGTCCCTTAGATAGATGTATAGCTTAAGAAGAATTTTAATGTATCCAGAATTGTACATCTTTCTATACATAGAAAAGCATTGAAATCATTAAGATAATTTTCCTTATGACTAGCAGTAATCTTTTACAAAGACATATGCTTTACTGCATGTATCCTCCAGCCAAAGCTTCTCCCAACCTCTCTGGAGCAATTCCCTCAGAGCTACTAAGAGGCTGTTTCCCAGGCTATAGTTCTCAGTAAGGTCCTTGAATAAAACTGAAACACAAAACTATTATATTGTGTGTTTTTAAGTTGACAATACATTTGTCTAGTGTTTTGCTAATTTCTGATATTTATCTTGAGAGATTCTAGAATGAATAGGCTGTCTTTAGCCTGTCTTATATTCTCTTATTGAACAAATATGGCTGGAAGCCCATGCCATGGTGGACTGTGTTGATGCTTTGAGAAGATGTTTCCTTTCAATCAAACAAGTATTTGAATAGATTTTCCTGCCTCCATTATCATCCTCTTGATATATGCTTCAGTTCAGTTCAGTCACTCAGTTGTGTCCGACTCTTTGCAAACCCATGGACTGCAGCACGCCAGGCCTCCCTGTCCATCACCAACTCCCAGAGCTTACTCAAACTCATGTCCATTGAGTCGGTGATGCCATCCAACCATCTCATACTCTGTCGTCCCCTTCTCCTCCCACCTTCAGTCTTTTCCAGCATCAGGGTCTTTTCCAATGAGTCAGTTCTTCACATCAGGTGGCCAAAGTGCTGGAGTTTCAGCTTCAGCGTCAGCCCTACCAATAAACATTCAGGACTGATTTCCTTTAGGATAGGCTGGTTGGATCTCCTTGCAGTCCATGCAACTCTCAAGAGTCTTCTCCAATACCATAGTTCAAAAGCATCAATTCTTTGGCACTCAGCTTTCTTTATAGTCCAACTCTCACATCCATACATAACTACTGGGAAAACCATAGCTTTGACTAGATGGATGTTTGTTGGCAAAGTAACATCTCTGCTTTTTAATATGCTATATAGGTTGTTCATAACTTTTCTTCCAAGGAGCAAGTGTTGTTTAATTTCATGGCTACAGTCACCATCTGCAGTGATTTTGGAGCCCAAAAAATAGTCTTCACTGTTTCCACTGTTTCCCCATCAATTTGCCATGAAGTGATGGAACCAGATGCCATGATCTTAGTTTTCTGAATGTTGCATTTCAAGCCAACCTTTTCACTTTTCTATTTCATTTTCATATATGCTTATGAATGAATATCTGAAGGGGGAACACAGGAAGTATATCTTCTGAGTCATATAAACAAATATCAGTTGAGAAGAACTAAATCTTACCAGAACTACATATACTTTAATAGATAAATTACATAAGTGGTAAACACATATGAATTTACTCAAACAATAAAACAAATTAGAAATTTAGACTACAAGAGTAAAATGATGAAATTTACTTCAAGGGCCTTTCCCTCCTTAGGATGCCTCTTGAAAATCTAATTGATTGAAGAAGAGGACAAGACTTTTGATTTTATAGTTCAGTTCACATATCTTCTATCCCTTGAATATAAACAAACACTTCTGAAATTAAGTCTCTCAGGAGCTAGTCAAGAGACAAACACAGGTACATCTATTTGTCTCTCAAGGAGATAAGTTTTCATTGTTTTTCTTCTATTTTAGGGTATAAATTTATGAGAAAATCAGTTCAGACTGTAAATCCATCCAGACCATTGTGCTATCTTACATGGCTGTGAACGTGATAATGCTCATGCAATATTAAATTGTGTTCTTTCTTCTCTAGTTATACAGAGTGGTCTATTGCTGACAGGATTTAAAAAGTTTCCCCATCAAAATATCACTGTTGCTGTTGCTGTTAAGTCACTTCAGTCGTGGCCAACTCTGTGCAACCTCATAGATGGCAGCCCAGCAGGCTCCCCTGTCCCTGGGATTCTCCAGGCAAGAATACTGGAGTGGGTTGCCATTTCCTTCTCCAATATGAAAGTGAAATGTCAAAGTGAAGTCGTTCAGTCATGTCCGACTCTTAGCGACCTCATGGACTGCAGCCCACCAGGCTCCTCCTTCCATGGGATTTTCCAGGCAAGAGTACTGGAGTGGGGTGCCATTGCCTTCTAGAAACTGTAATACCTTTTACTAGAGCATCAATATAAAGACTTTTGTTATCTTGACTAGAATAGTCCTGAATTCCCACATTACTCCCAGTTTATCTCCTTATTTTATGATTTTGGCTCTATGGCCAGTGGTGGAGGGAATTCCCTCCACCCTTCCAGAATCTTGGTTGAGACCTCCCTGTAATAAAAGACAGATTAACAAGAGAAAAACAAACAGAAGTTAAATAACATGCATGCTTCCTGTATAAAAGGGAGAGACCTAGGAAAACTGAGTAACTCCCCTAAATGACTCAAGCCATTTATATACCATCAGCCTTAAATACCATCTCCAGTAAAGAAAAAAAAGGAGCTGGGTAGAGGGCATGGGGATGGGGGGGAGAACAGTTGTGAAAGGTGGTCAGGAAAAGCACAGTAAAGGGTAAGATTGTATGCAGATTTAAGTCCTTGCCTTCTCCACTGATAAGTTTCTAAAAATTTAGAGTCATCATTTTCCTATACAGAGAGAGACAGCCTTACAAATGGAGAAGTCCCCTGTAAGTGTAAATTTCTCTTACAAAATATTAACTTCTACTCAGTTTTCAGAGCTTCTCCTCTTTCTGCTGTTTCTTAAAAATAACTAGTTTAAAATAAGCCTTGTCTTCCCTGGTGTCTCAGATGGTAAAAAGTCTGCCTGCAGTGCGGGAGACCCAGGTTTGATCCCTGGGTGAGGAAGATCCCGTGGAAGAGGAGTGGCAACCCACTCCAATATTCTTGCCTGGAAAATCCCATGGACAGAGGAGCCTGGGACAGTCCATGGGGTCCCAAAGAGTCGGACATGGCTGAGTGACTTCACTTATGCCAAAGAAACATATTTTGGGGTGGCAAATTCTACTCTCCTTCAGGCCCCAATTCCTATGTTCACTTCAGTTGCAAGCCAATCTTAATAGTTCATGGTATGGATATTGATGTGTTAATGGCAAAGTATTTGCAAACTGTTTATCCTTAAAGTTACCCCCCACCCATATACACACATACACACAAAATGATGGTTCATCTAAAACAAGCTAAATTGTCATCAGTTCCTATTTGCAAAGAAACAATTTCTAAAGTGACATTAGTATGCATTCAAGTTTTCAGATGGATTAAAAATAACAGATTCATTTTTGTCTGTAATTTTAGGTCTTTACTGGCACTCATGTACTGCAGATCACTGATTTATGTGGGCACAAAGATGATAATAAAGGGAAAAAAACTTGAGAAATCTTTCCTAATCTGTCACTGATTGAAACAAAAAGCACCATTTTTGAAAAGTAGATAAATTATCTAGGTAAAATTGCATTTACTTATCCTCATCTTGACCTTATAGTTCTTTCAATTATTATTATTTTATTTAAAAAACTTCTGTGGTGTTATGGATCAACAGCCATGAGTAGGAGTTCATTTTTTTTTTTCAAATTAACAGACTGTAACTTAAAATGAGCAATGATAGACCAACAAGAAATTTAAGTTCAATATAATTATTGCTTATGGAATTTAAAAAATGTTTCACTGAGTAAGAACATAAAATTTCACTTTTCAAGCCCCAAATGAATCGTTATAGGATTTACATGGTGACCAGAAAAAAAAAGTAGCCCAACAGGAATTTCAGGAACCTCAACCTCTTCTTATTAAATGTGACTAACTGTCAATTTTCTGCTCTGGATGAGGCCCATAATAAAATACGTATAATAAAAGCCACATGGATCATCTGATGCATAGGCAAATTTTTTGCTTCCTCCATGTCTATTTATAAGGAGATGAGGTGTGATGTCAAATGACTCACTAAATTCCAAATTTTCCACCAATTTGAAATTGCTACCTCCAACTTTTGTCATTTCCAGCAAGATGCAGGACAACTGACTATCTGGTAAAATGGTGAATGCTGATGTAGTTTTAAGGACTTCAGAATATTTGGCTATATTAACATGGGCTCGATTTAATGGAAAAGGTCAGGAATGTTAAAGCTTAAATCGAAGGTGTGTTAAATTAATTAAACAAGGAGACCGTTAGACTGAGGTGGCTCTAATGACCTGGCGGCCTCTACAGCAAACCAAAATATAAGCCTGTAAAGGTCCCAAGTTCACAAAATCAAAATACTAAGAACAACCAATCACAGCTAGCCAGCTAAGCTGTAAGCTACAGCCAATCAACAATTTCCTTTCTTTGCTTTCTCAGTTTCTCCAGATAAGTCTTTCCCCTGGTTCCTGTCAGTCTGCACTCCTAACCACTTCCTGTTTGACACCTCCCATTTGAATGAACTTTTGCTCAAATAAACTCTTGATCTTTTTAATGTCGCAGTTTATCTTTTAATAAGTGTGTCTATTTGGTGATGGGACAGATGGTGTCTAATCATTTTGATTAGACAGAAAGAAAGGGTGTAGTTTTATAAACAATTAAAGTCTACATCTTGATGTTTCATCCAAAATGTTCTTAGGTGTAAAAAGTTACACTGTCCATTGAAGTTCTTAAGTAGATTGTTGGGATCCTGTTCTCAGGCATGGTAGCAATCTAGGACATATTTAGGACATATTTATATTCTAATGCCTAAAAGAAGAGTTGATGGTAGAACAAAAAGCTGATTTTTATTGTTTCTCTGAGTTAAATACAGCCAGTCTTTTCTCTTTTTCTTGAGCATGGATGCAGAAATAGTGGCTAGAAATGACTGCAAATACATAAACTTGCTTTAGAAATACATGATTTGAAAGATTTAAAATAAAATCTGTTCTAACCTTTTTCAGTCTTCAGCTTTGTCCTTTTGTGATGTGTTATTTATGGCCAAAGCTTCGGGGAAAAAAATTTCGAGTCAACTCACAGTGTAGATTAACCCACTGAAAAATGGTGATTGTGAGACGTATTCAACAGTGTTCTGTAAAAGAACTCATTTCACCACCATAACGATGAGACACTGATATTTGGCAAAGCGATTCCATAGATTTATAGCTTCATCATCTGCTTTGCTGATTACTAGTCTCTCAAGGACAAATGGGCTCTCAGACACAATTGTAAATACCCAGGATAGAGCAACATTATGTCTACTCTGAATGGTTATGTCATAATTAGGAAAAAGTGCTAAATAAACTTAATTGAGCATTTAGAGAGCTATATAAAACATTCCTTTTTATTTCTTCCCTAGAGGACCATGCTGGATTTTTATTTCAAAATATTATCCATTCTTTCATTGGCCATCTCTCTTTCTTCTTATATGTTAATTGCCTCGGTAATGTTTGGTAAGGGGGGATGGTCACCATTTTCATAGAGATATGTAATTCCAAAACACCTAGAATTGGTTGGTTGGTTCATTCATTTCTTCCTTATGTTTTTTTTTTTTTCTAATACTGGAGAAGTCTGACAATGACTAAGCCCTTCAGGTATGAGATGAAGGACAGTCAGAGTTTGAGAGAAACACCAGAAACTTTAGAGAGAAAAATCCATTTGGAAGAGAAGACATAATTCTGCTAAACCCTCAGGGCAGGGAAAATAGTCTAGAAATGAGAGTGAGCAATGATTAAACACTAAAAAGTGTTTCTTTCAATCACCTCTTGACATTTATATGGTATCATAACACCTCTGGTAACTTCTCGGGTTTATGAAAACAACAATAGAAGCACTGAAATTACTCAGCGATTTATTAAAAAAGCAATAGACAAGCCCACTGAATAGAAAGCATTTTTTAAGTTACTAAAGCAGAGAAATTTAGCTGTAAGGATGCCTATTAGAAAAGCACTGTGCATATTCATAGCAGTATCTAAGGCTAGATGGACATTTTAAGATGTTTCTAGATTTTTGCAAATACAAACAATGCTGCAACACCTTGTACATGCATCTTTGCTCAGTTGAGTAAGCTTGCTGTAAGAGACATTTTTAGAAATGGAATAGCTGGGTTAAAGGGGATGTGAATTAAAAATATTGATAGATCCTATTAAACTGCTCACCAAAGAGGTTGTACAGTGTATGGATGTGCTCACAACAGGGAGCTGTCAGGGCTTTAAGCAGCTTTAATGATAGGGGGAAATGGTGACTGGTTGTTGCTTTATTTTGCATTTCTTAACTAAGGAGTGACATTGATCCTTTTCATGTATATAGATTGGTTTGAAAACTACATATTTTAAAAGATTTTTTAAAGCATCTTAATGAAGAAAGTTTTAAATAAAATTAAATCTAACATAAGATCTTAATCTTCATCAATTTATTCTAAGTCTAACATAATATGGAGCCACTGATTAGACTGATGAGAGCATTTCTGTGACTCACCTTGGCATGCCCTAGTTTGGTGTTGAAGTCCTTCCTCCCAATTTTCAGACAAGCTTGATTTTAAAGGGCCTCTGGCTACTTTTCTCTGAGAGGTAAGTTTTGGATCACATCTAAATTCTCCTTTCAGCTGTCAATGATGGAAAGGGTAGCAAGGGCAGAGGCGAAAAGAGTGATAACACCAACAAAAACACCACCACTGTTAATATTATAATAATAATAGCAGCTAGTATGCCCTGAGTGCTTACTTTGTGTCCAGCATTACTCTAAGTCCTCTACCTGTAGTATCTTATTTAATACTCATAACAATATATTTTGCTATTAAGGAAACTAACTTAAACAAGCTAAGTGAGTTACCTGAAGATTCATAACTTTTAAGTAGCAGAACTTGAACTAAAATCCAGAAGAAGAATAAAGTATTAAAAATATATACTCTAGAAGCTGATTACCTAAGATTGCCTGGCTGTGTGACCTTACTCAAATTGCCTAACCTTCCTGTGCTTCTGCTTCCTAATACAAATGTTTGGATAATGGTAGCGAATGTGAGCAGGACACGTGTGGGGCTCCTGAGTGTGAAATCTTAAATATAAGACATAACATCATAGGCAAAACAGTCTCTGACATAAACTGTACCAATGTTTTCTTAGGTGAGTCTCCCAGGACAATAGAAATAAAAACAAAATTAAACAAATGGGACCTAATCAAATGTATAAGCTTCTGCACAGCAAAGGAAACCACAAGCAAAATGAAAAGACAACTTACAGACTAGGAGAAAATATGTGTAAATGGTGGGACTAGCAAGGGCTTCAGAGAAGGCAATGGCACCCCACTCCAGTACCCTTGCCTGGAAAATCCCATGGATGAGGAGCCTGGTGGGCTGCAGTCCATGGGGTCGCTAAGAGTCGGGCGTGACTGAGTGACTTCACTTTCACTTTCATGCACTGGAGAAGGAAATGGCAACTTACTCCAGTATTCTTGCTTGGAGAATCCCAGAGATGGCAGAGCCTAGTGGGCTGCCGTCTATGGGGTCGCACAGAGTCGGACAAGACTGAAGCAACTTAGCAGCAGCAGCAACAAGGGCTTAATTTCCAAAATATGAAAACAGCTCATATGACTCAACAACAACAAAAAAATAAAAACCAAAAAACCCAATCAAAAAATGGGCAGAATTTCCTGCTCTTGGTTCAGAAGAATCAATATTGTGAAAATGACTATATGACCAAATGCAATCTACAGATTCAATGCAATCCTTATCAAATTAACAACGGCATTTTCACAGCACTAGAACAAAAAAATTTCACATTTTGTATGGAAACATGAAAGATCTCAAATAACCAAAGCAATCTTGAGAAAAGAATGGAGCAGTAGCAATCAACTTACCTGATTTCAGACTATACTACAAAGCTTCAGTCATCAGGGCAGTATGGTCCTGGCACAAAAACAGATATATAGATCAATGGAGCAAGATAGAAAGCCCAGAGATAAACCTACACACCTATGGGCACCTTATCTTTGACAAAGGAGGTAAGAATATACAATGGGGAAAAGATAGCCTCTTCAATAAGTGGTGCTGGGAGAACTGGACAGCTACATGTAAAAGAATGAAATTAGAACACTTCCTAACACCATACACAAAGATAAACTGAAAGTGGATTAAAGACCTAAATGTAAGACCAGAAACTATAAAAGCTCTTAGAAGGAAACATAGGCAGAACATTGTATGACATAAATCATAGCAAGAGCCACTATGAGCCACTTCCTAGAATAATGGAAATAAAAACAAAAATAAACAACTGGGACCTAATTAGACTTAAAAGCTTTGTACAGCAAAGGAAACTATAAACAAGATGAAAAGGCAACTTTCAGAATGGGAGCAAATAATAGCAATGAAACAACTGACAAAGGATTAATTTCTAAAATATACAAACAGCTCATACAACTCAATACCAGAAAAACAAACAACACAATAGAAAAGTGGGGAAAAGCCTAAACAGATATTTCTCCAAAGACATACAGATGGTGAAAAAATGCATGAAAAGATGCTCAACATCACTCATTATTAGAGACACGCAAATCAAAACTACAATGAAATATCATCTCACCCTGGGCAGAATAGCCATCATCAAAAAATCCACAAACAACAAGTGCTGGAGAGGGTGTGGAGAAAAGAGAGCCCTCTTGCACTGCTGGTGGAAACATAAATTGATACAGCCACTATGGAAGACAGTGTGGCAATTCCTTTAAATACTAGGAATAAAACCACCATACAACTCAGCAATACCACTTTTAGCCATATATCCTGAGGAAACCAAAACTGAAAAAGACACGTGTACCACAATGCTCATTGCAGCACTATTTTCAATAGCTAGGACAAAACTATGGATTTGCCAGTAGTCATGTACAGATGTGAGAGCTGAATCATAAAGAAGGCTGAGAGCCGAAGAATTGATGCTTTTGAACTGTGGTGTTAAAGAAGACTCTTGAGAGTCCCTTGGACAACAAGGAGATCAAACCAGTCAATCTTAAAGGAAATAAACCTTGAATATTCATTGGAAGGACTGAGGCTGAAGCTGAAGCTCCTTTACTTTGGCCACCTGATGCAAAGAGCTGACTCATTGGAAAAGTCCCTGATGCTGGGAAAGATTGAGGGCAGGAAGAGAAGGGGGCAATAGAGGATGAGATGTTTGGATGGCACAATTGACTCAATGGAAATGAGTTTGAGCAAATTCCAGGAGATAGTGATCAACAGGGAAGCCTGGTGTACTGCAGTCCCTGGGGTCGCAAAGAGTCAGACATGACTTAGTGACTGAACCATAACAAAGGACATGGAAGCAACCTAGATGTCCATTGACAGATGAACAGAGAAAGAAGCTGTGGTACATATAAACAGTGCAATACTACTCAGCTTGAAAAGGAATGGATCTGAGTAAGTTCTAATGAGTTGGATGAGCCTAGAGCCTATTATACAGAGGGAAGTAAGTCAGAAAGAAAAAAACAAACATCGTATATTAATGTGTATATATGGAATCCCTGGTGGCTCAGAGGTTAAAGCGTCTGCCTCCAATGCGGGAGACCTGGGTTCGATCCATGGGTCGGAAAGATCCCCTGGAGAAGGAAATGGCAATCCACTCCAGTATTCTTGCCTGGAGAATCCCATGGACGGAATAGCCTAGTAGGTTACAGTCCACGGGGTCACAAAGAGTCGGACACGACTGAGTGACTTCACCTTCCACCTTCCATATGGAATCCAGAAATATGGTACTGATGAACCTATTTGCAGGGCAGCAGTGCAGACACAGACATAGAGAACAGACATGGATAAGGGCTGGGAAGAGGAAGGAGAGGGTGAGATGAATGCAGAGAGTAGCATGGAAGTATATATACTGTGGCTGCTGCTGTTGCTGCTGCTGAGTCACTTCGGTGGTCTGTGACTCTTTGTGACCCTATACACTGTGGCCTGCCAGGCTCCTCTGTCCACGGGGATTCTCCAGGCAAGAATACTGAAGCGGGTTAAAATGTCCTACTCCAGGAGATCTTCCCAATCCTGGAATTGAACCCACATCTCTTACATCTTCTGCATTGGCAGGCAGGTTCTTTACCACTAGTGCACCTGGGAAGCCCCAGCATCAGTTCAGTTCAGTTCAGTTGCTCAGTCATGTCTGACTCTTTGCGACCTCATGAATCGCAGCACGCCAGGCTTCCCTGTCCATCACCAACTCCCGGAGTTCACTCAGACTCACGTCTATCAAGTCAATGATGCCATCCAACCACCTCATCCTCTATCGTCCCCTTTTCCTCCTGCCCCCAATCCCTCCCAGCATCAGAGTCTTTTCCAATGAGTCAACTCTTCGCATGAGGTGGCCAAAGTACTGGAGTTTCAGCTTTCACATCATTCCTTCCAAAGAACACCCAGGATTGATCTCCTTTAGATGGACTGGTTGGATCTCCTTGCTGTCCAAGGGACTCTCAGAAGTCTTCTCCAACACCACAGTTCAAAAGCATCAATTCTTCGGCGCCCAGCCTTCTTCACAGTCCAACTCTCACATCCATACATGACCACAGGAAAAACCATAGCCTTGACTAAACAGACCTTTGTTGGCAAAGTAATGTCTCTGTTTTTCAATATGCTATCTAGTTTGGTCATAACTTTTCTTCCAAGGTGTAAGCGGCTTTTAATTTCATGGTTGCAGTCACCATCTGCAATAATATTGGAGCCCAAGAAAATAAAGTCTGATATGGTTTCCACTGTTTCCCCATATACACAATCAAATGTAAATTGGATAGCCAATGGAAATTTACTGTATGACTCAGGGCATTCAAACTGGGGCTGTGTAACAACTTAGAGTGGTGGGAAAGGGTGAGTGAGGGAAGGGACATATTTACACCTATGACTAATTCATGTTGATTTATGGGAGAAATCAAACCAATACTGTAAGCAACTATCCTTCAATTAAAAATAAATTTAAAAAAAATTGGCAGAAGGCCTAAATAGACATTTCTCCAAAAAAAGACATATAGATAGCCAATAGGCACAAGAAAAGATGTTCAATATTGCTAATTATTAGAGAAATGTAAATTAAAACTACCATTAGGTACCTACTGATACCAATCAGAATGGGCATCATTAAAAATAACAAATGCTACACTGTTGATAGGAATATAAATAGTTGAAGCCACCATGGAATACAGTATGGTGGTTTCTTATAAAAACTAAAAACAGAGTTGCCATATATATGATCCAGCAACTCCACTCCTGGGCATATATCTTGAGAAAACTCTAATTTAAAAAGATACATGTGCCCATTGTTCAGAGCAGCACTATTTACAATACCTAAGACATGGAAGCAACATAAATGTCTGTTGACACATGAATAAAGAAGATGTGGTATGTGTACAAAATGAAAAATTACTCAGCCATAAAAAAGAAAATTATGCCATTTGCAACAATGTTATGGACCTAGATATTATCAGACTTAGAGAAAGATAAATACCATATGATATCACTTATATGTGGAATCTAAAATATGATGCAAATGAACCTATTTATAAAACAGAAAAATAGACTCACAGACGTAGAAAACAAACTTATAGTTACTAAAGGGGAACAGGGGTGAGGGGATAAATTAAGACTTTATGATTAGCAGACAAACTACTGTTTACAAAACATATAAACAACAAGGCTTTACTGCATAGTACAGGGAACTATATTCATTATCCTGTAAATCATAAAGGAAAATAATATGAAAAAGATTATGTCCGTGTGTGTGTGTGTGTGTGCGTGTGTGTATAAAAAACAGAATCACCTTGCTGTCAACCAGAAAAAAAACAAACACAAATCAACTACGAAAAAAGTAAAGTGGAAGTGTTAGTCACTCAGTAGTGTCTGACTCTTTGTGACTCTATGGACTGTAGCCCACTGGGCTCCTCTGTCCATGGGATTCTCCAGCAAGAATACTGGAGTGGATAGCCATTCCCTTCTGCAGGGATTTCCTTGACCCAGGGATTGAACCCAGGTTTCTTGCATTGAGTGGTCACCTAGAACCAGACATCTTAGAGTGTGAAGTCAAGTGGGTTTTAGGAAGCATTACTCCAAAAAAAGCTAGTGGATGTGATGGAATTCCAGCTGAGGTATTTCAAATCCTAAAAGATGATGCTGTGAAAATGCTGCACTCAATATGCCAGCAAATTTGGAAAATTCAGCAGTGATCGCATACTTGTAAAATGTCAGTTTTCATTCCAATCCCAAAGAAAGGAAATGCCAAAGAATGTTCAAACTACAGCACAGTTGCACACATTTAACATGCTGGCAAGGTAATGCTCAAAATTCTTCAAGCTAGGCTTCAACAGTGTGCAAACTGAGAACTTCCGGATGTTCAAGTTGCATTAGAAAAGGCAGAGGAACCAGAGATCAAATTGCCAACATCTGCTGGGTCACAGAAAAAGCAAAAGAATTCCAGAAATACATCTACTTCTCTTCATTGACTATACTAAAGCCTTTGACTGGGTGGATCACAACAAGCTGTGGAAAATTCTTAAAGAGATGGGAATACCAGACCACCTTACCTGCCTCCTTATAAACGTGTATGCAGGTCAAGAAGCAACAGTTAGAACCAAACATGGAACAATGAACTGATTCAAAATTGGAAAAGGAGTAGGTCAAGGTTGTATATTTTCACCCTGCTTCTATGCAGAGTACATCATGTGAAATGCCAGGCTAGATGAAGCACAAGCTGTAATCAAGATTGCCAGGAGAAATGTCAATAACCTCAGATATGCAGATGACACCACCCTTATGGCAGAAAGCAAAGAGGAACTAGAGAGCCTCTTGATGAAAGTGAAAGAGAATGAAAAAGCTGGCTTAAAACTCAACATTCAGAAAATGAAGATTATGGCATCCTGTCCCATTACTTCATGGCAAATATATGGGGGAAACAATGAAAACAGTGATAGGCTTTATTATATTGGGCTCCAAAAATCACTGTGGACAGTGACTGCAGCCATGAAATTAAAAGAGGCTTGCTCCTTAGAAGAAAAGCTATGACAAACCCAGACAGTGTATTAAAAAGCTGAGACATTACTTTGCTGACAAAGGCCTGTATAGTCAAAGCTGTGGTTTTCCAAGTAGTCATGTATGGATGTGAAAATCAGACCACAAAGAAGGCTGAGCACCAAAGAATTGGTGCTTTTGAGCTGTGGTGTTGGAGACGACTCTTGAGAGTCCCTTGGATAGCAAGGAGATCAAACCAGTCAACCCTAAAGGAAATCAACCCTAAATATTCATTGGAAGGACTGATGTTGAAGCTGAAGCTCCAATACTTTGGCCACCTGATGCGAAGAGCTGACTCATTTGAAAAGACCCTGATGCTGGGAAAGATTGAAGGCAGGAGGAGAAGGGGATAACAAATGATAAGATGGTTGGATGGCATCATTGACTCAATGGACATGAGTTTGAGTAAACTTCAGGAGTTGGTGATGGACAGGGAAGCCTGGCGTGCGCAGTCCATGAAGTCACAAAGAGTTGGACACGACTGAGCGACTGAACTGAACTTAACTGAACTGTGGACCCAGGATGGATGATGGAATAGCCACTTTCTGAAGCCTTGCTTGCTGTCATGGCAGAGAGAAAGACAGCTTTGGTTGATAAGTGCTCATCCAGAAGTTATACATGTCACTGCTGTTTCCAATCCACTGACCAGAACTGGTCACACAACCCAACCCAACTATAAGGGTCTAGAAAGTACAACTCTACCATGAAACTAGGAGAAGCATTCATGCTCAGTCACTTCAGTTCTGTCTGACACTAGGCTTCTCTGTTTATGGGATTTTCCCAGCAAGAATACTGGATTGGGTTGCTGTGCCCTCCTCCAAGGGATCTTCCCAACCCGGGGTTTGAACCCATGTCTCTGGCAGCTCCTGCATTGCAGGTGATTCTTTACTGCTGAGCCACTAGAGAAGCCCCTAGAAAGAGAAGAGAATTGTAATAATTGGAAAACATCATTAATAATTACCACATGGGATTTTTTTTTTTTTGCAGGTTCCAGAGCCTTAGTTCCTAAAGAGTTAATGGTCCTTCTGCTTTCACTCTTTTAACCTTAACAATTAAAAAATCCTAACAAAATAAAAAAAAATTTATAAAGCAATGTTAAATAGCTTGGAAGAGTGTTGTTAGTTGTTCAGAAGAACAGGGCTACGTGCTGAAGGTTGGTAGTAATGCTTCCTTCCACTAGACTTGAAAATGCTCTGAGCTAGAGTGGATTTCTGTCCACAAAGCTATTTCTAGTGTGAGTGGTAAGACTTTCTATTGGCTTAATAATGATGAGTCAATTTCATCCAAAGATAAGGAAACTGGAGACAAAGATTTGAAATAAAGGCAGGGAGATTCTCTGAGTGAAAAGGAAAGGAGTTGTCACCAAACTACCTGTATAGCTATAGACAACTGAGGATCTTGACTCTGCCTAAGGGGGATTGTAAATTTGGGATTCTAAAACTAGATGTATGCTCCTCCCAGTATTCTCGCTGGAGAATCCCAGGGACAGAGGAGCCTGGTAGGCTACCGTCTATGGGGTGGTACAGAGTCGGACATGACTGAAGCGACTTAGCAGCAGCAGCTGCAGCAACTCCTCCCAGAGGAAGCATGAAATGAAGAAAAAGGGCAGATAATTCCCATTAATTGGATGCTGGTAAAGCTACAGGTATTCTCTTAGGTGTTTGAAACATCCCTATGAAGGCATGATTTCAAAATTCAGTATTACAGAAAGTATCGCCACAATTCCTTGAGGAAAAGTCACAAAATATAGCAAAATGAATACAGTATTGTAAAGCAAAACAAACTAAAAAATAAAAATTAATTAAAAAAAAAGAAAAGCCACAAAATAAAACTAGGTGATACACAAACCTATGCAGAATTAGAAACAAAGCCATCTCTTTTTCTCTTCATCACATGCTCCTCATTTCACTTCCATTTCTTACTATTTCATTTAAAGTGCTATTTAATATTGGAAAGTGGAAAGTGAAAGTTGCTCAGTTATGTCTGACTCTTTGCTACCCCATGGACTATACAGTCCATAGAATTCTCCAGGCCAGAATACTGGAGGGGGTAACCTTCCCCTTCTCCAAGGGATTTTCCCAGCCCAGGGATTGGACTCAGGTTTCCACATTGCAGGTGGATTATTTACCTGCTGAGCCACTGGTAGGGAGATCCCCTAGAGAAGAAAAAGGCTACCAACTCCAATATTCTGACTTGGAGAATTCCAAGGACTGTATAGTCCATGGGGTTGCAAAAAGTCAGGCACGACTGAGCAATTTTCACTTTCAGTGATTAATAGGTGACATTTTAATACAGTCAAGTAAAAATTTTATAAATCCCTTTGCTAAAAGAGTTATGCTGCCATTATTAGATGAGAAAGCAAACCAATGGAATTTTCCAGAAAGACAATTATATGTGATGTCCCACAAATCCGATTGGTATGGACGAGTCAGGCAAAGCACCAACTTTTCTGTTAGAATACACTGTTTACCCACAAGTGCAATTCTAGAAGGTAGGTGGATTCCATGTCCTTTGGATAGAGTCGATAAATTAAAGGGGGTTCTTGCTGGAGTACCCTAAAGATCATGGTCTAGGTCAGTGCTGGTCAAAGTGTGGTCTGAGGGCCAATGCTAATCAACAGATGGTGCCACATCGTGCCTGTCTACAAACTCTACCGGTCCACCTAGAAATTTGTAGTGTTGTGCTGAAATGTGTATCAATGCACCACTTCCAACATCAAGAAAGTCTTGCTGCAATTGCATGTGTGTGTAAATGTGGATATGTGTGTGTATATTATTTTATACAGATCATATATATTCATATGGGCTTCCCAGGTGGCACTAGTGGTAAAGAACCCTCCTGCCAATGCAGGAGACATAAGAGTCACAGGTTCGATCCTGAGTCAGGAAGATCCCCTGGAGAAGGGCATGGCAACCCACTCCAGTATTCTTGCCTGGAGAATTACATGGACAGAGGAGCTTGGCAGGCTACAGTCCATGGGGTTGCAAAGAGTCAGACACGACTGAAGTGACTTAGCACACATATATTCATATGCATGTGTGTTTAGTGGCATTGCTGATTCATACATTGGTGTAAGTTCTGAATCTCACTACGGACCAGTAACAGGTCTCTCAGTCTCAAGTGATATTGGCATATCCATGAGTGTGGATAGCTCTGTGTCAATAAAAATGTTTTATTTCAGAATGTATGAGAAGTATTAACCAGGCATAATTAGTTTGAGAACTGTGTAGAAACAGTAATGCTCCCTTTCTGATAGCATGTATGTCTTTAGAGACCAGACATACCCATGAAGATTTTAGACTTTACATAATGGAGTTCTGCCAATCCACTGGTGCTTTTCTTAGCTGTTCTGTTTACATTTCCATTGATTGCTTCTTTCTCAGGTCTTCTCAAATATCACATATTGTTCTTCAATATCTTGTCAAAAAAGGCTATCTCCATTAAATGAATTACTTTATTAATAGTATAATAAAAAAACTACTTTCAAACACTCTTGACAGCCTACTATGTACCAACCCCTCCCTAAATGCTCTCCATTATTTGAGGTATTTAATCTTAACAAGAATCTTATAAAATAAGCACTATTATTATTCCCATTTTACAATGAGAAAACTGAGGAGCAAAGTCTAGTGATTTGTCCTAAATCACACATCAGCAAGTGGACAGAATAAGAGCCCAACTGATGTACTGTAGCCCTCGAGTCTATATTCATAACAACCATGATGTATTCCTTTGTAAGGCGAAGAGAATCAACATTCATTAATGAAAAGGCTCCAAGACTAAGAATCAAAAGACCCAGGTTTTTAATCCCACTCCTTCCACTGACTAGCCACATAACCATGGGCAAAATGCTCCTGCATTTGGACTTCAGATTCTCAATCTAGAAAACTGAGCAGGGTGGAATAGATGTTTTCTCAGGTCTTTTTCAGCTTTAAGGTTCTCTGAGCCTGTAAGTGTAGATTTATTAGTAAGAGCAGAGGCTTATGAATATATCTTTTATAGAGAATTTCTTGTCCAAATAGAATTCGTTGTTTCTAATACAGCAAAGAGTAGTGCTCCAGGCTATCTGCCTGGATGTAGAAATAGCCTTACAATATAAAACTGGATATGAGCAGGAGGGTCATTGAAATAGGATCCAATCCCTTTGCTTTCTGCTAAAGACAGGATGGAAAAATTACACACAAGTAATAAGTATGACATTTAATGTTTTGATTTTTCTTACTGCTCTCCTCTAGGAATAAAGCTAACCTACCTTGTAGCTTGACTCTGCTTCATAAGGAATGAGTTTTTCTCCCTGTCCAGAGTTTTGTCAGTCTGGAAGTGTTTAAATATTTAGGCATTTTGTTTCTTACATACAGCAGATTTTGCCAAGTTTCATAGCTCAACAGTCCACCATTTCTGGTACTAAGTCATAATGAACAAAGAATACACTGTTAGTATAGTCTTCCTCCACTCAGGGAGATGGTGTGATTTGTAATGAACAGTGGGTATTAATGCCTACAGATTTAGATCTATTTGTACCACAAATAATCAGTCGGAAAGAAAAACATTTCTGCTCTCCAATTCAAAGGAAAAACAAACTAAAAATAAGTAAGTAGTTATGTTCTCTCAAATATGCATATAAAGGCACAGTGATGGCTCGGTGCTTCTGTCTACAGAGAAGAAAATGGCAGGAGAGCAGTTTTCAAAAATATCAGAGGGTTTTTAAATGTCAGATTTACCACCTTTCATTGTCATTTCACTTTGCCTGTTGAGCCATGTTAGATTTAGGCTCACCATGGTAACCTTCAGCATCCTCCCTTGGGTGACAAGTACATTTGTCCTCTTGAGGCTTTCTTCTCTTTTTTGGTTTTGTTTTTTCAGCTGATAATTAGTTTACTTGAGCCAAATGAAGCTTTTTTTTTCCTGAGGTTTTTACGTACATGATGAAAGGTCACGAGGCTAAAGTCAGCTAAGCCAGCAGGGAATCTGGGCCAGAATCCCAGTGGAAAAATAAAAGGCATAATTCTCACAGTATGACTTTTTAGTACTTATGAATGTTCTGTGTGTTAAGGGAAATTATGGGTCAACACTCAGGCTATTCCGATCCTGAGACTATTAAAATATGGATGCTCACCATTACTAGGAGTTCACTGGTTATTTACCACCATAGATCCTCTGATCCAGAGAGGAGGTAGACCCTTCCTCAAAAATAAGTGCTCATTTAGAGTGACATTTTCAAAGTTGTTCTAGGATAACCAGTGCCAGAAAGTTTAAAACTAAACACTTCTAGTAGCTGATTTATGGCCCCTTGCTTATCTGAAGAGTACAATGGAAAGATCTGAATGATAATTCCCATCTGCTAGTATCTGTATAACTTTAAGGAAATCTCTTAAATTACCTTGGCCTCAATTTCTGCTTCTGTAAAAGGAGGTATTAGACCAGATGATTCAACTGTTTCTAGTTGGAAAAAGGTTATGATTATAAGGCATTAGGATATAAAGATTAAGTCCTTGTGACAACAGCGCATCCCAGCTTTCCCTCCAACTCTTGTACTATGGTTTTCTCTAGACTCAAATGACCTGAATTAACAGAATGAGACAGGGACTTCCCTGGTGGCTCAGATGGTAAAGAATCTGCCTGCAATTGAGACCAGGCTTCAATCCCTGGGTTGGGAAGTTCCCCTGGAGGAAGAAATGACAACCCACTCCAGTATTCTTGCCTGGAGAATTCCATGGACAGAAGAGCCTGGTGGGCTACAGTCCGTGGGGTCGCAAAGAGTCGGAAACAACTGAGTAACATAAGGACAAAGACAACAGAATGATACATTCTATTACAATAAGGCTTGATCCAAGGAAATGTTGCAACATTGACATTAAGCTCCATGAAAGAACTCTGCATACCTAAAATTACCTACATGATTAAAAGGTAGCATTGATTAGCCACCTACAACATGCAGGACACCTTACTAACATTTTACTTACGTTGTCTAATCTAATTCTCGATGACAGCATGTTAGGGAAAAAGAAGGCATCCAGTAAGCAGCGTTTCTTTTCCATGCCTTCATTCTGATCTAATTGAGATTATAGAGATCAGCATAGGAGAAAAAAATTTTGCCTTTATGAATAAAACAATTAGAAATAAATGACAGTGTGGCTTATATATGTGGACTAGTAGTTTTCATAATATTGAACAAGAATATTGGACAAACTTAACATCCAAAACTGGACATTATGAGAAATACAAACAGTCCCAGGCATCACTAGATCATCACAGGCTTTTTCTGCTACTTGGGCACCGTACAGCATGGAGAAGCAGAGCAACATATGTGCCCCTTGGAGCTATCTTGTATCTCAAGAGAAAGGAAAAGAGGCTCAGTTGAGTTATAAATACCCTGCTTCTCTTCCACACTAACCAAGTAGGAAACTCATTGCAACTTCTTGAAAAACAATAGATAGGGCTTGAAGTCAGGAAGGTAATAGACCTTCCTCTGAGCATACAGAGACTAGAGGTGGAGGAAAACCAAGTAACCCTTAAGAAACAGGCTCAGAGAAACTAAGTATTTTGTTCGAGATCACAGAACTAGTAATAGGAGAAATTAGGATTCAATCTTAGTTCTCCCTGACCACAGGACCCATACTCATACCTGCATTTCTTTCCCCACTTTGTTACCCTACAGTTTTTACCTTAGCTATATTGATATTTTACTACTAGCTTAAGACACACTTAACAATTATCTCTTCAAAATCTCCTGCTCTGCAAGGGTCTTAGATATGGCTCCATCTCTAAAACTATCAGCACACACAACCCATCAGAATGGGTTATCACCCAAGACAGACTAGCCTGATCCTCAAAATGACTGGTAAGAAGTGACTTTTCCTATGTCAGAAAAAAAAAAAAAGAAGTTTCTGGCTTTTGTCTTCCTCTTGTTTTGTAGATTGAAAAAAATTAAAGGGATATGAAATGCTCTGTGATCTGCCAATTTAATCCTGCAACTCCTAATACTAGACCACATAAATAATGAACTACAATGCTTTTAATGGACAAATTTCTAAGGCAAGATAATGTCTGGTAATGTTTCCCAAGTTTAAAGATTCTAGCCATATACCAGGATACTTGAATTAACAAATCTTCAGAGGCCAAATTTCACTATGAAAAATTTTTCACACGGGATTAAAGTTCAGTTCAGTTCAGTCACTCAGTCTTTTCCAACTCTTTGTGACCCCATGGACAGCAGCATGCCAGGCTTCCTTGTCCATCAAAAACTCCAAGGAGCTTGCTCAAACTCATGTCCATCTAGTTAGTGATGCCATTCAACCATCTCATCCTCCAACATCCCCCTCTCCTCCTGCCTTCAATCTTTCCCAGCATCAGGATCTTTTCCAACGAGTCAATTCTTTGCATCAGGGGGCCAAAATATTGGAGTTTCAGCTTCAGCATCAGTCCTTCCAGTGAATATTCAGGACTGATTTCTTTTAGGATGACTGGTTTGATCCCTGCAGTCCAAGGGACTCTCAAGAGTCTTCTCTAACACCACAGTTCAAAAGTATCAATTCTTTGGTGCTCAGCTTTTTTTTTTTAAATATAAATTTATTTATTTTAATTGGAGTTTAATTACTTTACAATATTGTATTGCTTTTGCCATACATCAACATGAATCCGCCACAGATATACA
>SJXQ01007568.1:0-126327 GCA_006408695.1 Aepyceros melampus | reverse complement strand
TTGTTTTTGCTTTTATATCCAATATTCTGGGAGATGGGTCATAGAGGATCCTGCTGTGATTTATGTCGGAGAGTGTTTTGCCTATGTTCTCCTCTAGGAGTTTTATAGTTTCTGGTCTTAAGTTTAGATCTTTAATCCATTTTGAGTTTATTTTTGTGTACGGTGTTAGAACTGTTCTTTATAGTCCAACTCTCACATCCATACATGACTATTGGAAAAATCATAGCTTTGATTAGACGGACCTTTGTTGGCAAACTAATGTTTCTACTTTTTCATATACTGCCTATGTTGGTCATAGCTTTCTTCCAAGGAGCAAGCATCTTTTAATTTCATGGCTGCCCCATCTGCAGTGATTTTGCAGCCCGAGAAAATAAAGTGTATCACTGTTTCCATCATTTCCCCATCTATTTACCATGCAGTGATGGGACTGGATGCCATGCTTTTAGTTTTTTGAATGTTGAGTTTTAAGTCAGCTTTTCACTCTCCACTTTCACTTTCATCAAGAGACTGTTTAGTTCTTCTTCACTTTCTGACATAAGAGTGGTGTCATCTGCATATCTGATGTTATTGATACTTCTCCCAGCAATCTTGATTCCAGCTTGTGCTTCATACAGCCTGACATTTCACATGATGTACTCTGCATATAAGTTAAATAAGCAGGGTGGCAATATACAGCCTTGACATACTCCTTTTCCTATTTGGAATCAGTCTGTTGTTCCATGTCTGGTTCTAACTGTTGCTTTTTGACCTTCATCCTGATTTCTCAGGAGGCAGGTCAGATGGTCTGGTATTCCCATTTCTTGAAGAATTTTCCACAATTTGTTGTGATCTACACAGTCAAAAGCATTGGCATAGTGAATAAAGCAGAAATACATGTTTTTTTCTGGAACTCTCTTGCTTTTTTGATGATCCAGTGGATGTTGGCAATTTGATCTCTGGTTCCTCTGACTTTTCTAAATCCAGCTTGAACATCTGGAAGTTCTCAGTTTGCACACTGTTGAAGCCTGGCTTGGAGAATTTTGAGCATGACTTTGCTAGTGTGTGAGAAGAGTGCAGTTGTGCAGTAGTTTGAGCATTCTTTGGCTTTGCCTTTCTTTGGGATTAAATGAAAACTGACCTTTTCCAGTTCTGTGGCCACTGCTGAGTTTTCCAAATTTGCTGGTATATGAGTGCAGCACTTCACAGGATCATCTGTTAGGATTTGAAATGGCTTAACTGGAATTCCATCACCTCCACTAGCTTTGTTCATAGTGATGCTTTCTAAAGCCCATTTGACTTTGCATTCCAGAATGTCTGGCTCTAGTTGAGTGATCACACCATAGTGTTTATCTAGGTCATGAAGATCTTTTTTGTATAGTTCTTGTGTGTATTCTGGCCACCTCTTCTTAATATCTTCTGCTTCTGTTAGGTCCATATCATTTCTGTCCTTTATTGAGCCCATCTTTGCATGGAATGTTCCCTTAGTATCTTGAATTTTCTTGAAGAGATCTCTCCGTTCCGTTCCGTTCAGTCGCTCAGTCGTGTCTGACTCTTTGCGACCCCATGAATCGCAGCACGCCAGGTCTCCCTGTCCATCACCAACTCCCGGAGTTCACTCAGACTCACATCCATTGAGTCCGTGATGCCGTCCAGCCATCTCATCCTCGGTCGTCCCCTTCTCCTCCTGCCCCCAATCCCTCCCAGCATCAGGGTCTTTTCCAATGAGTCAACTCTTCGCATGTTGGCCAAAGTACTGGANCAACTGAGTGACTGAAGTGAACTGAACTGACACTCCCATAACCAAAGAGGATTCAGATTATGTGCCACACATAGACATTTCACAGTGAATCTGTAGAAAATCAAAAATAAAATCTTTAATAGTGTTAGAGGAAAATATAAAGATTACACATAGAGCAGCAGTTATCTTGATAGCAGACAGCATAAGATTTTGTGGTACTGGCATAAGATAAATATATACATCAATAGAATATAATTGAAAGTCCAGAAATAAAACCATACATATATAGTTAATTGATGATCAACAAGAGTTGCAAGGCTATTCAGTAGGGAAGAAAGTAGTCTTTCCAAACATAATGCTTGGACAACCAGATAGCCACACACAAAAGAATGAATTGAGGCCCCTACCTATATCATGTACAAGAAATTGCAAACCTGCATTTAAGAACTAAACTATAAAACTCTTAGAAGAAAATATAACAATAAATCTATGACCTTGGATTAGGCAATGTTTTCTTAGATGTGACACCTAAAGCACAAGCAACCAGGACAAAATAAATAGACTGGATTTCATCACAGTAAAGAACTTATGTATTTCAAAAGGCACAGTGAGAACCTGAGAAGACAAACCAAAGAGTGGGAGAAAATATTTGCAAATTGTGGCTGATAAAGGTCTGGTATCTCGGTCATATGCAGATGAATGAGAGTAATATTGACATTAGATTTCTCATAGCATCACTGAATGCAAATAGCCATCATCTTAATTAAGAATATATTAGAGGAATTCCCTTTGAAAACAGGAACAGAAGAAATGTTCTATGTTCTCATAAAGAAGAAAATTCATTCCAAATTAATCTATTGATTCAGTGAAATTTCAATTAAAATGAATATACAGCACTTTTATATAACTTACAAGGCTAATTAAGGGTCAAAAATAAGCCATTTTGCAGACAAAGATGGGAAAGATATGACTTATCATTGTGAAATTACTTTATTCCAAATGATTATGCAGAAAGAGGAATAAACACTTATTTATAATTAGTTTATTTTCTAATTTATTAATCATATGAATCTAGAATTCATTTAATATTAATAACATCCCACTGAATATTTACACAGCATGCGTATAAACTGATAAATCAAACATAGGCATTAAACAGATTAAATTTCCCAAAACATTTAAATGTTGATTGCAAACTTAATCAAATACTTCTAAACCTTTAATTAGAATCTCTCTGAATATGTGAGTCTCTCAGATGCTCTAAAATTTCAAAAAACTCTCAAAATGTACATGCAGTAGAATTATTATAAAGCTGATTAGATTGTCACCAGAAAACCTGAGTACAAAGTATTTAAACCAGGATTTTGAAATTATTTCTTTGTTACCTTCATTATTTTACCCATTTTTTACTATAGTTGCCTTCAAGTTGAAGTTCATTAATATTACTTTCATACCTTCCTAAATTTTCATTAATTTTTCATACCCCCAAAGAAAAGAGGTACTCTATGGGAACAATCAGGATTATAGGATCTGGATACTTGCTCAAACACATGCTTGTCCTTTGTAGTAAAGCTTTGCTTGTTATGTCAGGACATTTTTCCATTCTCCATCATGTTGATACTAATTTTTGACACTTGGTATCTTTGTCAGAATGATATATTCTTTAAGTTTCAGGTGACCAGCATTTGTCCATTGTCCCATTATCATGATATGTAATATAGATCTGGTGTAAGATTTTCTATTATATTTACATTAGAGGCATCTAAGGCATGATGGCATTTGATGTTGTCCAAGGGATCAGAATAGAAGGTCCACAAATAGACCCAATACAGAAACTTAATTTTTTTCAGAGTGGCAATGATCATAGGGAAAGTGATGGGTGACTGAATGTATGAAGCTGGGACACTTGGTTACCCATATTAAAAAATATTTCTCACAATATACATAAAATAAGTAAATTTTTGGTGCATTAAGATATACATGTTAAAAATTTTTAAATTTGAGAAGAAAATATAGCAGAATATGACACTGGGATAGGAACGAATTTAACATGTGACACAAATACACCTTTAATAAATATGGACATATTTTACTGTGTTAAAGTTAAAAATTCTCCACAGCATAGGAAAATTTAAATTTTATTGAATGAGCTAGACTTAATAGAAAAATAGAAATCAACCCTTTTTTATCACCACTTCAATTCTGCATTTCAACTTGTTCTTTCACATCCCTTGATGAAATTTCAGTGAGTACCCCTAGTGTTTGGTCACTATCAGGAAATAAAATGAATCTCTGCTTATTCTTGGTATTGAAAATGCCAGTTCTCTATACTGTAAAACTCTGAACTCCTATTAAATGTGATTTTTTCCCCATTTCCAACTTGAGCTTTGCTTTAGACATAGTACCCTGATTAGTGCTAATCAGGAAAGGAAGGATTTCCTCTTTTCCCTCTCTCTTCTTTCTCCTTTCTTGATCCTTAGGTAATATTTATGACTTCTCCAGGGTGGAGTGAGAAATATAAAATTTATCAAATTATAAAGTGTTAGCAAAGACCATAAATAAATGGGCTCATATTGTTTTAGAATAGAAAGACAGAATGTATGTAAAGGAATAGGTCAGTATCTGATGTCTTATATGTGTATTCAATGGAATTCCAGTAAAAATTCCAATAAAATCTTTCCAGCATTACAAAACAATTATATACTAAAAAATTTCTGAAAAAGTAATGAGAGAAGCTTGCTTTAGCAGATATTAAAATGTGTTTTAAAGTTAAGCAATGATGACTTCAAGCTATACTACAAAGCTACAGTCATCAAGACAGTATGGTACTGGCACAAAGACAGAAATATAGATCAGTGGAACAAAATAGAAAGCCCAGAGATAAATCCATGCACCTGTAGACACAGGAGGTAAGAATATACAATGGGAAAAAGACAATCTCTTTAACAAGTGGTGCTGGGAAAACTGGTAAACCAGTTGTAAAAAAAAATGAAGTGAACACTTTCTAACACCATACACAAAAATAAACTCAAAATGGATTAAAGATCTAAACGTAAGACCAGAAACTATAAAACTCCTAGAGGAAAACATAGGAAAAACACTCCCCGACATAAATCACAGCAAGATCCTATATGACCCACCTCCCAGAGTAATGGAAATGAAAGCAAAAATAAACAAATGGGACCCAATTAAACTTAAAAGCTTTTGCAAAACAAAGGAAACTATAAGCAAAGTGAAAAGACAGTCTTCAGAATGGGAGAAAATAATAGCAAATGAAGCAACTGACAAAGAATTAATCTCAAAAATATACAAGCAACTCCTGCAGCTCAATTCCAGAAAATAAACAACCCAATCAAAAAATGGGCCAAAGAACTAAATAGACATTTCTTCAAAGAAAACATACAGATGGCTAACAAACATGAAAAGATGCTCAACATCACTCATTATCAGAAAAATGCAAATCAAAACCACAATGAGGTACCATCTCTCGCTGGTCAGAATGGCTGCTATCCAAAAATCTGCAAACAATGTGGAGAAAAGGGAACCCTCTTACACTGTTGGTGGGAATGCAAGTTAGTATAGCCACTATGGAGAACAGTGTGGAGATTCCTTAAAAAACTGGAAATAGAACTGCCATATGGCCCAGCAATCCCACTGCTGAGCATACACACTGAGGAAACCAGAACTGAAAGAGACACGTGTACCCCAATGTTCATTTCAGCACTGTTTACAATAGCCAGGACATGGAAGCAACCTAGATGTCCATCAGCAGATGAATGGATAAGAAAGCAGTGGTCATATACACAATGGAATATTACTCAGCCATTAAAAAGAATACATTTGAATCGGTTCTAATGAGGTGGATGAAACTGGAGCCTATTATACAGAATGAAGTAAGCCAGAAAGGAAAGCACCAATACAGTATACTAACGCATATATATGGAATTTAGAAAGATGGTAATGATAACCCTGTATGCGAGACAGCAAAAGAGACACAGATGTATAGAACAGTCTTTTGGACTCTGTAGGAGAAGCGAGGGTGGGATGATTAGGGAGAATAGCATTGAAACATGTATAATATCATAGGTGAAACAGATTGCCAGTCCAGGTTTGATGCATGAGACAGGGTGCTTAGGGCTGGTGCACTGGGACGACCCAGAGGGATGGGATGGGGAGGGAGGTGGGAGGGGGGTTCAGGATGGGGAACACATGTACACCCATGGTTGATTCATGTCAATGTATGGCAAAAACCACTACAATATTGTAAAGTAATTAATCTCCAATTAAATAAACAAACAAAATATGTAAGTAAGTCCTTGTATATGGTTTTAATATTATAAATCATTTTATGCCAACTAATATAAAGCACTCTTCTTTACATTTTGTGAAAAATAAATAAAGTTAAGGCAATTAAAAATACTACTGGTACAAAAACAGAAAGAGCAGTGGAAAGAATGCAATTCTAATTTTAGAACTAAATGTATATGGGGAGTTTGTGTTTGATAAAGTAACTTTTTTAATGAGTAGGGAAAACAAAGATTAGTAAGTGAAATGACAAATATTAGCTAGCAATTAAAAAATCTGTGTTCTTCCTTTGCTTACTACAACAAAATGAATTCTTGCTGAAACCATAAATACTGAACCATTGGTGAATACTTTTATAATCTTGGGTTAGGAAAGACCTTTCTAAGCTTGTCTCAGCACTGGAAAACATAATAGGATTGGTAAACTTGACTATTTAAAAAATGACACTTCTGTGTAAAAATAAACACCATAAAAGGCTGAAAGATAGCAAATTGGAAATTGTTTGCAAAATGTAAGACAGAATCAATATCCTAGATAAATAGAGAGCTCTTAAAAATCAATAACAAAAATATTTAATGTTTTAATGGAAAAATGGGCAAAATACTCTTTAAGTTACCAGAAAAACGTTTAGTTTTTTAATGAATCAAAGAAATGTTCATAAAAGGTGAATAGTCTTTTCCCCTCTTCAAACTGACAAAGGTTAAAATTATTGACAAATTCAAATTTGCAATTGTGACGGGCACTAAGTCTTCTTCCATAATATTGTGGAGAGTGTAAAATGGTCATATCATCTTAGGAAAGGAGTGCAGCAATGTATATTGAATGTAAAGCAATTTTTCCTGTAACATACTTCTGGGAATTTATCCTAAGGAGATTAATGCACATTAATACTTTATTGACAGTGTTAAACATATGAAACAATGTCTATTAGTAATGGACTGGTCAAATAAATTATGACGTAGGAATTTCATATAGCTCCTCAAAGCAGACTCTATATTTATTAAGTGGAAAGATCTTTTAGAATGAAAAATGAAGGTCTCAATGAAACAAATAGGCCACCTTACTGAATGGAATAAAATATTTGTAAACACATACCTGATAAAAGGTTAATATCCAAAATACACAATTAACTCACAATTCGACATCAAAAAAAAAACTGACTCACTTAAAAATGAAGGTTTCCAGGGAATTCCCTGGAAGTCCAGTGCTTCAGTTCAGTTCAGTTCAGTTCAGTCGCTCAGTCGTATCCGACTGTTTGCGACCCCATGAGTCGCAGCACGCCAGGCCTCCCTGTCCATCACCAACTCCCGGAGTTCACCCAGATTCACGTCCGTCGAGTCAGTGATGCCATCCAGCCATCTCATCCTCTGTCATCCCCTTCTCCTCCTGCCCCCAATCCCTCCTAGCATCAGAGTCTTTTCCAATGAGTCAACTCTTCGCACAAGGTGGCCAAAGTACTGGAGCTTCAGCTTTAGTATCATTCCTTCCAAAGAAATCCCAGGGCTGATCTCCTTCAGAATGGACTGGTTGGATCTCTTGCAGTCCAAGGGACTCTCAAGAGTCTTCTCCAACACCACAGTTCAAAAGAATCAATTCTTTGGCGCTCATCCTTCTTCACAGTCCATCTCAGGGCTCAGCATTTTCACTGCTGTGGCCCAAATTCAATCCCTGGTTGGCAAACTAAGATCCTGCAAGCCCAGCAGTGTGGGGCAAGATAAAAAGGTTCCCTCCCCAAAATGAAGGTTTCAGAACACATGCTATGTAAAATTATAATAGATTTGTGTGCTTACTTATTAATAAAGAAGCTTGAAAGAATGTTCAACAACTTCCTAGAAAAAATAATTTAAGATGATGCATGTTTCATGTTTTAAAAAATTCCAGTGCTACATAAATGTAAAAAGTAAGAGGTGAAGGTGCTTTTCTTCTCTCACAAACTCTCCATAACACCTGTCCCCAGGATAAGCATACTTAAAAGTAGTCCTAACTTTAAAATCTTAAAATCTGTATCTATCCTCATGCTAGTATGGATGAATATAGAGATATACTGGTATTTAGAAATATATATTTTCTACTTTTAAAAACATCTTATGGAAATATTGTTTGCATACACAATGTGCACATATCACAATTGTGTATATCAATTAATTTTCACAAACCAAATATACCTGGATAACCAGTTCCAAGATAAAACAATAGTAACAAGAAAACCCCAGGATATTACCAGCATCCCAGAAGACCCCCCTGTGCCCCTTTTCCAGTCACTACTATGAATTGTATGACTTCTAACAGAAATGATTTGTTGAGTACTCTGTATTTAAATTTTTTTTTATGTATAGTTTATTTTCAATGTTGGGTTGATTTTTGCTCTAGAGCAAAGTGATTCAGTTATAGATATGTTCATTTTCATATTCTTTTCCATTATGGTTTTTCACAGGATATTGCATAGAATTCCATATACAGTAGGACCTTTTTGTTTATCCATTCTGTATATAATAGTTTGCATCTACTAATACTAATCTCCAAATCCATCCCTACCCCACACCCTCCCTTGGCAACCCAAGTATGTTCTCTATATCTGTGAGTCTGTTTCTGTTTCACAGATAAGTTCAATTGTGTCATATTTTAGATTCTGCTACTTATCTTTTTCTGCCTTACTTCACTTAGTATGACCATCTGTGGGTCCATCCATGTTGCTGTAAATGACATTATTTCATTCTTTTTTATGACTGAGTAGTATTCCAATGCATTTATGTATTGTAGCTTCTTTTTTAAATTTATTTATTTTTAATTGAAAGATAATTGCTTTATAAAATTTTGTTGTTTTCTGTTAGACATCAACATGAATCAGCCATAGATGTACATATATCCCCTCCCTCTTGAGCCTCCCTCCCGTCTCCCTCCCCATCCCACCCCTCTAGGTTGATACAGAGCCCCTGTTTGAGTTCCCTGAGGCATACAGCAAATTCCTATTGGCTATCTATTTTACATATGTAAGTTTCCATGTTACTCTCTCCATACATCTCAGCCTCTCCTCCCCTCTCTCCATGTCCATAAGTCAGTTCTCTATGTCTGTTTCTCCATTGCTGCCTTGCAGATAAATTCATATATAACGTATATGTATGGAAAGATATTTAGAAAGATATTTATCTTTCTCTTTCTGACTTCACTCTGTATAATAAGCTCTAAGTTCATTCACCTTATTAGAACTGATTCAAATGTGTTTCTTTTATAGGTGAGTAAGAACTCCCTGATGTTCAGGCTGGTTTTAGAAAAGGCAGAGGAACCAGAGATCAAATTGCCAACATCCGCTGGATCATGGAAAAAGCAAGAGAGTTCCAGAAAAGCATCTATTTCTGCTTTATTGACTATGCCAAAGCCTTTGACTGCGTGGATCACAATAAACTGTGGAAAATCCTGAAAGAGATGGGAGTACCAGACCACCTAACCTGCCTCTTGAGAAATCTGTATGCAGGTCAGGAAGCAACAGTTAGAACTGGACATGGAACAACAGACTGGTTCCAAATAGGAAAAGGAGTACGTCAAGGCTGTATATTGTCACCCTGCTTATTTAACTTCTATAGCTGGATCATGGAAAAAGCAAAAGAGTTCCAGAAAAACATCTATTTCTGCTTTATTGACTATGCCAAAGCCTTTGACTGTGTGGATCACAATAAACTGTGGAGAATTCTGAAGGAGATGGGAATACCAGACTACCTGACCTGCCTCTTGAGAAATCTGTACGCAGGTCAGGAAGCAATAGTTAGAAATCGACGTGGAACAACAGACTGGTTCCAAATAGGAAAAGGAGTACGTCAAGGCTGTATATTGTCACCCTGCTTATTTAACTTCTATGCAGAGTACATCATGAGAAACGCTGGACTGGAAGAAACACAAGCTGGAATCAAGATTGCCGGGAGAAATATCAACAACCTCAGATATGCAGATGACACCACCCTTATGGCAGAAAGTGAAGAGGAACAAAAAAGCCTCTTGATGAAAGTGAAAGAGGAGAGTGAAAAAGTTGGCTTAAAGCTCAACATTCAGAAAACAAAGATCATGGCATCTGGTCCCATCACTTCATGGGAAATAGATGGGGAAACAGTGTCAGACTTTATTTTGGGGGGCTCCAAAATCACTGCAGATGGTGACTGCAGCCATGAGATTAAAAGATGCTTACTCCTTGGAAGAAAAGTTATGGCCAACCTAGATAGCATATTCAAAAGCAGAGACATTACTTTTCTAACAAAGGTCTGTCTAGTCAAGGCTATGGTTTTTCCAGTAGTCATGTACGGATGTCAGAGTTGGACTGTGAAGAAAGCTGAGTGCCGAAGAATTGATGCTTTTGAACTGTGGTGTTGGAGAAGACTCTTGAGAGTCCCTCGGACTGCAAGGAGATCCAACCAGTCCATTCTGAAGGAGATCAGCCCTGGGATTTCTTTGGAAGGAATGATGCTAAAGCTGAAATTCCAGTACTTTGGCCACCTCATGCGAAGAGTTGACTCATTGGAAAAGACTCTGATGCTGGGAGGGATTGAGGGCAGGAGGAGAAGGGGATGATGGGAACGATGAGATGGCTGGATGGCATCACGGACTTGATGGACGTGAGTCTGAGTGAACTCCGGGAGTTGGTGATGGACAGGGAGGCCTGGCGTGCTGCAATTCATGGGGTCGCAAAGAGTTGGACACGACTGAGCAACTGAACTGAACTGAGAGTCTATCATGAATATTTATTGGAAGGACTAAAGCTGAAACTGAAGCTCCAATATTTTGGCCATGTGATGTGAAGACTTGATTCACTGGAATAGTTTTTCATGCTGGGGAAAGGGAAGGCAGGACCATAAGGGAGTGACAGTGGATGAAATGGTTGGATGGCATCATCGCCTTGAGTTTGAGCAAATCCCGGGAGATGGTGAAGGTCAGAGAAGCCTGGTGTGCTGCAGTCCACAGGGTCACAAAGAGTCAGACACAACTGAGTGATGGAGCAACTACAAAGAGTCTATCTGAACTAAGTCTGTTCCATTTCTTCTAAAACATAGTCTCCTCAACAAATATAATTATATTGACATTAATGTCAAGATATCTGGAGCCAAGTCTCAGCTTTTACCAGTTGTTTAACTTGGTACAAGTTACCCACCTGCTCTCTGTCTTGACTTTCTCTTCTATGAACCCAGAATAATCATTTTTGTTTCACAGGCTTCCTGTGAGGGTCATATATGATAATAGTTGTGAAGCACTTTGTATAGTAAAGAACTATGAAAATATAAGGCATCCATTCAACAAGCAGAAAATAAGACTTTGCTATCCGTTTCTGTCTGAAGCAAAACTGGTTTACAAACACCCAAGTTAATAAACGAGGTCATGGGATAGTTGTTTATTCTTTTTTAAATTAAAAAAAATTTAATTGGAAGATAATTGCTTTACAATGGTGTATTAGTTTCTACTATACAACAATGTGAATCAGCTATATGTATATCCCCTCCTTCACAGCCCTCCATCCCCTCTCCCCGCCAGATCATCATAGCGCACTGAGCTGAGCTCCCTGTGCTATACAGCAGCTTCCCACATGCCAGTGCCTTTGTGACAATTCTACTCTCTCAATTCAGTTATCCTTGTTATAAAAAGACCCTTTATCTTGCAAGATGACCACACCATGCGGTCAACCTGGGCTCGCAAAAATGGCCCAAGCTCACCATAGAGGAGCTCACGCAAAAACCATTCTCATCACCACTTCCTTTGCTTACTTCTACCATGGAGGCTAGAAAAGCTACAAGCTCACTCTGAGTAATTCTTCTCATCAATACTGGCCCATGAGACGTGACCGTGATTCTGCTGTGGGCAGAGGGTGATATGGGAGGTCTGGGAAACCTTTTGCTTTTCTGACAAAAGGGGACAGATAAGGCTTATGCTTTCCGCATCACTCCTCTTTCTCTCTACATGCAGATATACTACATGGGAGCTGCAGCAACCATTTTGTAACCAAGAAGAAAAGGCTGAACTGCTAGCTTTGATCTTGTTAAGCAGCTGAACCATGACTTATGGCTACTGTGATGTGCTCAGTCGCTCGGTTGTGGCCTTCTTTGTGACCCAATGGACTGTAGCCTTCCAGGCTCCCCTGTCCATGGCAATGTCCAGGCAAGGATACTGGAGTGGATTGCCATTTTCTTCTCCATTCCGGGTACTACTTTTGCCTAAACCTGCCTTGTGTTGTTGACAATAATCATGTTTGCCTGCTAACTGCAAGACGTAATGCAATTAGCTCATTCAGATGAAAAGTCAAATTTTAATATTTTAATTCTGCAGAAGTTTGTGGATGTTTCAGGCAGAGAGAACAAATAGACAGAGGCATGAAGATATGAAAGTGATTGATACACTTGAAAAATGATCAATAGACCCATATAGTATGGCCAACTCCTGCTTCCGCCATTTCTGTATTCCATCTGCTTTTCAGGACCGCTGTGTGGTTCTGGGCCAATCTTTGCTGATTACGACAGCTTCCGTGCCTCTCTGCAACGGTGAGCCTAGAGTGCTGGATGCTGCTGCGTCCTGCCTCCTCTGATCAGCTTCCCTCTGCACCTGCCTCTCTGTGGGCGCAGGGCTGGGACCAGTTCTCAGGCCCTTCCAGTCTCTCCTGGCCCACTGAGGTTCATGAGATCAGACCCAAGAGCAAGTGTAAGAGAGCATCTCTGTTTTCAACTTAGATGGAAGGAGAACCTCAAGGAGGCGCTAGAAGTTGAACCAAAATCTTCATTGTATTTCCTCAGGGAGAAGTAACAGCAATGATCTTACCACTGAAGGAACATGTGCATTCTCTGAAGCTCACTTTCCTAACCGTGAAATAAGGTCTCCATGCTGCCTTCCCATCTAGCCCCAAATCCACTCAATTCAATGATTCTAATATATTCACATTTAGAGTATATAAATGATTACCTATTATAGTGGCAACACTGGCTTTCCATGAAAAGATCTGATTCCTTTCAATACTACGAGCCTAAACTTCTCAAATCTCAGCTAACTAGATAAGGTTCATAATCTAAAATAACTTTTTGCCTGGATATTTTAACAGAGTCCATCTTCTCTACACTTTTAGGAACAAGCTGTCAGCTTGTTTTCCAGCCCAACAGTTTGGGCTTCAGTGAAGTCCCTTTATGTCTCTTTAAATGATAGATTTTGGAATTCACCAAGAGACTAATTTTGGAGGTATCATGTCTTAAGAGCACAATTCATCATTGTTTAAAGTCACAAAATGGGTTTCTAAAATTGTAACAATGAATTTTATATTTATTATCAAAAAATTGATCTTTGAATTTTTTGATTGAGATATAATTGACACATAACATTAAGTTTAAGGTCTATAGCATGTTGATTTGATACATTTATATTCTGCCATATGATGATAACTGTAGTGTAACACCTCTGTCAGATTACACAGTTACCCTTTCTTTTTGTGGTTAGAACAATTAAGATCTAGTCTATGAGCAACTTTGAAGTTTATTACAGAGTGTTATCAACTGTGATCACTATGCTGTGCATTAGATATCTGAAACTTTTTTATCTACTAGTTGCAAGTTGGTATCCTTAAACAATGCCTTCCTCCCCCCAGCTCTTGCTAACCACCATTCTACTCTCTGTTATTATGATCTTGACTTTAAAAAATATTTATTTATTTGGCTGTACCAGGTCCTAGCTACAGCATGTGGGTCTTTGATCCTTGTCTCAACATGCAGGATTTTTCAGTTGTGGCATTCAAACTTCCAGTTGGGGCATGTGGGATCTAGTTCCCCAACCAGGGATTGAACCTGGGCCCCTACTTTGGGAGCACAGAGTCCTAGCCACTGGACTGCCACTGGACACATCAGTATAATGTCTTCCAAGTCCAACCATGTAGTCACAAGTGGCAGGATCTCCTTTCTTGTGGTTGAACAGTCTTCTGTTGTGTACACATCTTTTATATCATAAGTGTTGATGAACACTTACTAGGTTGCTTCCATATCTTGGCTCTTGTGAATAAACATGTCTTAAGCTTGAGAGCACAGACATCTAGGCAATAACCTGTTTTCATTCTCTTTGTATACACACCCGACAGTGGGATTGCTGGATAATACAGTGGTTTTTGCCCTGCTTCATTCCGCACTCCAAGGCCAAATTTGCCTGTTACTCCAGGTGTTTCTTCACTTTCTACTTTTGCATTCCAGTCCCCTAGAATGAAAAGGACATCTTTTTGGGGGGTTAGTTCTAAAAGGTCTTGTAGGTCTTTATAGATCCATTCAACTTCAGCTTCTTCAGCATTACTGGTTGGGGCATAGACTTGGATTACCATGATATTGAATGGTTTGCCTTGGAAATGAACAGAGATCATTCTGTCGTTTCTGATTTGCATCCAAGTACTGCATTTCAGACTCTTTTGTTGACCATGATGGCTACTCCATTTCTTCTAAGGGATTCCTGCCTGCAGTAGTAGATATAATGGTCACCTGAGTTAAATTCACCCATTCCAGTCCATTTTAGTTCTCTGATTCCAAGAATGTCAATGTTCACACTTGCCATCTCCTGTTTGACCACTTCCAATTTGCCTTGATGCACGGAACTGACATTCCAGGTTCCTATGCAATATTGCTCTTTACAGCATCGGACCTTGCTTCTATCACCAGTCACATCCACATGGAACAGACTGGTTCCAAATAGGAAAAGGAGTATGTCAAGGCTGCATCTTATCACCCTGCTATTTAACTTCTATGCAGAGTACATCATGAGGAACGCTGGGCTAGAAGAAGCCCAAGCTGGAATCAAGATTGCTGGGAGAAAAGTCAATAACCTCAGATATGCAGATGACACCACTCTTATGGCAGAAAGTGAAGAGGAACTAAAAAGCCTTTTGATGAAAGTGAAAGAGGAGAGTGAAAAAGTTGGCTTAAAGCTCAACATTCAGAAAACGAGGATCATGACATCTGGTCCCATCACTTCATGGGAAATAGATGGAGAAACAGTGGAAACAGAGTCAGACTTTATTTTTTTGGGCTCCAGAATCACTGCAGATGGTGACTGTAGCCATGAAATTAAAAGACGCTTACTCCTTGGAAGGAAAGTTATGACCAAAAGCAGAGACATTACTTTGCCAACAAAGGTCAGTCTAGTCAAGGCTATGGTTTTTCCAGTGGTCATGTATGGATGTGAGAGTTGGACTGTGAAGAAAGCTGAACGCCAAAGAATTGATGCTTTTGAACTGTGGTGTTGGAGAAGACTCTTGAGAGTCCCTTGGACTGCAAGGAGATCCAACCAGTCCATTCTGAAGGAGATCAGCCCTGGGATTTCTTTGGAGGGAATGATGCTGAAGCTGAAACTCCGGTACTTTGGCCACCTCATGCGAAGAGTTGACTCATTGGAAAAGACCCTGATGCTGGGAGGGATTGGGGGCAGGAGGAGAAGGGGACGACAGAGGATGAGATGGCTGGATGGCATCACTGACTCGATGGACGTGAGTCTGAGTGAACTCTGGGAGTTGGTGATGGACAGGGAGGCCTGGCCTGCTGGGATTCATGGGGTCGCAAAGAGTTGGACATGACTGAGCGACTGAATTGAACTGAACAGTGGTTCTAGTTTCAATCTTTTGAGTAGCTCCCATACTCTTCTCTGTAGCAGCTACACCCGTTTACCTTCCTACCAATAGTGTAGGAAGGTTTCCTTTTCTTTACATTTTGGTCAGCACTTATCTTCCTGAAATCTTCAGTTTTTACAAATAAAATTTAATTGTGATAATCAAACTATAGGCACTGACATTGAAAATATATTTTAAAGAAAAGTGTAATGAGTGACCTGCAGCGTATGACTCAGATTCTTAAGGAACCCTGAAGCAGTAAGGGCCGAAGGTGGGCACTTGGGGAGCTGAATGCGCTATGAAGGGACGCTGCCTCCTGCGGGTAGGTATCGCAGTACTTCCACGCCCACGCTGTGCTTTTCTCTAAAGGCCACACCGCACGTCAGCGCTGACACAGGCATGATTAACTTCATATTGATAATTGCAGTCTGTGATTTACATGCTCCACATCCTTCCGGTGCTAAGATGCTCAGAATAAATGTAAAAGGCAAGAGAGACGACAAAGCACCCGGGCAACATTAAGTACAAACTTAAAAGTCAGAGCAACATTTGGGACTTCCCTGATGGTCCAGGGGTAAAGAATCTGTCTTCCAGTGCAGTGGGAATGGGTTTTGATCCCTAGTCAGGAAACTTTATTCCACATGCCTCGGGGAAACTCAGCCTGCATGCCACAACTAGAGAAGCCTGAGCACCCAGCACAGACCAAAAAAAAAAAAAAAAAAAAAAATCATAATAACATTCATAATCACAAAATAGCTTGTGACGGATGTGGCTGTAGTTGAAAATCAGTCTCATAGCAAAAAAACATGAAATCTGGTTGGGCTTCCTTCATGTGCTTTTAAATAAAGCAACCATAATGTGTGGATTGGATTTCAGCTTAGATGAAAATAAACTCACCTGACAAACCAGATAACTAACTCTTCATACCCTCACCCTGCTCCTGTTAGAGCCCTGAGCAACCAGGCCCAGATTAGAGTAAATCAAAGGGCAGTCCCAGATTAGAATAAAGAAGCTTGTTGGTTTCAATGCAAATTCTCTGATCCAGGGAATTCACAAGTCTCTGAGAGTGGGATCCAGCAATTTGCATTTTTAAGAGGCTCTTCAATGGAGTCACATTAGATCTTACAAGCAAAAAAAAAAGAATGCAGAATAATCCTAGCATGCCCTTCTCCGCTGCAGGCATCCAGTGGAAGACAAGAACTATGAGAGTAGAGGCAAGAAGACCCAAGGATATTATTGAGCAGTTTTCTCTCAACAGATAAAACAATCTCTCAGACTCCAGAGAAATATTTCTGGAAACTGTGGGCAGATGTTTGGGGAAAAAGAATCTAATTTTTAATCTACAGATATGGATTAAACTTTGAACCACCAAACATTGAATTAAATGGGCAGGCAAGGCTTTCAGTTTGGATATCCGCTCCCACCCCACACACCCTGCCCTTGGAAGGTAGAGTCACTCAGTCGTGTCCGACTCTTTGTGACCCCGTGGACTGTAACCTACTAGGCTTCTCTGTCCATGGGATTCTCCAGGCAAGAATACTGGAGTGGATTGCCATTTCCTTCTCCGGGGAATCTTCCTGACCCAGGGATCGAACCCGGGTCTCCCGCATTGGAGGCAGACGCTTTAACCTCTGAGCCACCAGGGGGCCCTTGGAAAACCTCTCCCAAATACCAAGAATAGACTCTGCCCTTTGGATATGTTTCTGACCTACTCCTCATCTTAATTGCCTTCTCAATGCAGCTTTCTCTTCCCTGGTTGTCCAGTGGCTAAGACTTCATGCTCCAACGCAAGGGGCCTGGGTGCAATTCCCGGTCAGGGAACTAGAACCCACATGTCCCAACTAAGATCCAGTACAGTCAGATGAATGAATAAGTAAGTATTTAAATACAGCTTTCTCTTATAGATTGTACATCCCACAAACTTAAAGGGATGGGCAGGGGGAGTAAATCACCTACCTAACCAGGAATGCCTGTACCTAGCAAATAATAAGTGCTCAGTAAACATGAAGTCAAACTTAACCCTATCACCTGTATGGAGACACTGGTGATGAAAGTGACATTTTTAAGGGCAAATATCCATAAAAATTGGTATGATTTAGGACTTCCCTGGTGGTCCAGCAGTTGAGACTCCATACTCCTAATGTGGGGGCTGGGGTGGGGGGAGGGTAGGTGGGGACTGTCTTTGATCCCTGGTAGGAAACTAGATCCCACATGCCCCAACTAAAGATTCTGCATACTGCAGCTGAGACCCAGTGCAGCCAAATAAACATATTTTTTTTTAAAAAAAAAGGTAGGATTCAAGAGCCCCAGTAGTACTTGAACTTCTTAAAAACATACCACTGTCGCCTTAGACTTCAAGATATTAGGATGGAGAATTTTCTTAATATGGTTTCATAGAAAACATCCCTCAAGTAATTAGGGCAAGAAATAAGGAGAATGGTAGACACCACTTGGAACTTGAGAGTCTTGGGTGTGGGTTAATCCACAAAGTCTCAGGAAAGCATACTGTGAGGCACACTTTGAAAGAATTAGATGACCTGTCGAAGCAGGCTGAAGTTAGAAGTCCAGAAGACATTGAGACTCACATATTCATTCTTTTTTATATCTCTTCTTTCTCCCTTCCCCAGGCTGGTGAGGCTCACCGAAATGTAGGTTACTCACATCACAGAGGTATTCAGGAGGAAAAGAATGTAGAACATTTTAGTCACAAAAGCATCAGACAATGCTACTAAGAGGCTTCCTTTTTAACAGTGTTGTATTAAACCAAGCAAAAGGAGTGCTATGCAGAAACCTGGAACGCAGACCAAGTTCAAGGGCAGCTCATAATTGAGGAGAGCTGCCAGATGCCGCAACAAGAGAGCCAGCCAGCCAGACAGCCACGTTTCTCCATCCTACAGCTGTCCTCCAAGGCTAATTGCCCATCGCCAGAAGACAAGGAACCTGGGAACATGAGCATTTTCCAGTAGCTGGAGTATTCCTGCATTAAGCTTTGAGTCTCTATGAAGCATGAAGAAATGAAAAGCCAATAAATAGTGTTGGAAGATGCCAATTGGATGTGTGAATTTAACATCTTAACACAAAAAGTCATTGACAAATAGGATCCAGGAATCCACGTGGGTTACTTAGACAGACCAAACTCTGGATAGCAGACAAAACTTCTGGGATTTTCATTTTGGATGGAAAAACAATGTTTCTAGCTTCAACCAGATGACTCATCAAGAAACAAGACCGAAAAACCAAATATCCTAGACAACAGTAACGTTTTTAATAAGCACAGTATAGAAAGCTGACTCAAAAAGCCTTCTTCCGGAGCAAGAAACTTTGTAAAGCACAAATGGTAAAGCCTCTACTCAGACACGCCTTAACAAGTAGCGACCAAAAAAAAAAAAAAACAACCAATTCACAAATAAGGACACAGAGCAGGCAAGCCAAGAAAAGAGAATTGATTTTTGTTGTTTTTTTACAGCTGTGTTCCAATAACACTTTTAAAATTTATTTATTTTTAATTGAAGGATAATTGCTTTACAATATTGGTTTGATTTCTGCCACACATCAACATGAATTAACCATAGGTGGACATATGTCCCCTCCTTCTTGAAACTCCCTCCCGCCTCCCATTCTTTCCCTTCCCTTTAGGTTATTACAGGGCCCCAGTTTGAGTTCCCTGAGTCATACAGCAAGTTTCCACTGGCTATCTATTTTACATATGGCAGTGTATAATGAGAATGATTTAAAAGAAGGAAACACATGAACAATTTTGCTATTGAAAGGGCCACATAGTTTCTTCACTACAGTTGTGATGTTTTAGAATACACATTCCAATATGTCTTGCGACACTGGCTCAACATTTACTAAACACCTATACAGTCAGTGTGCATGAGATGGTTAAGAGACAATCTCTAAGCAACTTGCTCTTTATAAACACAGTCACAAACTGATCACCCTCACTTTAACAAGGAAGTGTTGGGCTCCAATACGGAATCACAGAACTCTGCCTCTAACTCAGTCAAGGAGCATCAGCGCATTCCTAATGCTACAGAGAATCCTGAGTTGGGTAAGGGATGCTACCTAAGAGCTGACCTAAATCTTTCCAGTTTCAATAAACCTCAGATCATTAAGGTATATGACAAGCAGCGCCCAGATTCTCCCTTTCGTCTTAATGCCAATCATCCTTTGAAATTCTTTTTTCCATCATAGCGATCAATTTTCTTTAACATTTCGCTGTGTGCCCTCTACCCGGATTTCAGTCATGTTATTGTCCTCCTTGGCCACCCCCAGCATCTCCAAACTCCTCCTTCTGAAGCTGTGAAACCTGAAATGGGATGAGACATTACTCCTTGGGTCCATGACAACATGCAAAATAAAATAAATCTAAGCTAGCCTCCCTGTCATTTCTGGTGGTTCACATAGTAAAGAATCTGCCTGCAATTCAGGAGGTGTGGGTTTGATCTCTGGGTTGGGAAGATCCCCTGGAGAAGGAAATGGCAACCTACTCCAGTATTCTTGCCTGGAGAATCCCATGGACAGAGGAGCCTGCCAGGCTACAGTCTATGGGGTCTCAAATAGTCCGACACGACTGAGCAACTAATACACAAGGTAGCTTCAGTGCAAAAACTGAGAGAAAATCTCAATACAATTAAGCACGAAAGATGGCTTTACTAACTGTATTCAATAAGCTTTGCCTCTTAGTTTTATTTACTTTTGAGGAATGGAAGGGAAATAGCTCTGGTTTAAAGACACCTAACCAGGTCTTTGCATTTGCTTATAGAAAGTAGATGTAAAAATAATGCAGCTTCCATCATTCTTAAAAAACATGTGATTTAAAAAAACATGTGATTTCCTGAAATCAAAATGATGCTCCCAGGATTTGTTTGTTCATCCTCCCCACCCCTACTCACCCATGTACTTTAACCTGACAAGCGGTTTTTTGCATGTCTAGTGTATGCAGAGCACTCTATTAGTAACAGGACTTATGAAGATGGAGGAGACTCTCCCCAGTGATGCTTTTCTTCTTCCTAATCCAGCCCAAAGGACCAGACGCAAGCCCACACACGGTCATTATTTTCCCTGCATTGGGAAGATCCCCTGCAGAAGGGCATTGCATCCCACTCCAGTATTCTTGCTGGAGAATCCCCATGGACAGAGGAGCCTGGCAGCTATAGTCTATGGGGTTGCAAAGAGTTAGACATGACTGAACAACTAAGTACAACAGCTTTTCTGGCAGAAATAGTGAAGTGTCTTACTGAACAAATTGAGGACATTTCCCAACAAGTGGAAGTAAAATATCTTAGGAATTTTATTTATTTTAGGTATTTAATTCTCAGCTACAAAAAGGCACCCTGTAGGTTACAATGGTCTCCTATTGGCAAGTCCCTGGTCTTGGGTTTTGAGTCCCAGGCCAGAGGCAGGGACTGAGGATGGAGAGGTTTTTTCACCAAGAGATGCTGCTTTAAGTGACCAGAGTGTGGTCTCCAGGTGGCCTCAGATGACCCCTGGGTCCTGGTAGCCACACTATTTTGAAGCTCCCTCCACAATGTAGCAGGGCTGGTATGTTTAACACAGAGACCATGGAAGAGATGAGGGTGGTCACCCACCAGGTCAGGTTCTAACCTGGCTGCTTCCTCACTCTTTGATCACTTCCCGAGGGAGGAGCCAGATCACAGGCCATTCTATGGAGAGTCCCACCTGCTGCTGCTAAGTCACTTCAGTCGTGTCCAACTCTTCGCAACCCCATGGACTGCAGCCCACCAGGCTCCTCTGTCCATGAGATTCTCCAGGCATGAGTACTGGAGTGGGTTGCCATTGTCTTCTCCGAGTCCCACCTGATGAGAAGCCAGAACAGCCGCAGACAGCCATGCGGGTGAACTTGAAGGCCAAACCTGCAATCCCAGGCAAGTCTGCAGAGGCTGCAGCCCTGGCTAAAGACTTGACTGTAACTTCAAGAGAGGCTCTGTAGAGATGTGGATGAACCCAGATTCTATCACACAGAGTGAAGAGACTCAGAAAGAGAAAGACAAATATTGGGTATTAATGCATATATATGGAATCTAGAAAGATGGTACTGATGAACCTAGTTCCAGGGAAGAAATACAGACACAGACATGGAGAATGGATGTGTGGATACATGGGGTGAGGGGATATGGGAGGGTAAGACGAATGGTGTTAGTAGCACTGATCCATATATACCGCCCTGTGTAAAATAGCTAGCTAGTGGGAAGCTGCTATACAGCACAGGGAGCTTGGCTTTGCTCTCTGTGATGACACAGAGGGCTGGGATGTGAGGTGAGGGGTGGGCAGGACAGGAGAGAGGCTCAGAAGGGAAGGGATATATGCATATATCACATTGTTGTACAACAGAAATTAACACATCGTCAAGCAATTATACTCCAATTTAAAAATAAATAAGTAGAGACTGACCCACACCCACCCAGCTAGTCAGATCACACACCCCTCCATCAGAACCTGCACAAGGTAATCCATGCTTGTTACTGAGCTGCTAAATTTGGGGGTAATTTGATACACAGCAATAAGTAACTAATCTACCTTATTAGCAGAAAAACTATTCACCTCTTACACATCAAAGTGTGTAGAAAGCATTAAATAACCTATGAATCATAGCTAAGGGGGAAGAAAACATTATTCTTATGACTGATGGAAAAAAGAAGTTTCAGGAATTTGTTTTCCCCTTTAGGCTTTTTAAAAAATCTAAGTCCCTGAATTTTCACACTGTGATTTAACATGTCTTGCAGTCACTTTCTTCAAGGAGAGAGAACTGTTAATTCCCCAAAGACAGGAACACAAGGTAACCTCCAGCTCCCATCCTGCACAAGACTAAAAAGAGCAACGGGATGTGCAGTGAGTAAATGATAAGCTTCCTATTGTCAGGGAGCTTTGTCTGTAACTCAACTTGATCTCACTGTATCTTAAAAAAAAAATAACAGATTCACTCGAGCTCCTGGGCTCATCTGCCACTCCATGTCTCAGAGACATAGCAACCCTGTACTCACAGCTGCCTAACAGGACGGGGCAGGGAGTCCTGCTTTCAAGGTACTAAGCGGAGGCGAGGCATGCACAGACTCCATGTTCCTCAGAGTGTGTGACCTGCAGAAACCAGACCTGCAAAGCAACCTACTGAAAACTGGTTCTTTGGTCAGTTTGGTGAAGTGTTTTCTTACCAAACTGATCCAGCCTAGGAGTCAGCATGGTTTTTTTCATGATGGGTTGTACAGAAAGTATTATACGACCACTCAACTGCTGTGGACTGTGACAGCAGCCATAAATAATACAGTGGTTGCAACTGGGTTCAATAAAACTTTATTTGCAAAAACAGGCTTTGGTTAGACGTGGCTCATAGGCTTGGATGTGTATAGAGTTCCTGTCCCTCCTAGAATGTCTGAAAACCAGGAGAGCACGAAGGCAAGCACAGAGGTAACTGCTCCAATCTCTCTCTTGAAGAATCACTGTACATTTTGACACGCAACAGATATTATAAGAAGAATTTCTGCTCCAAAGACTTATCTGTGGGTCAGTTTGTTCAATCCCATTTACCAACAATTATTTGTCCAAAGAACCGATTTACTGGGACTTCCTTGGCCATCCAGTGGTTAGGACTTCACCTTCTACTTCGGGGGCAGAGGTCATAGGTTCCATCCCTGGTCTGGGAACTAAGATCCTACATGCTTTGTCATGTGGCCAAAAACAGTAAAGAAAAAAGAAAGATGAACATATTTATTTACTTAACTAGTTCTCTCCTACACTCTCCCTCATCCCTTCTCTCCTCTCTCTCATTTTATTATTTTATTTATGTTTTTAATTGAAGTATAGTTGATTTAAATGTTTCATTAATTTCTGCTGTACAGCAAAGTGTTCAGTTATACACACACACAAACACACACACATACATTCTTTTCCATTATTATCACAGGATATTAAATATATTTCCCTGTGCTATATGGTTGGAGAAGGCAATGGCACCCCACTCCAGTACTCTTGCCTGGAAAATCCCATGGACGGAGGAGCCTGGTGGGCTGCAGTCCATGGGGTCGCGAAGAGTCGGACACGACTGAGCGACTTCACTTTCACCTTTCACTGTCATGCACTGGAGAAGGAAATGGCAGCCCACTCCAGTGTTCTTGCCTGGAGAATCCCGGGGACGGGGGAGCCTGGTGGGCTGCCGTCTATGGGGTCGCACAGAGTCGGACAGGACTGACGCGACTTAGCAGCAGCAGCAGCAGCAGTGCTATATGGTAGGATGGACTTCTGTGTTTGTTTATTTTATATATATATATAATAGCGTACCTCTTTCAACTTGTCTTCTAATTGAATACTATGAATAACCCAGGGATCTAGTCTTCCACAGAACGTCCCCTAGGAAATAAAGAGTTACCTAATTTGCAGTGCATATCAGCCTGAGAGAACAATTTGCCTCTAAGTGCTGAGTACTGGCTTGGAATGTGAACTCAGTGAACGCTTGGAGCAACACCTTGGCTCTTCCACGCAGGATAGCCCCAAAGACAGAAACCGTCCGGACGTGCTTGGTTTCCCTTCCCAAGACGGCGGCACAGCAAGATGCGGGCCCCCTCCTCCCACAGGCACGTCAGAATCAGAGCTATTTCATGGGATAACGATCAGTGGAACAATACTGGAACCTACCAGCAATGCCCTTCCATGACTAAAGACAGAAAGAAGGGACCCCAAGGCTGGCAGGAGGGAGAGCCGTGGCGGAGTCGAGACCCTCAGCCCAGGGAAGGGGGCCCGGGAGTGGGAGGATGGCTGCAGCTGCGGAGGCTCTCAGCAAGGAGCAAGCGTCCGAGCCCCACGCCGGGCTCCCCAGCGGGAAGGTCCTGCCCTGGGACGATGAGCCCCAGAACTTTTGTCTATGAAGGCCGCTGAGGTTCATGCTGAGGAGTCTCACAGAACTTGGAAAAATAAAGACTCATTTTCTTTTCACTGATTAATGTATTTGCTCTCTTAAAAAAAAAAAAAAAAACTTTTCTATTTTAGATCAGAGTATAGCCAATTAACGATATTGTGATAGCTTCAGTGAACAGCAGAGTGACTCCGTTGTACACATACACAGATCCATTCTCCCCGAAACTCCCTTCGCATCTGGGCTGCCATGTAACACTTAGCAGAGTTCCCTGTGCTACACAGGTCCTTGGTGGTTTTTCCACTTTAAAAAAAAAAAAATTCAAGTCATTTTATTTTGTTTTTTAGTTTATTTTTAATTGGAAGATAATTGCTTTACGATGTTGGGTTGGCCTCTGCCATACAACAACACAGATCAGCCACAGCATACATATGTCTCCTCTCTCTTGAACCTCCCCTCCTATTCCCCACCCCATCCCAGCCTACAGGCCCTCACAGAGCACTGGGTTGGGCTCCCTGTGTTTTAGCAATGGCTCATTAGCTATGTATTTTACATATGGTAATATGTATGTTTCAATGCTACTCTCTCAATTTGTCCCATCCTCTCTTTCCCTGCTGTATCCAAAGTCTATTCCCTATGTTTGTGTCTCTATTCCTGCCCAATATAGCAGTATGTGGCATGTTGATTTTAAACTCCCTATCTATCCTTTTCCCTCACCTCTCTCCTCGGGTAACCATAAGTCCCTTCTCTAAGTCTATGAGTCTGTTTCTGTTTTGTACATAAGTTCATTTATTGTTGTTGTCGTTCAGTCGCTCAGTCATGTCCAACTCTTTTCGACCCCATGGACTGCAGCACACCAGGCTTCCCTGTCCTTCACCACCTCCTGGAGCTTGCTCAAACTCATGTCCATTGAGTCAGTGATGCCATCCAACCATCTCATCCTCTGTCATCCCCTCTTCCTCCTGCCTTCAATCTTTCCCAGCATCAGGGTCTTTTCTAATAAGTCAGCTCTTCGCATCAGTTGGCCAAAGTAATGGAGCTTCAACCTCAGCACCACAACTTCCAATGAATATTCAGGATTGATTTCCTTTAGGATTGACTGGTTTGATTTCCTTGCAGTCCAAGGGACTCTCAAGAGTCTTCTCCAACACCACAGTTCAAAAGCATCAGTTCTTCAACACTCAGCCTTCTTTATGGTCCAACTTTCACATCCATACATAACTACTGGAAAAACCATAGCCTTGACTAGACGGACCTTTGTCAGCAAAGGAATGTCTGTTTTTTAATATGCCGTCCAGGTTTGTCATAGCTTTTCTTCCAAGGAATGTCTTTTAATTTCATGGCTGCAGTCACCATCTGTCATGATTATGGAGCCCAGGAAAATAAAGTCTGTCCCTGTTCCTGTTGTTTCCTCATTTTTGCATGAAGTGATGGGACTGGAGGCCATGATCTTTGTTTTTTGAATGTTGAGTTTTAAGCCAGCTCTTTCACTCTCCTGTTTACCTTCATCAGTTTCATCTGCAGCATTTCTTTTTAGATTCTGCATATGAGGGATGCCATAAGTACTTCTCCTTCATTAAAACCCTATTCTTAAAGGAGGCACACAAAATCTCACCCACTCTGGGGCCCAGGGAAGAAGAAGTAATTTGAAAATAGACCCACAAGCTGATCTTGGAGAGTCTCCCAGAGAGGCAGGAGGTGACTGGGGGTCACCCTGGGGACACAGACGCTGGTGGCACCATGTTTGAAATCTCCTTCTCCTTGTGCTGAAGAAACCACTGTGGAATCCTCCCCCTAGCTTATTAGCCTGAAGGCCATCCCACCCTTTCCCACTAGCCCACAGGCACCAGTACTGGGACACCTCAGGTCAGGCAACTAGCTGGTGAGAACACAGACATGACCACCAGGGGACAGACGACCACGAGACCTTCTGAGCCCACAAGCACCCCTAGACACAGCTCTGACCACCAGGAGACTCGGGACTTACACTTACCCAATCATGCATACACGCTAGACCTAGGATTCCCAGAGATCTGCTTTCAGTGACTCCAGGATCAGCTCCACATACCTGCAAGCCTGCTTGGGACAAAGCTTCCGTCACCCACATGATGACATCAGTCCCAGGACAAAGACAGCCTGCAGCCTGCCGTGTCAGGACCCAGCCACCCCCCGGCAGCCATCATCAGCCCAGGGATCAGCTGTGTCCCACCCCTGCCCAAAAGCACGCCAGCACAAGCTTCAGAATACCCAGAACCCTACATTCAGCTGTGTCAGGCACAGGCCAGGCCCACTAGTGGGTAAACATTAGCTCTGGGACCCCAGGCACTGCAGTCAGATGCCAGGACATGGCTCTGCCTGCCAGTGGGCCAGTACCAGCCCCAGGACCTGGCTGCACAAACTGGTCAGCGGGCACCAGCCCCAGGACCCCTAGGCCCTGACTGCCCACCAGGGAACCAGCACTAGGCCCACAGCCACCCACAGAACAACAGACAGCTGTCTCACGACCCGGTCTAGCCAACCCAAACTTGTATCTTCTGCACAAGGCAGGGCCTGGCCACCAACTGACCGTGGAGCCAGCAGTCCCCGTCAGTCTTCCCAGAGCTCTTCCCTAATAGCTCAGCTGGTAAAGAATCCACCTGCAATGCAGGAGACCCCGGTGTGATCTCTGGGTTGGAAAGATCCCATGGAGAAGTTTGGGAAGGCTACTCCCTCCAGTATTCTGGCCTGGAGAATTCCATGGACTATGTAGTCCACAGGGTTGCAAAGAGTTGGACGTGCAAAGAGTGCCACCCACCATGACTAAAGGACCCATGGGGCCCACCCAGGGGACACCCCTAAAGCACACAGCTGTACTGACCTGAGGGGGGTACACTGCTGGGAAGCATGGGACACTGTCTACAAAAGGCCACATCACCAAGGTTCAGAGATGTGACTGACCTGCCAGACACACTCTCTGAATTCAGACTATACTACAAAGCCACAGTAATCAGAACAGTATGGTACCAGCACAGAAGCAGACACATAAATCAATGGAACAGAAAAGAGAGCCCAGAAGGAAACCCACACATTTATGGTCAATTAGTCTATGACAAAGGAGGAAAGAATATACAATGGAGAAAAGATAGTCTCTTTAATAAGTGGTGTTGGGAAAACTGGACAGTTACATGTAAAAGAATAAAATTAGAATATTTACTCACACCATATATGAAAACAAACACTAAATGGATTAAAGACCTAAGTCTAAGTCCAGATACTCTAAAACTCCTAGAGGAAAACTTAGACGGAATACGCTTTGAGATAAACTGCAGCAATATTTTTTGGATCTGTCTCTTGAAGCTAATGAAAGAAAGCAAAATAAACAAAAGAGATTGATCAAACTTAAAAGCTTTTAGTGGCAAAGGAAAGCACTGGCAAAATGAGAAGACAACCTACTGAATGGGAGAAAATAATAGCAAACCATGTGACTGATAAGGAGCAACAAACTTCCAGATGTTCAAGCTTGTTTGAGAAAAGGCAGAGGAACCAGAGATCAAAGTGCCAACATCGTTGGATCACTGAAAAACAAGAGAGTTCCAGAAAAACATCTATTTCTGCTTTATTGACTATGCCAAAACCTTTGACTGTGTGGATCACAACAAACTCTGGAAAATTCTGAAAGAGATGGGAATACCAGACCACCTGACCTGCCTCTTGAGGAATCTGTATGCAGGTCAGGAAACAACAGTTAGAACTGACATGGAACAATAGACTGGTTCCAAATCAGGAAAGGAGTATGTCAAGGCTGTATATTGTCACCCTGCTTATTTAACTTACATGCAGAGTACATCATGAGAAACACTGGGCTGGATGAAGCACAAGCTGGAATCAAGATTTCTGGGAAAAATATCAATAACCTCAGATATGCAGATGACCCCACCCTTATGGCAGAAAGCGAAAAAGAACTAAAGAGCCTCTTGATGAAACACAACATTCAGAAAACTAAGATCATGGCATCTGGTCCCATCAGTTCATGGAAAACAGATGAGGAAACAGTAGAAATAGTGACAGACTCTATTTTGAGGGGCTCCAAAATCACTGCAGGTGGTGACTGCAGTCATGAAATAAAAAGACGTTTGCTCCTTGGAAGAGAAGTTATGACCAACTTAGACAGCATATTAAAAAGCAGAGACAGTCCTTTGCCAACAAAGGTCCATCTAGCCAAAGATATGGTTTTTCCAGAAGTCATGTATGGATGTGAGAGTTGGACTATAAAGAAAGCTGAGCACCAAAAAATTTATGCTTTTGAACCGTGGTGTTGGAGAAGACTCTTGAGAGTCCTTTGGACTGCAAGGAGCTCCAACCAGTCCATCCTAAAGGAAATCGGTCCTGAATATTCACTGGAAGGACAGATGCTGAAGCTGAAACTCCAATACTTTGGCTATCTGATGCAAAGAACTGACTCATTTGAAAAGACCCTGATGCCAGAAAAGATTGAGGACAGGAGGAGAAGGGGACAACAGAGGATGAGATGGTTGGATGGCATCACTGACTCAATGGACATGAGTTTGAGTAGACTCTGGGAGATGGTATGGACAGGGAGGCCTGGCGTGCTGCAGTCCATAGCGTCACAAAGAGTCATACACAACTGAGCGACTGAACTGAACTGAACTAACTGGTAAGGGGTTAATATGCAAAATACATAAACAGCTGATACAACTCAACATAGACAAAACATATATCTCAATTTAAAAAAGGAAGAAGACGTAAATAGACATTTTCCCAAAGAAGACATGTAGTGACCAACAGACACATGAAAAGATGCTCAACATGGAAAATCATCAGAGAAATGCAATTAAATCCACAACGAGCTATCACCTCACACCTGTTGGAACGGCCATCATCAAAAAGAGCACAAATAACAAGTGTTAGCAAGGGTGTGAAGAAAATGGAACACCATTATTTCAAATATAAACTGATGCAATTACTACAGAGAACAGCATGTTTTCCTTTAAAAAGTGAAAACAGTTCTACCACGGTGATCCAGGAACTTCCTTCCTGGGTATAGACACAAAGAAAATGGAAACATTCATTTGAAAAGATACATGCACCCTGATGTTCATAGCAGCAGTATTTAGAACAGGATAAGGAAGAAGCTGAAGTGTCCATCAGCAGATGAATGGATCAAGAAGATGTAACATACATACATGATGGAATATTACCGCACCAAAAACAGGAACGAAAATCTGCCATTTGTAGCAACACTGATAGACCTGAAGGGCATTAAGCTTAGTGAAATAAGACGGAGAAAGACAAGTACTTACGTTATCATTTATGTGGAATCTAAACAATAAGACAAGTGAATGAATATATTGTAATAAAACAGAAGCAGACTTAATAGATATCAAATTAGTAGTTACCAGTTGGGAAAGGGAAGTGAGAAAGGGCCTAATGTGGTAGGGGCTTAAGCTGTACATACTACTATGGATAAGATATTTAAGATACTGGGACTTTCCTGGTGGTCCAGTGGCAAAGAGCCTGCACTCTCAGTGCAGATAGGACCCAGGTTCAATCCTTGATCAGGGAACTAACTGTTCCCACAAAACTGCTACTACCCTACTAACATAAACTCCTACTAAGAGTATGAATGCCACAGTTAAAAAGATACAGCATGCTTCAACTAAGACCCAGGACAGCTAAATAAATAAAAGAAAATTAAAATAAATAATTAATTAAGATACCATGATATTGGGCTTCCCTGGTGGCTCAGATGGTAAAGAATCTGCCTGCAATGCAGGAGACTTGGATTTGATCCCTGCATCCGGAAGACCCCATGGGAATGGCAACCCACTCCAGTATTCTTGCCTGGAGAATGCCATGGACAGAGGAGCCTGGCGGGCTACAGTCCATGGGCTTGCAAAGAGTCAGAGATGACTGAGTGACTTTCACTTACTTCACTTCACTGTGATATTAATTCAAAAAGACAAATGTACCCAAATATTTGTTGCAGCACTATTTACAACAGCCAGGACATGGACGCAATCTAAATGTCCATCAACAGATAAATGGATAAAGAAGTTGTGGCACATATATACAATGAAACATTAGACACAAACAAGGACAAATGTTTGGGTCATTTGTAGGATGTGAATAGTGATGTGTGGAGTATAAGCTATAAAAATATCGAATTATTATGTTGCACACCTGCAACTAATGGAAACTAATATTGTAAATCAACTACACCTCAATTTTTTAAAAAAGTGTTTGGTTTCTGTGTGTGTTTGTTTTGTGAAACTTGCTCTATTGATGTCATGCCACATTCTTCTGCATCCCCATATTCGCCAACACCACTCTAGAAGTGATTGTTACTTTTGGAACTTAGAGTGTGAAACCATCCTATTAGGAAGTTATGGATTTGGTTATGACCTCTAGACCTAGAACTTAAAACTCAAAGTTGATTTCATTGGCCAAATTTGCCAACTGAAGATTTTCTGGCAAAAGATGTTAGAAATCGATAACACAATGGTCAGAGTTCTTTTAAATGAAAGAAACCTTAAATTTCTTTATTGGCCTTATGATTATTGACCAAATAAGCCAATCCTGGCTCAGTGTGGGAGTGGACAGCGTATGAATTCAGGAGAGTGGGATCCCTGGAGGTGTCTTGGAGGTGGCCTGCCATGAAGGTCTGCGGGAAAAAAAAACTGGGAAGTGAATTTTTTATCTGCTGAATCTGATACCAAATCTGCAGCATTATCCAAGTCATTTTTGCTAATCTATAAATTGAGGAGATTGAACTAATAGCAGGCTTTCAGTAAAAATATGTCTATGAATATGAATACATTATTTAATACATTTTCAATGCATTTTCATGTTAATGATACCGCATGGTAGACAATGCTGAGGGAGAAGGCGGGGAGAAGGCTGGCTAGAAGCCAATTTTCCTGAACGAGGCTGCCTCGAACTGAGCTTCCGACCTAATTATTTCTTCATCAAAGCTCTGAGGAGCCCCAGGAGAGCCAGACTTTCTTGAGCTCGTTGTTGTTTTCTTCAGTCGCTCAGTCATGTCTGACTCTTTGTGACCCCACAGACTGTAGCCCACCAGGCTCCTCTGTCCATGGGATTCTCCAGGCAACAATACTGGGGTGGGTTGCCATTTCCTTCTCCAGGGGATCTTCCTGACCCAGGGATCAAACCCATGTATGCTGCAATGGCAGGGGATTCTTTACCAGCTGAACCACCAGGGATGTCCTGAGCTTAGACCCCACCAAGGCACTATAATCCACAAGTGCTTCCAGAGTTTGAACTTTTCAAAACCTGAGAAGAGTGTTAGCAGCTTCTGAATTTCAGGAGAAGTTAAATTGTCCCCTCACCTCATCAAATTAGAGACCCCTTTCTATCTCTCAGACTTTCCTTCATCCCAGAGACACATGTCACTCTCAGAAATTTTCCCTCATAAAAACATGTCCTGGGCCATGGCCCTGTCCTCATTTTCATCCTGGGTTTTCCTCTCATCTCTCTCTCTGTTTTCATTGTGGAACAGAGTGGGAGGACCATGGTCACGACAAAACTATCACCAGAGGCCGCAGCTGTATGGGCCTGTCAGCCGTGGACACTCGTGACCGTGTGACTGTGGGCAGTGGGTCGAGAGGGCCACAGCCTCATCGTTTATCCTTGGTGCTAATCACCATACACCAAGTACCCTTGGCATGCGTTCTTTCTAGGATGAGTGTGTTTTACAAGTGGAAAATATCTGAAGTCTCTGCTCTGTGACCAAACGGAATATGTCAGAGAGAATGCGTTTATGACTCTTTCTGAAAATTATCATGTGGCTGATCTTCCTTGTAGGCCTTAAAGTAGAAAAATACACTTTAGGTTTTTTTTTTTTTCCCTCTAGGAAACTAAAGACTTCACAATTCTTAAAATAAAGAATAAACTATGAAGTCTAAAACCTTATGTAAAAAGAAGCAACTGTATGCTATGAAAAAGCTCATAAATTGAAGATTATGTTAATTCCTCTATATGCAATCATCTATTTAGAAGAGTTTTGTTGCCATCTACATTATTTGAAACTTAGTAAAAAAAAATATATATATAGGAAGAGAGAGGTGAGGTGGAGAATTGAGCCTAATTTTAAGAGAGTGAGATTTAGGGTCAGCATGCTTAAAAGCACTCACAAGTATTAAATTACAAAAGAAAGTAACTACCCATGCAATGTATATGTAAGTGCAGTAAATTCTAAGAAATTGTGGAAAGGCTGCCCTCTTCAGACACAGTACTTTTTCTTTTTAAGTTACTATAGATTTTTTTTTCTCTATAAGCTTCTCCAGGGGAAAATGGAGAATGGGATAAAATAGTTATAAATCAGAGCTTTGCTCTAAGAAATAAATGTCATAGAAGGACATGGGGAAAATGTTCTTTAGTACCTAGTTTGCCTGACTGGACTTGCCTAGAATATATATCTTATAAGCATTCCACATGGCTCTTGAAGCATCTAATAAGCAAGCTTTAGAATCCTGAGCAGTCATTAATTAATGCAACTGTCACAGCTGAAATGTTTACCTCGACTGTCACATATCTCAGTGCATTCGGAATAACCACCTCAAGTCACAATAATTGGCTCTCATGTCATTAGAATTTTTAATAGCCATGATGAACTCTACTCTTTTCACACCCAACTCTGTCTTCTGTTTTATTCCTGTCATTGTGAACAAGTGGAAATGGCAATGAAGAGACTCCTGCCACAAGGGAAGGCATTGTGCATATTTGGGGCCCTAGGAAGGCACTCACCTGGTTGTCAGCAGTTTCTTTAGGAAACTCTACAGACGGGTCTTAGGGAGAACCAAGTGGAAACTTTCATTTCAAACTCAACTTATTTTTCTACATTTCCTGATCTGGATCTTTTGTCCCCCAATATTTACTTTTTCAATGATCAGATGTAAAATATGAGTCTCATATAATGAGGAGTCCAAGAACCATACTCAAAAATCAAGTCAATTCCTTATGTTCAATCCAGAACAAATCAGAGCAAAAAAAATATCACCAATGAATCAGAAAACACCCCATGTATCACCTTCCATGAGAAGGTCAGGAAGGACTCTAGCTCACAAGGTGGGCTGTTTTGCTTTGTAACTACGATGAAAAGAGAAGGCACGTTATACACAATTAAACAGAGGTCATTCGCAACACTTTCAAGAAACAGTGCTTTATGGAAACTGAATTGGAGTCTGTAGGAAAATGGTGTGTACGGCAGTGATAAGTTGTCATTTACATAAGATCTGACATATGTAATATACACGTGCAAATTTGCAGAAGGACATAAACACAGAACTAACTTGTTTGTAATTGGAGGTGACTGGCTGAAAGCAAACGTGGGTTGGTTTGCTTCTCCTCCGGTTTGAGTACTCAGTTTCATGTATAATTGATATATTACCATTTTTATGAGGAGTAAAATAAGAGTAAATAAATTATGAGAATTTAAAATATCATCCATTAGCCAGGAATACTCAGGTTTTCTTTGAATGGACACTCAGCAGCTGCCATTCCTGAAGGCATTTCTAGCAGATCAGCATTTCTTTGACTTCTTCTGATAGTGAAGACCCAAATTACTTGGGTCCAAAACTAAGACTGGTGACAACAGACTGCAGATAAGACGGAGGCCTCATATTTATGCACAGCTTAAAGTCTTGGCGTTTGGGCAGGGAGCCAGCATCATGCTAAATTCTGAACTCAGATTATACCTATTTTCAGGGAGAAAGTGAGGAAATTCCTAATGGAACCATCAGAAGGCGCTTTCTACTCAAGAGCAAAGCCTTGAGGGCAAGAAAATCTAGTCACATGTGCCATAATGTCTGGGATTTAAAACATAGGTGTTATGTAACTAAAATTCTGTAAAATTACATTTTGAGGGACTTCCCTGGTGGCCCAGAGGTTAAGCATTTGCCTTGCAATACAAGGGACACAGGTTCAATCCTTGGTCAGGGAACCAAGATCCCACACACTGTACAGCAACTCAGCCCGGGCACCACAGCTGCTGAGCCCACGTGCCACAACAAGGGAGTCCATGCTGCCACAGCAAAAGATCCCGCGTGGGAGGAGGACGATGCCGTGCGCTGCACTGAGACTCAACCCAGTCAAGGAAAATGACACTTGAACACGCGTCCAACTATGGATGGACATGTAGACACATTTTTAAACTTGCACAGTTCATGTGTATACACCATATATAGATTATGTATTCTGGGTAATACAGTATCTATTGTATGTTATAAATGTGTTCATGTGCATTATTTATATATTGATTATTTTACTTTGTATATTATAAATATATGAACATCACCTTGTATGTTAATACACAAGTATATGCAATATACTACATACTATTTACAATGTATTAAATTATACAGTACATTATATATATATATGAGGTATATTACATAATATAATACATTATATAGTATGTATATATTATATATTGTGAGATATAGAACATGATATATAAATTATATGTAATATGCTAATGTTAAATATAAAGATTATATATGGCACATTATATGCACAAATTATATAATATATGGGCTTCCCAGGTGGTGCTAATGGTAAAGAAACTGCCTGCCAATGCAGGAGATGCAAGAGAGGCAGGTTCAGTCCCTGGGTTGGACTATCCCCTGGAGGAGGGAACGGAAACCCACTCCAGTATTCTTGCCTGGAGAATCCCTATGGACAGGGAGGCTGGCGAGCAAGAGTCCATGGAGTCTCAAAGAGTCGGATATGACTGAAGCAACTTATCAGGCACACATAAAATATATATTGCCAGTACTTTGGCCACATGATGCGAAGAGCCCACTCACTGGAAAAGATCCTGATGCTGGGTAACATTGAAGGCAAAAGAAAGGGGCAGCAGAGAATGAGATGGTTAGATAGCATCACCCACTCAACAGGCACGAATTTGAGCAAACTCCAGGAGATAGTGAAGAACGGGGAAAACTGGTGTGCTGCAGTTCATGGGGCTGCAAAGAGTTGGACACAATTTAGCGACTGAACAACAACAAGAAAAGGGATATTACATACTTTGTACACTATATACGGTATTGTTGCATGAAAGTGAAAGTGAAAGTGAAGTTGCTCAGTCGTGTCCGACTCTTTGCGACCCCATGGACTGTAGCCTACCAGGCTCCTCTGTCCATGGGATTTTCCAGGCAAGAGTACTGGAGTGGATTGCCATTTCCTTCTCCAAGGGATCTTCCCAACCTAGGGATTGAACCCAGGTCTCCCACATCGTAGACAGATGCTTTACCATCTGAGCCACCTGGGAAGTCCCACATGTGTCTATAAAACTATAGATGCTGAACTTCTTTGAAATTTAATACATTTTCAAGGGTAATCTTAAATGTATGCAAGTTCTAACTTCTACAGAGTTTAGAAGAAAATAACCCTTCACAGAGAAGACACCACTATTAAAAGTGTTAGTCACTCAGTTATGTCCAATCCTTTGTGACCCCATGGACTGTAGCCCACCAGGCTCCTCTGTCCGTGGGATTCTCCTGGCAAGAATACAGGAGTGGGCAGCCATTCCCTTTTCCAGGGGATTATCCTGACCCAGGCTTACTGCAGATGGTGACTGCAGCCATGAAATTAAAAGACGCTTACTCCTTTAAGAAAAGTTATGACCAACCTAGATAGTATATTCAAAAGCAGAGACATTACTTTGCCGACTAAAGTCTGTCTAGTCAAGGCTATGGTTTTTCCGTGGTCATGTATGGATGTGAGAGTTGGACTGTGAAGAAGGCTGAGCGCAGAAGAATTGATGCTTTTGAACTGTGGTGTTGGAGAAGACTCTTGAGAGTCCCTTGGACTGCAAGGAGATCCAACCAGTCCATTCTGAAGGAGATCAGTCTTGGGTATTCATTGGAAGGAATGATGCTGAAGCTGAAACTCCAGTACTTTGGCCACCTCATGCGAAGAGGTGACTCATTGGAAAAGAGCCTGATGATGGGAGGGATTGGGGGCAGGAGGAGAAGGGGATGACCGAGGATGAGATGGCTGGATGGCGTCACTGATGGGCGTGCGTCTGAGTGAACTCTGGGAGTTGGTGATGGACAGGGAGGCCTGGTGTGTTGCAATTCATGGGGTAGCAAAGAGTTGGACACGACTGAGTGACTGAACTGAACTGAGGCATTGAACCTGGGTCTCCCGCACTGCAGGCAGACTCTGCACCATCTGATTCATCACTGTATCTGTTCCCAACAGAGCGCTTCATAAGCTTCCCTCCCTCTACAGACACAGGCGTCTTCAATATTTAGAGTCTTATAAAGTTCATGGATGCTATCCAATTTCAGATCTAAAACCAATTCATTTTCTGAATTGGTGTTGGCTAGCCTGGCTTCCTTCGGTCAGCTGGCTATTTTAAATCAGTTCAGTTCAGTTCAGTCGCGCAGTCGTGTCCGACTCTTTGCGACCCCATGAATCGACAACTCTGCAAATGATCTTGGTATCTTCACTGTAGTGAAAGAAACATCAAGTCCCCCAGGATTTGTGAAAAGGTGAGTTTGTGGCCAGTGTTGGGCCAAGATGGCTGAATGGACAGGTCCGTAGCCTGGAAGGCGGTGCAGCCTTCCAGCCTCCATGCTTTGCTTAGCAAACATGATGCTCCATGTATCAGCACAGTCATTTAAAAGGCTTTGGAAGCCCCTACCTCCACAACACACACATGAAACACACCAGCAGTCACATCAATTTCCGTTTAGATGCGGCATCACCGGGTCCATTACATTGCCCAGACACAGGCCAGGGGAAGCCCTGCCCAGAGGAGTCCTCTTGTGATTAACAGCTGGGGTCAAAGGGGACAAACTGCCATCAGACACTTGTCCCCACAAACACAATATGCAAATGAACCAACGGGTATGGAGCACACTTGGCACCTGGCAGATCTGATCATGCGTCATAAATAATCACTCCTAAAACTGGGGTTGGCAGGGAAAGCTGCCCAGGTGTCACCATCCCATGCTCTGCTCCCCCTCCCCCAGCGTGGCCTGGGACAAGCTGCCCTCTCTCCACAGAAATCTCACAGCTCCAGGTCTGGGAGCCCCAGCGGCTCTGGAAGGGACACCCAAGATCATACGGCAAACTGCTCAGGTCTGGACCTGAAGGAGCGCCCTGCAGATGCGGCGGTGGTGGAGGGACCACCCTCGCCCCCAGCCTCCTAGCTCCAGACTCTTCATCACTGCACGGTACAGGGTCCCCGCCGGCTGCAGGAAGGGCGGGGGCTGGGAATCGCTCATCTCTGAAAGGGCATCTGTCGATGTGCTGGCCCTGGTCCCTTTCCCACAATATCTTTTATACATTGTTGTTGTTCAGTCGCTAAGTCCTTTCTCTTTTGCAACTCCATGGACTGTAGTCCACCAGGCTCCTCTGTCTATGGGATTTACCCGGCAAGAATACCGGGGTGGGTTGCCATCTCTTTCTCCAGGGGATCTTCCCAACCCAGGGATTGAATCTGTGGCTTCTGCAATAGAGGTGGATTCTTTACCAACTGAGCCACCAGGGGAACCCATTTTTTTTTTTTTAATAAATAACAACAGTCTATTCCTTTGAGAACTCCTCCACTCCCACTGCAGGCCTCCAGGGGTCTTGGCCTCCAGGTGACCCAAGTCTTCCAGGAAGTTTCTTTACCCACAATTTGGTTCTTGAGTGAAATGGCTCAAGGGCAACTGAGAAGCACTTCCTTGGATAGAGAAGCCCTGGAGAGACCTTTTATTAGTTTCTATAACTGTCCTGGATCCCCGGAGCTTCCTCCTTATTATCTTTTCTAAGTCCCATAGACTCAATTTTTCCTTTTTTAAATTTATGATCTATCCTCTATCCTGCCAATAAATTCTTTTTTGCTTAAATTAGCCAGGGTTAGTTTCTGTTGGCTTGCAGCCAAAATATCATAACTGATAGAGACCCCTGCCAGTGACCTTGTTTTCAAGTTCTTTTCTGCTTTGCACTGCCTCTAGCTGACAGATTTTATTTTCTTCGACTCCAAAAATCACTGAGGATGGGGACTGCAGCCACTTGCTCCTTGGAAGAAAAACTATGACAAAACTTGACAGCATGTTAAAAAGCAGAGACATTACTTTGCCTACAAAGGTCCATATAGTCAAAGCTATGGTTTTTCCAGTAGTCATGTACATATGTGAGAGCTGGACAATAAAAAAGGCTGAACGCTGAAGAATTAATGCCTTCCAACTGTGGTGCTGGAAAAGACTCTTGGAAGTCCCTTGGACAGTGAGGCGATCAAACCAATCAATCCTAAAGGAAATCAACCCTGATATTCATTGGAAGGACTGATGCTGAAGCGGAAGCTCCATTACTTTGGCCACCTGATGGGAAGAGCCAACTCACTGAAAAAGACCCTGATGCTGGGAAAGACTGAAGGAAGGAGAAGAAGGGGATGGCAGAAGATGGTTGGATGGCCTTACCAAATCAATGGACACGAGTCTGAGCAAACTTCAAGAGATGGTGAAGGACAGGGAAGCCTGGCATGCTGCAGTCCATGGGGTTGCAGAGTTGGACATGACTGAGTGACTGAACAGGAACAAGCTATCAAGTTCTGTTCATCATAAATATACCATTTTCTCTCTATATATAATATATAACAGTATATCTTACTATAATATATTCACATACTATGCCATCTTTTTCTCATCCTTAAAATGCCCTTCAGTTCAGTTCAGTTCAGTTGCTCAGTCGTGTCCGACTCTTTGTGACTCCATGAATCGCAGCACGCCTGGCCTCCCTGTCCATCACCAACTCCCGGAGTTCACTCAGACTACGTCCACTGAGTCTGTGATGCCATCCAGCCATCTCATCCTCGGTCGATCCCTTCTCCTCTTGCCCCCAATCCTTCCCAGCATCAGAGTCTTTTCCAATGAGTCAACTCTTCGCATGAGGTGGCCAAAGTACTGGAGCTTCAGTTTTAGCATCGTTCCTTCCAAAGAAATCCCAGGGTTGATCTCCTTCAGAATGGACTGGTTGGATCTCCTTGCAGTCTAAGGGACTCTCAAGAGTCTTCTCCAACACCACAGTTCAAAAGCATCAATTCTTTGGCCCTCAGCCTTCTTCACAGTCCAACTCTCACATCCATACATGACCACAGGAAAAACCATAGCCTTGACTAGACGGACCTTAGTCAGCAAAGTAATGTCTCTGCTTTTGAATACACTATCTAGGTTGGTCATAACTTTTCTTCCAAGGAGTAAGCGTCTTTTAATTTCATGGCTGCAGTCACCATCTGCAGTGATTTTGGAGCCCAAAACAATAAAGTCTGACACTGTTTCTACTGTTTCCCCATCTATTTTCCATGAAGTGATGGGGCCAGATGCCATGATCTTCGTTTTCTGAATGTTGAGCTTTAAGCCAACTTTTTCACTCTCCTGTTTCATTTTCATCAAGAGGCTTTTTAGCTCCTCTTCACTTTCTGCCATAAGGGTGGTGTCATCTGATATACATATTAATACTGCAACTACACTGAGGATGAGGCAATAACTGTGTTCAAGTAAGTTAAACCAGCCATTGGGATACTCTGAGGCCTTGAAAAATCAGACCAGGGCCTGAATGCTGATTCAATGAGTCTGAAAGGGGCCCAGGGGGTCACTTTCTTAACAAGCATCTGGGAGGATGATGTGGCTGGTCAGGGGCACATTTGAAGCACTATACTCAGTCAATATTCTCAAACTCTTCACATGCCTAGAGACTACATAGGGAGCAGACTCCGGCTCAGCAGGGCTCAGGCAGGGCCTGTGACTCTGCATTTCCCATTGCTTCCGCTGCAGCTGCTGCTGCCAGACTACCCTAGCAATGAACATTACGTGGCTGTCCCAGAGGACACAGTCAGTCACTGCCCCAGGCTGGACGTGACTTTGGGCTTTTGTCTGCTCTTTCTCACTCCTGCCTTCTGGTGGAAAGCCTGGTCTTTACAGGGGAGGATCCTAAAACCTAGAAGGAGCAGCTGTTATGGCTGGCTAGTTAAACGGTCAGCAGGACGCAACCTCCCAGGGTGCTTGGTGGAGGGGGAGGTGCTCCAGTGACCACGAAGTCCATTCTGCACAAAACTCTGATTAAAAAAAAAAATGAAGTAAAGGGCCAGGCCAGCATCTTGTCACATGTCACTGGTGGGGCAGGCAGCTGAGATCTGAGTGAACAAACCACTCGCTCAGTTAAAAGATGCCAAAGCCTGACTGAATGCCAAGCGTCATGCTCCCACTACCTAAGACAGCCCCCTCTCGAGAAGGCGCATCCTTCCTCTAAAAGAAGAGACGGGGGGGAGACCCTAGAGACCAGACAGCAAAACTAGTGGTCCAGTGGCCCACCTGGCCCACAATGGATTCTCTCTGGCCTGCAGAGAGTCTGGTGTGTTGGCTGGTTACTCAGCTGCACATTTAAATATTGGGAAAATGTACACTATCATCCAGAATGGAAATATTGACATTTCAACAACACAGAGCCCCAGTTCACACCTTCCAAGAATCAGCTCTGGCTGTGAGGGGAGGAACATAGGGTCTGGCGGTCACTCAAATAGCCACATTCCCCACCTATGGACTCATGAGATATACACTGAGCCTGGGTCTTCAGTGCCCACTGTGCCCCCAACCCCATCACCCTGCAGTCAGGACACCCTGCACCATTTGGGTTCGGATGACTGCAAAAAAACTGGAGATTCCTGGTCCAGGGCAGCTCACTGGGATAGGAGACAGGAAGGAGCTGAGTTGAGCCGTCTCACTAGGAAATGATTGCATCTATTCAAGTGCTAGAAAATAAACCCAGGAATGCATGTCCCTGCCCCTGCTGTGGCAGTAAGGTGGCTCTTGGTTGGTGAAGTTTGCTGATTTCTGAAAAACTCTGCCTTAAAAAAATAATAATAACATTTTCTCTCCCCTCATGGATTAGTGGTCCTCGCTGCACACAGCCAAAGATGTTTCTGAAGGAGACTGAGGATCCAGCTGGCAAAACCCTGCTTTAGCATGATTTCAAATTGCCAAATCTCAGAGGCAACATAATGCCACACTTCTGTTGAAATTACAGGTCAATTAGGACTACGTGGGGTGTGAGTAAGCACTCTGTACACAGCCTGTATTTCTTGTTATCAAGAAGACAAAAGGTTTGCCCGTAATTCATTAGACCTTTAAGACCATAGCCACATGTGAGCATGTGCATGCACGCATGCGCGCGCGCACACACACAGCTGTATATTTGAGTCAGCCTTGAGAGGAAGCAGCCCCCTCCTCTACTGTTCTGCTGTCTCCTTGCAGCCTGAAGGTAGAAATAATGAGCCTGCAGAAGGGAGTGACAGATTTTATTTTCGGGACACTGACCCAAATGACTCTATTAGCATCGTTCCAGGGAAAAGTCACCCTCCCTGGATGGGGAGTCGGAGGGTGGGGGTGCTGTGGGGAGAGAGGAAGCACCGAGACGTTCAGCTTCCACTTGGAACCAGACCCTCCCTGACCACGAAGGACATGTATGCCCTGACCCCTGCCTCCCACAAAAGCCAGCCCTTGTCATTGCTGCGCTCCTTGCCTGCAAGAGCACAAGAGCTTCTCCAGCCAAGAAGCACCTCCCCACTCCCGGCTCTCACCAGAAGCCATCACCCTGTTCAGCCCACATCAGCGAGGGCCAGGGAGCCCATTGTGATGGATCCCCTCAGCCCAGCCTTGCGGTTTATCATTCACGTGATTTCCCTTCTGGGATCCTTTTCTTTCGAGGATGATCAAAGTCACATGTCCTCCCTAGAGATCTGACTTCCCAGAGAAAAGCATCCTTTCCAGTTCCAAACGAGGGAAGGGAAGAGATTTGAAGTGGGGAGGGGAATGCTGGAGGGGAAGGTGGGGGTATCGCACAAGATACACACACAGCATCACTCCAGGCAAAAACATCTTCTTTAACAATGTAAAGACCTACTAAATCTGTGATGAGATCATTGGACTTTCACATTTTGAGCACTAGACACTTTTAAATCCAGAAGTGCTGCCAATGGATAAGTTTGCATTTAAAAGTATGCAAATAATAAATGCTGGAGAGGGTGTGAAGAAAAAGGAATCCTTTTGCACTACTGGCAGGATGATACAGCCACCATGGAGAACACTATGGAGGTTCCTTAAGATGCTAAACACAGAACTGCCATATGACAGAGCAATCACACCACTGGGCATACACCCAGAGAAAACCCTAATTCCAAAAGATACATGCAACCCAATGTTAATTACAGTACTATTCACAATAGCTAGGACATGGCAACCTAAATGTCCATCAACAGAGGAATGACAAAGAAGATATGGTATATATATGCAAGAGAATATCACTTAGCCATAAAAAATGAAATTCGGTCAAGGGACTTAGAGTCTGTCATACAGAATGAAGTAAGTCAGAAAGAGAAAAATATCATGCATTAATGCATATTTGTGGAATCTAGAAAAATGGTACAGATAAACTTATTTGCAAAGCAGAAATAGAGTTACAGATGCAGAGAATGAGCTTATGGTTATCAAGGGAGGAGCGGGGTGGGAGGAATTGGGATATTGGGATTGATATATATACATATATATATATATATATATATATATAATTGGTACTGTGTATAAATGAGGTAACTGCTGAGAACCTATTGTATAGCACAGGGAACTTTACAGAGTGCTCTGACCTAATTGGGAAGGAAATACAAAAAAGAGGGGATTCAGGTATAAATATAGCTGATTCACTTTGCTGTACAGCAGAAACCAATGCTGGAGAAGGCAATGGCAACTCACTCCAGTGTTCTTGCCTGGAAAATCCCATGGACGGAGGAGCCTGGTAGACTACCATCCACGGGGTCGCACAGAGTTGGACACGACTGAAGCGACTTAGCAGCAAGCAGCAGAAACCAAACAACATTGTAAATCAACTATACTTCAATAAAAATTAATTTAAAAAATAAGTTTGGGGTGCAACATGCTGTGATTCAAGAATTTGACCCCTTACTTGTTGTGGGACCTTGTGCATGTTTATGCAGCTTGGTTGACTACTTGTGATGGACTTGGTTTCTTCATCACCAAAATTAAGATTTTAGTTCCTCCTTTGCAAAATTGTCTTATAAACTAAATGCAAAATGCAATTGTGCACCTCAAATAATGTTTGGTACATACAAGAAGTTCAATAAATGTGGCTTAATCATAACCATAGAAATACCAATAATATTTGAGTAAGTCTTGTGAATGCACATGGAGAGGTGGCCATAACCAGGCAAGGATTACAGATGAAGTCCATTCTGCCTTCCAACCATGTTGCCAAAGGAAAGTTTTCTTAGACTATATTCCTTCCCAAGGACACTTGGAGGAAGGCCCCCCACTGCTAGACCAGGCTTTGTTCATGACTGAACTTGAGCTTGAGGTGCCTGAGTCAGAGTTCTGTGAGGGGCTGGCTAGGAGGCACGTCCTAGGTAGCTCGCCAAGTAGTCAAGCCAGCTCCTCATTCAGGGGAGAGTCTCAGTATGTTAGAACTTGCTGGAAGCCACAAAGCAAATATAGCACCTCTTCCTGGATGGCTGGAATTTAAAATGTCATCTTAAAATTACAACAAATATGGATATAAATAAAGTAAAAGTTGGGGGGAGGGTAAGATTTTTAACTTAAAATATGTAACTTCAAGAGAAACTCAGGAGGCTGGTATTTCAGGGTCTTAGATTGGGAGCAGGGATTAGGCGGTCTCTCTGCTTTGCCCTTTGAGTGGCTGGGAAACACCCAGTCCCCATTCAAGCTCAAGACAACAGCAAGAGTGGGTGTTATTATTGCCATTTCATTGGTGAGGGATCAGGCACAACTAATCTGCAGTGGCAGAAGACAGATTGGTGATTTCCTAGGTCTAAGATCAGAGGAACTGACCACAAAAGGGCATGAAGGAACATTCTGGGTGACAAATATTCTACCTTGATAGCAGTGGTGGTTACATATACCTGCACACATTTGTCCAAAAAACAAACTCTACAATTTAAATAGGTATAGTTTACTGTGTGGAGAGCAAATTAGAATTGATTTTTTTTTTTTAAGCCTTCAGTTTTTAATTGAGAAGGCTGTTGACTCTGAATCCAATTGCAGGGGGAAAAAATAGACCCCATTAGACAGTAGAACATTATGGGGATGAGAGGAATACAGATAAAATGGTGGGTAGGTGGCACCAGTGCTGAGCCATAATTAGCAACTTAGATATTCAAGGAAAGTACAAAGGAACTTTACATCTAGGGTCAGAGGGACTAGCAGGTAAGAGAAAGAAATTGTCAGGTGCTGGCAGAAGGACCAGAAAGGGGTGAACTGCACGGGGCGGGGCGGGGCGTGTGGGGCGGGGCGAGCAGGGAGCCTGGCAGAAGACTTTGAGGGCAGGGGAGCCTCTGGTTCTGCAAGGTATGAGGTCATAGACTCTAAATGTCACCTCCACAGGCTAGGTTCCAGTTGCCCCCATCAGGTCCCTGAATATGCAAGCTGTCCCTCTTTCTTTGGCTCTGCTGGGAGCCATTCTCCCTGATTCCCTCTACAGAGATATTCAATTGCCAAGTGTGTCTGCACCAAGGGGTTCCATACTCAAAAAAAAAAAGACTTATTTTTAGCTCCTGAAAAATCGCCAGGGTTTTTCAGTACAGAGGAAAGATGAGTGACTAGCCTTCTTTTGGTTTCGGAGACTGGGCCGGGGGATGGAAAAGAAAAAGAAAACCAACCTTAAGTTTGTTGCAGTGTCGCTCTTCATTCTTCAGTGTTAATTTGGAAACTGGCTTCAACTTGGTGTGAACCTTTGCACAGAAATATATTACACTGAACACTGAAGTGTTATAAAAATACTGGTGCACTCCGGTAACCGTCTGTCAGTCTTTGCGGCACATAGCAATTTAAAATTATTGGAGCTCTTAAATTAAGTGCTTAAATTTGAAGGTGATCACCACTCGAGCATGTGGATTGCACAGCTATCTCGACTATAACAGCGCTTCAATTTTCTTTAAGCAGGTCATTTTGGAGAGCGATAAGGGAGTCTGATTGCCCAGCATGCATTGATTTAAAACTACTGGAGTCGTCAATTCATTTCTACAAGCACTTCTATTTGGGTGCAGTCTTGCTCTGATGGCTTAAATTGGGCCAAATTAGCCTATACCACACATGCTGAAAAAGCTAATGTATTTTGGTAATCTATCTTTTGGGGGGCAAAATTAACAATCATTTCAGCTAAGGCAAAAACAGGACTCTAGAAGACGTATTTGCCTTTCAAAAATACAAGGTCATGTAGGTGGGAATTTTCTGTGTGTCTAATGTCAAAAAGTTACAAAGGGAATATATGTATTGGTTTTTCAGAGACACTTGGACCAATATAAGATATTTGATTTCTCAAAAATAATATGAATTTTATTTGAAGGTAAAATTTTTGTAGAATTCTGTGCCCTTGCTAGAACCTACAACTTAACATTTTATTGCATTGGAAATGCTAAGGCACAAGGTTTAATTACCTGACTGTACACAGGGAATAAAATATCTTAAACATTTTTTGTTGTTGAAGTATAGTTGAATTACAATGTTGTATTAATTATTGCTCTTATTGTTCTATCTCCAAGTCATGTCCAACTTTTTGTGACCCCATGGACTGCAGCACGCCAGGCCTCCCTGTCCCTCACTATGTCCCAAAGTTTGCTCAAGTTCACATTCATTGCATTGGTGATGCCATCCAGCTGTCTCATCCGCTGATGCCCTCTTCTCCTTCTGCCTTCAATTTTTCCCAGCATCAGGAACTTTTCCAATGAGTCATCTGTTCACATCAGATGACCAAAATATTGGAGCTTCAGCTTCAGCATCAGTCCTTCCAGTGAATATTCAGAGTTGGTCTCCCTTAAGATTGACTGGTTTGGTCTTCTACTGCTACTGCTAAGTCACTTCAGTCGTGTCTGACTCTGTGCGACCCCATAGACGGCAGCCCACCAGCTCCCCCATCTCTGGGATTCTCCAGGCAAGAACACTGGAGTGGGTTGCCGTTTCCTTCTCCAATGCATGAACGTGAAAAGTGAAAGTGAAGTCGCTCAGTCGTGTCTGACCCTCAGTGACCCCATGGACTGCAGCCTTCCAGGCTCCTCTGTCCATGAGATTTTCCAGGCAAGAATACTGGAGTGAGTGGCATTACTATCATATAGAAATTGCTTTTCTTTATTGGGAATAGATGACCATATCTACAGAAAAACATTTTAAGGAGATATCAGAGTAAGAAAATACAACACAAACACATACATTCTCAAAGGGTTTCTTTGCAGCTCTAATGAGGTATAACATACATACCATAAAATTCAGGCACTGTGAATACACAATTCAAATAGCATGTCGTAACTCCACAGTCCAATACCAGAATATTTCCATTACCCTGAAAAGTTCCCTTATGTGCATCTAGTCTGCAGTCAATCCCCATTACTACCCCAAAGCCCCAAGCCACCACTGATCTGAGAATTTCCTAGAAAGGGGATGATATACTATGTGTCTTTTGCATTTGCCTTCTTTCACATAGTGTAGAATTTTTGAGGTCCATGTTGTAGCATCTGTTAGTAGCTCTTTTTCTTACAGAATAGTGTTCCCTTGTATGGTTATACTACAATTGATGGACATTTGGCTTGCCTCAGTTTTATGCCGTTATAACTAAGGCTGCTATGACCACTTGTGTATATGTCTGTGTGTGTCTATAACATCAATTATCTCCTAGGTAGAAACCAGACATAAGATAAGTCTGGGTTTAACTTTGTGGGAAACTGCTGCCAATCTATTTTCCAAAGTGGCTGCACCATTTTACATATTCACCTTTCCACCAACAATGAATAAAATACCATTTTCCTGGAAGAAAGTGAAATCACTCAGTCGTATCCGACTCTTTGCGACCCCATGGACTGTAGCCTACCAGGCTCCTCCGTCCATGGAATTTTCCAGGCAAGAGTACTGGAGTGGGTTGCCATTGCCTTCTCCAGGGATCTTCCCAACCCAAGGCTTGAACCCAGGTCTCTCGCATTGTAGGCAGACGCTTTGCCGTCTGAGCCACCAGGGAAGCCGAGGGAGGATCAGTTAGGTATTCCCCAAGACTGCACAGCCAGTAGCCACAAAACAGGGGTCTGTAGCTGAATGCCTGACTCTTGGCTATCCGTGTTTCTAAACTTCTCAAATTTGCATAGATTATTTGAGGTTAAACAAATGTCCCTGCCGTAGGACTTAAGAGGACCCAACACCCTGGCCGTTTTATGGAACTTTCAAGAGGAGTTTTCCCACACCTTTTGTCCCCTGGACCCTTGCTCATCAAAGTACATGTCTTCCGTTGAACTCCCTAGCAGCAGAGCCTGAGACAAGGAAGGGTAGAGATGATTTGCTGCAGAAACAAATGTGTCATGGAACTAGGGAAGCAGGCTAGAAAGGAAAGAGGGACTCAAGAATGAAGCTTCAGGAAGAGTTCATCTTTTACCTTACTGGAGCTCAGAACAAGCACTGGACCATCAGTTGAAGAACAGAGTAGTCTTGCCCAGGCTTCCTCACGTCAGGGGGTCATTGACTATGGGCTGCCACTACTCTTGGGTCAGGGGAGAGGAGGGGGGCTATGACCTTCTCTCCTTGGTGTCTCCAGGTGATAGAGAGCAACGGTCTGGAGCAGTGGCTACTGGGAGCCTCAGCAACCAGCTCCCTGAGTGCACAGCCCTGGCAGCGGCACCTTAGGAAGGTGCCCACAACACCCATTACAGGAAGCATCTCACCCTCTCCTAGAGGCTGACCCACCAAGCTCTTCCTCACCTCTGGGGCTCTGCACTCACTGTTCTGATTTGAGGATCTTACCCTGACACAAACAAAAACACCCTGGCTTCTTCTCATCCCTTGAGTGGGTATTAGTTCAAATGTCAATATGGAAAAAAAAGCTGAAAAAGAAAGGGGGGTTGTGGTCATCAAAACTGGTTATACATCCTCCACACAATTTAAGGCTGCTCTGGACTCTGACACTCCCATCATCCATGACCAAGAAGACAGCAGAGCTCGTCACCGAGGAGGCACATCCTTCCGCTTTAGCTCATTTTCCCCAGAAGTGCAGGCCTCAGGAGCGTATGTATCAGGACAGGACAGGACTGGGAGTGCTGTAGTAACAAACAGCCCCCAGATCTCAGTGGTTGAAAATAAAGATGAGCTATTGGGTTGGCCAAAAAGTTTGGGAATCTCTTATGGAAGTGAACTTTGGGGCCAATCCAATATTTATTGCTGGTCATCCGCTGGGGACCAGCCCAGGTGGCAGGTGTGTGTGGGGGAGTGAAGGCCCTACGCTGTGAAAGTCACTCAGAGCCCCCAGTGGCTCAGCCATCAGTCTGAGGGCTTCTGGTCACTAACAGTCAAACCACAGGGAAAGAGTTCCCGGGACTCTAGCAGTAGTAAATATACGCGCCAGCCCAGAAGCAGCACCTGTACTCGGGGACTCACTGTTAGAACTGCCCACAGGGCCTGAGAAGTGCTAGCCCCATGAACTCAGAGACCAGTCGAGGAATGCGTGGCCTTCCCTCCAGGCTTGACTTCATCTGATGATGAACAGCATGGCTCTGATCACTGTTTCCAGTCAATAAAAGTAACTCCTTTCCTGATGGCCTCCCATATTAAACTAGGTCTGAAAAGAATAGAACTTCCAGTGGTGTAGAGATAAAGAGTAATTAAGTTGACCGTGAGCAGTGGTTAATGATCTAGCAAACCCTTCCAAGAGAACACTAGCTCACTCCCAAGTCACCAGCCAAGGAAGTTCTGCAGTATTTCAAAATGTTCAGAGCTTTCCTACATTTACTCTGAGGAAGAGAATGTTGGCTTGCTTCTATTGCTAAGGTCACTGAAGGTCAAGAGGCTATAAAACTTATTTTAAGACCAAGGCAGGACAGTGATCTGACAGAGTTATGGAGCACAAAGCCTTAATTAAAGTTCCCAAGCAAAGAGAAAGAATTTAACTATGTGCTTATATTATTCTCTGTGTAAAGAAAGTCTTTCAAAATTCTGTATCAAAAAAAAAAAAGTCTTTGCAATTAACTTAAAATAAGTTATCTTTTTCAAGGAACTTAGATTGATGATGCAAAGGTAGCTTTTAACTTAATTGTTATTTTTCCCCAGGACCTTCCACACACAACAGGTAATTAGGAGAGCCGTCTTTTTCTATTCAGCATGCGCGTAACTGCTGCAGTGTACTTTAGAGACTTTCTCTTCAAATTAGCTAAATTTAGGACACTTCCCTACTTGCCTGTGAGTTGCCTAGAAAGACAATAAATTCTAAATATTGGGTGGGAGGGGAAGGAGATGTGAGAGATCGTGATCTGTGGCAGAGAACGGAGGTAGTGTACGTGTCAGCCACCCAAAATTGTTGCCAAGGTTTAAATTAAGAGGAATCACCTTGATTGAAAAATCACAATTTTTATGCAGAAGAAAATCATCTATTTATGCAGAAGACTCAAAAAGACATTTCTCCAAAGAAGTCTACAAGTGGCCAACAGGCACATGAAAAGATGCTCAACATTGCTAATTATTAAAGAAACTCAAATCAAAATTAAATGAGGTACCACTTCACCCCAGTCAGAATGGCCATCATGAAAAAGTCTACAAATAACAAATGCTAGAGGGTATGGAGAAGGAAATGGCAACCCACTCCAGTGTTCTTGCCTGGAGAATCCCAGGGACGGGGGAGCCTGGTGGGCTGCCGTCTATGGGGTCGCACAGAGTTGGACACGACTGAAGCGACTTAGTAGTAGTAGAGGGTATGGAGAAAAGGGAATCCTCCTACAGTGTTGGTGGCAATGTAATTGGTGCAGCCACTCTAAAGAACAGTATGAAGGTTTTTCATAAAAACTAAAAATAGAGTTACCATATAGTCCAGCAATCCCACTCTTAGGCATATACCCAGATAAAACTACGATTGGAAAAGATACATGAACATTTATGTTCATCACAGCACCATTTATAAGAGCCAAGACAGAGAAACAACTGAAGTGTCCTTTGACAGAGGCATGGACGAAGAAGGCGGTACGTATACATGGGGAATACTACTCGGCCATCAAAGAGTGAAATAACGACATGTGCAGCAATACAGATGAGTCTAGAGATTATCGTGCTCAGCAGAGTATTAATGAATCAAAAGAGAAAGGCAAACACGATATGATGCCACGCACATGTGGAATCTAAAATACAACACGAATCAACTTATCTACAAAACAAAAATAGGCTCACAGGTATAGGGAACAGACTTGTTGCCAAGGGAGATGGGGGCGAGGGAGGTAAGGAATGAGAGTTTGGGGTTAGCAGAGGCAAACTGTGCAGGATGGAGAAACAACAATGTCCTACTGTAGAGCACAGGGAATAATATTCAATACTTTGTGTCAAATCATAATGGAAAATATGAAAAAATATATGATGTATAACTGAGCCATTTTGCTATACAAATAAATTAACACAGTATTGCAAATCAAATATATGTCAATACAGTTTCAAAAATTCATCAGTCAATAAAAGGGACCATATAAATTGCCTATTTGCTTGCACAGATAGAGGAGGAATTCAAACACTGTGATTATCCACCCCAAAGTCAAATCTCAGAATGTCTGATTTTGCTTATATTTGCACTTACAGTTGCTCTTCAGTGCAAGTGAGTGAATATTTGAAGTAGGAAATAACTCCCTCAGTTACTTGGGTTGCTGACCACTTCTCATCAGTTCTTTATCAGCCCACACCCAACCCAGCAACAAGATGAAACAAACATGTGCCCAAGCTGAGGAGGAAGGCCATGCCCTGCTCTCCCTAGCTGTGGGGGAGGGAGGGTCATTTGCACGCGTCTGTTGGAGCATTCATGGGATCTAATAACATGCTGTTTTTCAGAGGGATCTATTCCCTCAGCCCCTCTAGTCTGGGTTCCCTGCTTTCCCTCAAACACATCACACCCCCTGAAATCTGCATTATGTCACATACAAAATGAAGGTTTTAACTCTCACAAAATCAGAACATCTGGAAATAATGAGCCTCCAGGCTACCCGGGCCACTGAGGTGGGTGACGATCAGCAGCTGCCTCTACCCTCCTGGGACGCGTGCTCCAGTCCGTAGCAGGGCCGGAAGGGGCTCCTGGGAGAGAAGGACCTCCAACTGTGTCATTTGCCAGTTTCAATGGCATAAATACCCCCACCATATTGATGTCAAGCAACCACTTGCTAGCCAGCGAGCTTACACATTTCCTATAATTCAATACCTGGCTCTGATCAGCTGGTATAATCATGTGCAACAATGTTTCCAGAATACCCTATTCAGTACCTGACACTCTGTGCCCAGGTAAGGTGGTACATGAATTAAAATTAGACCTGCTTCACACACTATGTTACCCACCTAGGCTCTGCGGGCATCCACACCAACCACTGTGAGAGGAGATACTTCTGAATCTTTCCAGCTACAGCTCTAGATAATTCCAAGGCTTACAGGGGGACTTCTCAGAGGACACTTACTATGCTAACACCAGGATAGGCTGATATTGCCTCACTATTTTCAGATCTAGAAAGGGCTGCTAGAAGATTGAAAGTCTTATCTGGATTCAGATTTGACTCTACAATCTCCACCACCTTATCTTTGAATTATCGCTAACAGGTTCTGCCTAGTCTCTACCACCCTAGCCTCAACTTTCTTCAATCCTTTCTGTAGCTAGCTGGCCACCAGAATAACTGTCCTCCAACAGCTGTGAGAAGGAAGCCGCCCATCACCGTTTTCATTTCTCACTTCCTTATTAGGCAAGCCTTGAAAGCTTCCTGTGGCTTTTCATATCTAATCAAAGCCTTCAGCTCAGCATTCAAACCTGTCCGCCCATAAGCAAGAGCAATAATCCTGGGCTTTTGTGGCCTCTCATAACACCAACCAAGGTCCCTGAAATCCCTACAGATCCTCCACATTGCATCTCAATGTCCTTATTCACAGAAGACAGCAATAACTCTCCCTCCCATCTTTCATCAGACTTGCTGGAATCACAGAGCATCTAGTAAGCATGCTGTCTGCATACTAAGTTCCAGGGACGCTCCGCCTGCTCTTTTCACACGCACACACATCCCCATAAATCATACAAGCCTGGTGGAAACAGCCAATGTGGGAAGGATGCACATGGCATCATCACACTTTCAGGGCTCTCAGAGAACAAGTCCTTAGTCCCCCTGGTGTTTTCGGAGAGGCTGACAGCTCCTCTCCCCTCCTTCTACTTGGAGAAGGATGCTGGTCAGAGGCTGTCCTGTAAGCTGGGCCCCTTTCTGTGGCCTACTTATCATGCACCAGGACAGGGAACCCATTCCTCAATATCACAGGCTATGAACTGGGGACATCGGAGACTCAGACAGGCTATAAGAGACAGTGATTTTGTCTCATCCTTGAGGAACAGACTTTACTGAGGAAGGAGGAGACTCACAAAGGCAGATGCTGTTGGCATCACACCTTAGTAGCCCTCTCAGCGCCTGCATGCACCCCCAGCTGGGGCAGACAGTTTTCAGCTGCTAAGGGTTACCCCCTGCCATCTCCCAACTCTGCTGAGGCTTGCCTCCCCAGTGCCCCTGAGCATGCTGGGTAGCCAAGAGATACAAGCAGCAAGTGCAGGGCAGTCCATGTTCCCAGGGGCAGCCTCAGTGGATTGGAGGAAGAGTGAGTGGAGAATGTTGGCTTCTGCTCTTGGGTGGGAGTACATTCACATCACTCCGCAGAAGGTCCCAGAGGCACTGAGCCTCATTCATCCACAGCAGAAATGGACTCTCCATATGTCTTATTTGACTGTGTGGATCACAATAAACTGTGGAAAATTCTTTAAGAGATGGGACTACCAGACCACCTGACCTGCCTTTTGAGAAATCTCTGTGCAGGTCAGGAAGCAACAGCTAGAACTGGACATGGAACAACAGACTGGTTCCAAATAGGAAAAGGAGTACATCAAGGCTGTATACTGTCACTCTGCTTATTTAACATATATGCAGAGTACATCATGAGAAACGCTGGGCTGGAAGAAGCACAAGCTAGAATCAAGATTGCCAGGAGAAATATCAATAACCTCAGGTATGCAGATGACACCACCCTTATGGCAGAAAGTGAAGAGGACTAAAAAGCCTCTTGATGAAAGTGAAAGAGGAGAGTGAAAGAGTTGGCTTAAAGCTCAACATCCAGAAAACGAGGATCATGACATCTGGTCCCATCACTTCATGGGAAATAGATGGAGAAACAGTGGAAACAGTGTCAGACTTTTATTTTGGGGGGCTCCATAATCACTGCAAATGGTGATTGCACCCATGAAATTAAAAGATGCTTACTCCTTGGAAGGAAAGTTATGACCAACCTAGTTAGCATATTAAAAAGCAGAGACATTACTTTGCCAAGAAAGGTCCGTCTAGTCAAGGCTATGGTTTTTCAAGTGGTCATGTATGGATGTGAGAGTTGGACTGTGAAGAAAGCTGAGCGCTGAAGAATTGATGCTTTTGAACTGTGGTGTTGGAGAAGACTCTTGAGAGTCCCTTGGACTGCAAGGAGATCCAACCAGTCCATCCTAAGGGAGATCAGTCCTGGGTGTTCTTTGGAAGGAATGATGCTAAAACTGAAACTCCAGTACTTTGGCCACCTCATGCAAAGAGCTGACTCATTGGAATTTTATTTTGGGGGGCTCCATAATCACTGCAAATGGTGATTGCACCCATGAAATTAAAAGATGCTTACTCCTTGGAAGGAAAGTTATGACCAACCTAGTTAGCATATTAAAAAGCAGAGACATTACTTTGCCAAGAAAGGTCCGTCTAGTCAAGGCTATGGTTTTTCAAGTGGTCATGTATGGATGTGAGAGTTGGACTGTGAAGAAAGCTGAGCGCTGAAGAATTGATGCTTTTGAACTGTGGTGTTGGAGAAGACTCTTGAGAGTCCCTTGGACTGCAAGGAGATCCAACCAGTCCATCCTAAGGGAGATCAGTCCTGGGTGTTCTTTGGAAGGAATGATGCTAAAACTGAAACTCCAGTACTTTGGCCACCTCATGCAAAGAGCTGACTCATTGGAAAAGACCCTAAAGCTGGCAGGGATTAGGGGCAGGAGGAGAAGGGGACGGCAGAGGGTGAGATGGCTGGATGGCATCACCGACTCGATGCACATGAGTTTGGGTGAACTCTGGGAGTTGGTGATGGACAGGGAGGCCTGGCGTGCTGCAATTCATGGGGTCGCAAAATGTTGGACACGACTGAGTGACTGAACTGGACTGAACTGATACATCTTATTAACTTTTCTCTGTTTCCAGTCTCACCTTTTCACTTGTGTTTGCTTGTTGTCTGAACCCACATCTTGGGCTCTGTTTTTGGAGAAATAAGAATGGAGGTTTGGGGCCCATGAAAGAGGGGCGGGCACACCTGGTAGTGCCCCCAGGCACCCACTCTCCCCAGCACACATCTGCATGTCCTGGGAGGCCCCCTGCCATGGGGCGGTGGAGTCTGACTCCCATCCATGCCAAGTCTCCCTTCTTACAGACCAGCGGCACCCCACTAGGGCCACTTTTCAGCCCTGGGACATGTGGTTAAATATGAAGATGATGCTGCTCATCCCAAGTGAAATGAGCACTGCTACCAGGAACTAGTGCGTGGAGGCCCGGAGGCTGCAGATGCACAGGACAGCTTCCTATGACAAAGGATTATGTGCAGCAAAATGTCAATGCAGAGGTTGAGAAATCTTGTCACAAAAGCAAGCATGAGAACAGCTCTGTCCCTGGCAAGCAATCAGCCCATTTGTGTACCAGACTAGGTGTGGGGGTCAGCCATTTACAGGAGACCATCTGGCCAGCACCTGGAGCCCTGGAGCCCTGGAAAGAAGAAGGGACCAGACTTCCCATGGGAAGCTGAGCTGAGGTGGCTCCTGGCTGGGAGAGGACAAATTCTGGTCTGAATAATACTTGTCTAGGCAATGTAGACAGAGTCCCTGGGGTCATTTTTCACTCTTGTACCACAGAAAGAAGGTACCCAGCTTGCCCTCTATCATTTCTTCATAAAGGGAATATTCTCAAGAACCTTCTCTAGACCTGCAATAACATAAAAACACAAGTAAGTGCGGTAGTCGGTCAGTCGTGTCTGACTCTGTGACCCTAAGGACTGTAGTCCGCCAGGCTCCTCTGTCCATGGATTTTTCCAGGCAAGAAATATTGGAGTAGAGTGCCATGTCCTCCTCTAGGGGATCTTCCCAACCCAGGGATCAAACCCGGGTCTCCTGCTTTGGCAGGCAGATTCTTTACCATCTGAATCACCAGGGGAGCCCATCCTATCCAAAGAGGAAGCCACCTGCCCCCACACTGCCCCCCATCTCCATATACCTAAGGACCCCACAAGGTGTTAGGGAAAACTGGATGGGGAGGTTAGCCCACCGCCACCTTGGCTGATCCAAAGATGGTAGGATTGGCTCAGAATTCTCTAGGCACAAAGAACATTTTCTTTAAAGGTTCTAACTCTCAAAGATGTCACTATGAGTTTCACCAGAAGCACAGAGCAGGATCCACGGTCAGAGTAAAATCACTGGTGTCCCAAGTGAAGAGACAGGACGGAGATCCAGCTGAGCTACCTGCCTGGAAGGACCAGGACGTGAGATCTGTCTGGCCCCAGTGCACCTGGAAAGCGCTGCTTGAGAATTCCGGCCAAAGACACAGACAGGGCTCAGTCATCACTGAGTCAGCACCGGTCTCCCTGAACAGCTCCTTGGGCTATTCACTTATCAGCCCCACTCTCCTAGGTGGCTTCCTGCTGAGGTCTGGAAATGGCGACTGCGTCCTAATTTTAGTCTCACATTAAAGCCTCCTGTGCTCTGGAGCAACTTTGCAAGCCACTGATTGTTTCTTGGGGGGCGGGGGGAGGAAATAGAGAAACAGAGAAGCAAAGCAGCTCACCGAGGACAGAAATCCACAAACCTGGCAGCCAGCTCCAGCCCAGAAAACAAAAGGGTCTTTGGTTCACCTGTCAAGACTGTGCCCTTCCTCGGCCTCTTCCTTGGAAGGTTATCTGATTTTTTTCAGCCGGGTGTGATGGAGCAAAAAGCACTGAATCATCACCCAGGGTGAGTGGCTGGTTGGTTCCAAGGCCGCCAGGGAGAACTGGCAGAAGATGCTGCTCTCAGCAGAGGTGCAGCTGCCTGGGTGACAGTGGGTTTCTCTCCTCTAACCTGGCAGCTCAGAAGAAAAAGGAAGGAGTTAAGGGTCAGGGCTGTTCCCTGGCCGTTCCTGTATTTACCCACTGACCTTGCTGCTTTCTTCCAAAAGGTCCCTCCAAGAAATGAAAGAATCTTTCAAACCTATGAGGAAGCCAGACTTAATCAGGTAGAATCTTTAGGGGTTTTTTTTTAGTTATTTTCATCCACATATTTTCAGTGACCCACTGATTGTTTATTAGCACATTGAGTCTCCATGTGTTTGTGTTTTTTTGCAGGTTTTTTCTGACAGTTGATTTCTACTCCCATAGCATTCTAGCTAGAAAAGATTCTTGATATGAGTTCAGTCTTCTTAAACTTACTAAGACTTGTTTTTCAGGCAAGTATGTGGTCTATTCTGGAGAATGTTTCATTGCACTTGGAAAGATTCTGCTGCTTGGAAATATTCTGGAAACTTGGAAATATTCTGCGCTTTGGGATGGAATGTTTGATATATATATATATATATATATATATATATAAGTGTGTGTGTGTGTGTGTTTGTGTGTGTGTATGCATGTATATGAAATTCCCTCCTGCCTTCGATTCCCTCCTGCCCCTCCATGAGGCTCTCCAAGATGAGCAAGTGGGTCTGACGCAGGCTACTTTCAAACTACTGCTTCTGCCCTGGGTCCTAGAATGTGTGGGTTGTTCTGTGCAGCTTTTAGGAATGGAGTCTCTGTTTTTTACAAATTTCTGGCACAAGAATAGTTGCAGTTTTGGAGCATGAATTTTAAATTACTATAACTAGGGGCAAACACATCTTTATTAATTAAAATAGGAACCATTACAATCAACACATTTTTGCCAATGAGAAATAAAAATTTTTATTCCTATGGCATAAAAGGGCTTCCCCGGTGGCTCAGATGGTAAAGAATCCACCTGTAGTGCAGGTGACCTAGGTTTGATCCCTGGGTTGGAAAGATCCCCTGAAGAAGGCATGACAACCCACTCCAGGATTCTTGCCTGGAGAATCCCCATGGACAGAGGAGCCTGGTGGGCTACAGTCCATTGGATCACAAAGAGTTGGACACGACTAAGCAACTAAGCACACGTAGCATAAAAATCTGTGCTTCTGACAGTATGGAGATTCCTTAAAAAACCAGGAATAAAACCACCATATGACCCAGCAATACCACTTCTAGGCATATACCCTGAAGAAACCAAAATTGAAAAAGACACATGTATCCCAATGTTCACTGCAGCACTATTTACAACAGCCAAGACACGGAAGCAACCTAGATGTCCATCGACAGATGAATGTACAAAGAAACTGTGGTACATATACACAATCAGATACTACACAGCCATAAAAAGGAATGCATTTGAGTTAGTTCTAGTGAAGTGGATGAACCTAGAGCCTGTTATAAAGAGGGAAGTAAGTCAGAAAGAGAAAAATAAATATCATCTATTAATGGATATATATGGAATCTAGAAGGATGGTACTGACAAGCTGTTCATGGAGCAGCAATGGAGATACATAGAGAACAGACTTATGGACAAGGCTGGGGAAGAAGAGAGAGGGTGAGATAAATGGAGAGAGCAGCATGGATACATTTACACTAACAAACATAAATAGCCAATGGGAATTTACTGTATGACTCAGGGAACTCGAGTGGGGGCTCTGTAATAACCTAGAGGGGTGGGAATAGGCAGGAGGTGGGAGGGAAATTCAAGAGGGAGGCGACATATGTACACCTATGATTAGCTCATGCTGATGTGTGACAGAAAGCAAACCAATATTGTAAACCAATCATCAATCAATTAAAAATAAATAAATATTTTAAAAAACAGAAAGGGAAGGTACTTAGTGAGGAAAAAAAAAGGATTCAACAAACTCTTGGAAAGCATTTTTTTCTCTCCTACTGGTTGTGGAAGCATTTTCCTCACAAAAAGTTGTGGAGATGCTTGACGAAATGGCCACGGGCTGGCGAGAGGTCAGGTGAACACGGAAGATGAGGCAAAGCTTTGTAACCCCGCTTGTTCAACTTTTGAAGCACTGGTTGTGTGGTGTGCAGTCAGCATCACTGTGGAGGAGAATCGGGCCCTTTCTGTGGACCCATGCCATCAGCAGGCACTGCAGTTTTTGGAGCATCTCATTGACTTGCTGAGCATACTTCTCAGATGTAATGGTTTCGCTGGGATTCAGAAAGCTGTAGTGGATCAAACCAGCAGCAGGTGACCAAATAGTGACCATGCCCATTTCTGGCCCAAGTCTGGCTTTGAGAAGTGATCTGGAAATTTTTCTTGGTTCAACCACTGAGCCAGTCATTGCTGTTGTATAAAATCCACTTTTCATCACACAGCACAACTAATCAAGAAATGATCCATTGTTTTTGCATAGAATAAGAGAAGACAACTTCAAAAAATTATTTAAAAAAAATTTTGGCCATCTTATGAGGCACCCCCTCATCAGGTTTTTCACCTTTCCAATTTACTTCAAATGCCAAACAACCGTAGAATGGCTGATGTGGATTCTTCAGCAACTTCTCTTGCAGTTTTAAGAGGATCAGATTTTAAGATTGCTCTCAATTGATCATCGTCAACTTCCAATGGCTGGCTACAATGCTTTTCAGCTTCAAGACTGGCATCTCCTTTGCAAAATGTCTTGAACCAGCACTGCACTGTATATTTGTTAGCAGTTCCTGGGCCAAATGTATTGTTGATGTTGTGAGTTCTCTCCACTGCTTTACGAACCATTTTGAACTAGAATAGGAAAATCACTCAGATTTGCTTTTTGTCTAACATCATTTCCATAGTATAAAATACAAGTAAAACACACAGCTAGTAACATATCATTAGCAAAAAATATAAAGTGAGCAATGTACTTTAAAATGAAGTATAACATAACCACATTCATTTAAGAATATATTATAATACCAAGTGACAAATGTCAATAATGCAAACATTGCAAAAAATGAAATCACAAAAATCACAATTACTTTTGCACCAACCTAATGGCTCTCCTGAAAACAATGGATATCTCAAAATATATCTCGCCTAGTGTGTCACTAAGGCCAGTGTTTTCTTACTGACGCTCTGTCTGATGAGCTGTCCCTTGAGGTAAGTGGCTAGAGTCCACAACTATGATTGTGTTGCTGTCAATTTCTCTTTCTGTTTGTTAATGCTTGTTCTATGTATCTAGGTGCCCCCGTGTAGGATGCAGCTGTATTTTAACGATCATATCTTCTTCTTGGACCTATCCTTTGATCATTTTGTAATGCCCTTTGTCTCTGGTTACAGTCTTTGTTTAAATTCTATTTTTTTCTGATATAAAAATTCTTACCTAGGCTTTCTTTTCATTTCCATTTGCATGGAGTAACTTTTTCCATCCTATCACTTTCAGTTTGTATATGTTCTTAGATTTGAAGTAAGTCTCCTATAGGCATAGATCGTGTACTTGGGTCTTACACTTGACTCTATTTAGCCACTCTATGTCTTTTGATTTGAACATTTAATCCATCTATATTTAAAATAATTATTAACACATATGTAATACTGCCTTTTTGTTGTTTTGTGATTATTTTATAGTTCATTTTTGTTTCTTTTTTATTTCTTTGTTCTCTTCCCTTTTGATTTGATGACTATCTTTAGTGTTATATTTGGATATCTTTAATGTATGTATGTATTCCATAAACCAAAAATTTATAGTAGATAAGTTTACATATATATAGCAATATACATACATGAATACAAATAAAATATATGGTTATATTAACTTGATCTCTTCATTTCAAAAGCATTTTAACAATCCTGCATTTTACTCCCTCCCACATGTTTACTTTTTTGCATCTTTTTTTTTTTACATCTCTTCATTTTCTGTGGCCCTTAACTGCTTATTGTGAATATAGATTATTTTACTACTTTTGTCTTTTAACCTTCCTATTTAACTTACATGCAGAGTACATCATGAGAAACACCGGGCTGGAAGAAGCACAAGCTGGAATCAAGATTGCTGGGAGAAATATCAATAACCTCAGATATGCAGATGACACCACCCTTATGGCAGAAAGTGAAGAGGAACTAAAAAGCCTCTTGATGAAAGTGAAAGAGGAGGAGAGTGAAAAAGTTGGCTTAAAGCTCAACATTCAGAAAACAAAGATCATGGCATCTGGTCCCATCACTTCATGGGAAATAGATGGAGAAACGGTGGAAACAGTATCAGACTTTTTTTTTTTTTTAGTATCAGACTTTTATTTTGGGGCGCTCCATAATCACTGCAGTTGGTGATTGCACCCATGAAATTAAAAGACGCTTACTCCTTGGAAGGAAAGTTATGACCAACCTAGTTAGCATATTAAAAAGCAGAGACATTACTTTGCCAAGAAAGGTCCATCTAGTCAAGGCTATGGTTTTTCCAGTGGTCATGTATGGATGTGAGTTGGACTGTGAAGAAAGCTGAGCGCCAAAGAATTGATGATTTTGAACTGTGGTGTTGGAGAAGACTCTTGAGAGTCCCTTGGACTGCAAGGAGATCCAACCAGTCCATCTTAAAGGAGATCAGTCCTGGGTGTTCACTGGAAGGACTGATGCTAAAGCTGAAACTCCAATACTTTGGCCACCTCATGCAAAGAGTTGACTCATTGGAAAAAACTCTGCTGCTGGGAGGGATTGGGGGCAGGAGCAGGAGGGGATGACAGAGGATGAGATGGCTGGATGGCATCACTGACTTGATGCACATGAGTTTGGGTGAATTCTGGGAGTTGGTGATGGACAGGGAGGCCTGGCATGCTGCAATTCATGGGGCCGCAAAGAGTCTGACACAACTGAGTGACTGAACTTAACTGAATCAGCTTATAAGTGGTTGATCTATCTTTGTTATGTATTTTCCTTTACCAATAAGAAATTTTCTCTCATAATGTTCACATTTATAGGTATATCTTTTCTTTTATGCCTAGAGAAGTCCCTTTAACATTTCCTGTAGAGCCACCTTAGTAGTACTGAACTCTTTTAGCTTTACTTATCTGTGAAACTCTGTATCTCTCCTTTAAATCTGAATAATAGCATTTTGAGTAGGGTATTTTTAGTTGTTGGTTTTTCCCTTTCATCAATTTAGATATATCATGCTACCACTTTCTGGCCTGCAGATTTCTGCTTAAAAGTTACTTGATAGCTTTATTGTAGTTCTTGTTGTTTTCCACTTGCTGCTTTTAATATTCTCTCTTCATCTTTAATTTTTGCCATTTTAATTAGTGTGTCTTGGTGTGTATCTCTTTTGGTTGGTCTTGTTTGGGAATCTCTGTGCTTCCTGAGTGAAAAAGATGGCTTAAAATTCAACATTCAGAAAACTAAGATCATGGCATCTGGTTCCATCACTTCATGGCAAATAGATGGGGAAGCAGTGAAAACTGTGGCTGACTTTATTTTCTTGGGCTGCAAAATCACTGCAGATAGTGACTGCAGCCATAAAATTTAAAAACGCTTACTCCTTGGAAGAAAAGTTATGACCACCTAGACAGCATATTAAAAAGCAGAGACATTTCTTTGCCAACAAAGGTCCATCTAGTCAAGGCTATGGTTTTTCCAGTAGTCATGTATGGATGTGAGAGTTGGACTAGAAAGAAAGCTGAGCACCAAAGAATTGATGCTTTTGAACTGTGCTATTGGAGAATACTCTTGAGAGTCCCTTGGAGACTGCAAGGAGATCCAACCAGTCAATCCTAAAGAGGTACGCCGCCCTCCCTGGCCTTCCTCCCCACCTCCTTCCTCCTTTCCTGGCCTTCTAGGGGAGGAGAGGGGTTTCCAGTCCTCCTTGGCATTCCCTTCCCTCCAGCGGTGAGACACACCTCTGTTCTGGAAGGGGAGGGTGGGAGTGGGACTCATACTGGGACTGGAGCCAGTCACCCCAGACCCCTCAGACACCCACCTCTAGGGGATATCCAGCCAGTCCTTATAATGCTATAACATCTGAGTCAGTAGAACCAAGAGACCATTCACCTGTAATTCTTTGTTCTCCATCCCAGTCATAGTTGATAACCCCCTAATCCAATCAGCCTCCTGTTTTCCAGAGAACACTAGGGATTCCCACCTCCAAGGCACTAGACCTTGTTATATAAGAGAATATATAAAACCTTCCATCTTTCATACTTTTAATTTAGTCAGTATTTGTTTTCTAGGAATCTAGTTAGCTATGAACCTAGTTATGAGCTAGGCACTCTACTAGGAATCTGAATCTTTCTGTTCAGTTCAGTCTCTCAGTTATGTCCGACTCTTTGTGACCACATGGACTGCAACACACCAGGCTTCCCTGTCCATCACCAACTCCTGGAGCTTACTCAAACTCATGTCCATCGAGCTGGTGATGCCATCCAACCATCTCATCCTCTGTCGTCCCCTTCTCCTTTTGCCTTCAATCTTTCCCAGCATCAGGGTCCTTTCATTAAATTAAATTCTGCATACTGAACAGAAATATCCTCGGCCTTCTTCCCAACTGAGTTTTCGTAATGGTAGCAGCCAAGACATCTCTCATCTCCCATCCCTCACCCCCCAAACCAGACTGAAAGCAGAAAATTTTCCTCTGGAAAAACTGAGTGGCCTAAGGGGATACGGGGCAAACAGAATTTGGGGCAGAAGCCTCCAAAAAAAAATCAACTCCCTGTCCATCACCCTATTGTGAAGTCCACCAACCCAGAGAGACTCACTCATACTCAAAGAGGGACAATCAGGTTTTTTAAAGTGATCACACCCTAAATATAGGCAACTAAGGATCACCAGACATTCTAGGAAAGCCTCCAACATTATGACCAGATAAGCAAATAGGAAGACAGAAGAAACTCAAAAGAAACAGACATAGGTCATGAAATTAAAAAAAAAAAGAAAGAAAAATAATTTAAAAATAAGCATGGTTAATATCCTCAGATGTATAAAAGCAGATATTTTACCTAAAATAAGAGCAAATATAGATAGGTAGATATAAAAATATAGATTGTCAGGGGCTTCCCTGATTGTACAGTGGTTAAAAATCCACCTTCCAGTGCAGGGGACATGGGTTTGATCCCTGGTCAGGGAACTAATGAGATGATTGGATCGCATCATCAATTCAGTGGACGTGAGTCTGAGCATACTCCGGAGATAGTGAAGAGCGGGAAGCCTGACGTGCAGTCCATGGGGTTGCTAAGAGTCAGACATGACTGAGCAACTGAACAGCTGTGAACTAAGCCCAGCATGACTTAACATACTAAGCCTGTGCACAGCAGCTACTGAGGCTGTGCTCTCTGGAGCTCCAGTTAGAGGAGCCCGCGTGCCACAGTGAAGATCCCACATGCCGCAACTAAGACCTGACACATTAAAATACATAAATAGTGAGAGTGAAAGTCACTCAGTCATGTCCGACTCTCTGCGACCCCATGGACTATACAGTCCATGGAAATCTCCAGACCAGAATCCTGGAGTGGGTAGCAGTTCCCTTCTCCAGGGGATCTTCCCAACCCAGGGATCGAGCCCAGGTCTCCCACACTGCAGGAAGATTCTTTACCAGCTGAGCCACCAGGGAAGCCCAAATACATAAATAAATATTTTTTTTAATAAAAAAAGATAAAGATATAGATTGCCACATACAAAATAAAGGCATAAGGAAGCGCTCTTAGCTATTAAAAATGGTAGCAAAAATTCAGTAAAAGTTCTGAAAGAGAAAATAGAAGAAATTTCCCCTAAAGTGGAATAGAATGAAAGAGAAATAGAGATAATGGGAGAGAAAATGAGAATATTAAGAGCCAGCTCAGGAGGTCCAGCATTTCACTGTTAGGAATTCTAGACAGATTCTGAGAAAATGGAGAGGATAATTAGCAAAGAAATAATAGAAGAAAATTTCCCAGAACTGAGTGGTTGGGTTTCAGATTGAAGGGTCATTAAAGGCTTAAGGCCTATATGATCATGATGTTTCAGACACCAAAAATTAGAGGTTCCTAAATGCTTCTAGGAAGGAAGCAACAGAGGGGCCACCATCAATGGATTGCACGCAGTCTCCTGGGGAAGAAATTAAGTTATAGGTTATTTGATACACTTGCTCATTTGACAAGTAATATTAATAGATGGTCTTCCATTCTGTTGAATCATAAAGAAAACTTATGAGAAGACCTTGGAAAAGAGGGAAAACCAAAAAAGGAGAAAAGCATAAAGTTGCCCAAGAAAGGAAACCACCATCACTGAGTCCTGTTGCAGGTGTGAATGTGTTTTACTTATTGTTGTGAAAATAGAAAATATTGATTGAATTTTCAAAGTTGATATAAGTACATCATGGGGAGGCAAAGCTATGGGCAAAGACATGCCATAATAGGAAGTCAGTAGACAAGATCAAAAATTGTTTTGTCAAAAAGCAGAGTTAAAACAAGAGAAAGAAAAAACAGTAGCTGTCTGCCTTATGTGGGCCGCTGTTGGTATTTATCGCAAGGATGCCTAAGGGAACGCCCCAGGGGGATGGTGAAGTTCTTATTTGGGGTGGCAGTTTGGTTACATAGTCCCATGCATAGCTCTGAAGTCATGGACTGGTGTGCTGTAAAGTTTTTCTTAAAAGGAAAAAGAAAAGAACCACAAGCAAATCCTGAACTCTAATGATATGCATGGTGAAGTGTTTAGAGATGACTAACGTGTACTCTTATCTACAACATACTTGGAAATGTACTAAAAGAGGGAGTGACAGATGGACAGAAGCATGGAAAATTAGAAAGTTACGTGATAGAGCAGTGTCACAAAGTATTAATTGTAGAATTAGATGGTGGGCATATGAATGTCTCTGTAAATCCAATTTTTTTATATATTAGAATTTTTTGTAATGAAATATTGTGAAAAGAGTGGGAGTATGAGTATGTCACTTAGATGAAGGGATGTAAACACCAGGAGAAACAGCCTAGGGTTGAACGTGGTTGATGCTGGAGGATGGGAAAGGGTTGTGAGCAGAGCCTGCTGCCTTTCCTGTAAAACCTCTTGATGTGATTTGATCTTTAACTTTTGTGTATCTGTCACTTTGGTCAAGAAACTAATTTATAAAGGAAAGAAAGGACATATTTATGGATAAGTATTTTTAAGATGAGAAGTACACAAAAGTTGCCGGGCGCGTGAAAGACAAGAACAGGGTGCTCTGACAGTAAGACAGGAGGGTGCTGGGAAGGTGGACAGTCACGAAGGCCCGGGGCAGGAACCCAGAGAAGGTCAGTGGGCCTAGGTGTGTGTGTGGAGGCGGGGGATGGGGAGAGAAGGGAGAGGAGGAAGAAGAGGAAGGAGACGAGGGGGAGGAAGAAGAGGAGGAGGAGGGGCAGGCGGACAGGGAGAGGCAGGATGGGCTGCCCCCACATTTGCAGCCTCAGGTGGAAAGCCCCGGTGACCTGGACCACCTGGACCTTGGGCAGGAGAGGGCTCATAAGCTGTTTGCTTATTGCAGTTGCTATTCTCTTGCCTTCCACCAGTTTTTTAAATGGTCTGTTTTATGGAAACCCAGGGAAGGTTTGCCGGAGAAGGCAACAGCACCCCACTCCAGTACTTAGCCTGGAAAATCCCATGGATGGAGGAGCCTGGTGGGCTGCAGTCCATGGGGTCGCTAAGAGTCAGACACGACTGAGTGACTTCACCTTTCACGTTTCACTTTCATGCATTGGAGAAGGAAATGGCAACCCACTCCAGTGTTCTTATCTGGAGAATCCCAGGGACGGGGGAGCCTGGTGGCTGCCATGTATGGGGCCACACAGAGTCGGACACGATTGAAGTGACTTAGCAGCAGGGAAGGTTTTCAGACCTTGTCTTATATTTTCAGGTTACAAAGTTGGAGACGGGGGCAATGAGACCTTGGTTATGGTACCTGGGGGAGGGGGTCCCCAGAGGAAGCCTCCTGTCTGCACCACAGCCCTGATGTCTCCTCGACATTTCTCCTTGGAGGGTCAGCTATTCGATGTCCGCTTGGGCGACTGTTGCCCCGCAAAGCTCCACCCACATAGTAAAGACTCATCATCCAGGGGAATTAGGCTGAGAACCTGGGAACATGTGCCCCCCACTACTCTTGAGCCAGACTGAGGTCCTCATCCCTAGCAGCACTTCACAGGTTCCCTCTCTCAACCCAGATGAGACCCTGACGGTGGGGACAGGACATCCTAATCAGAAGGCAGAAGAATTAGAAAAGAGGAGTGTGGAGTACATGGGAAAAATTAGGCTGAGTCATGCTGGAAACGCAGGATTTTCCCATCCGGAAAGTGGAGGGGACTGGGGCCCTCCTCGAGACAGGGAGAAGCTGAGACAAAGGCAAGGAGGCTCTTTGCCCCCTGAGGAAGGGGCTCAGGGGTGCCTAGGTGGGCTGCAAGCTCGCCAAGAGAGCTGCTGCGGGAGCCCAGAGAGCAGGAGGTGCTCTGAGTCCGGGAGTCAGGCCTGAGAGACAGCCGTGTGCCTCTGGCTGGCAGGTGCCCACCCCTGGTACAGTGAATGGCACCGGGCAGGGACACCCAGGGCTCTGGCACGGAGCCGGCAGCTGCCACGGCAAGGTTCCCGTGCTAATGCCACTTGTCAGGCTGGCAGCGCTCAGGGCAGCTGGGCTTGGCAGGAAAGCACCTGGGTCCCCTGGGTTGCACTTCCCCGGAGCCTCTCCCAGGTCCCCGGAGATGCCCAGCAAGAGCTTGGCACTTACTCCAGGAGGGCGAGGGCCGGTGGCTGCAGAGGGGAGGGGGACCGCGGGGCTCCACGAGAGGAAACCCCACTTCCTCGGAATACCACGCACTCTAGAGTGGGACCCCAACAGCTAGAATGGATGGCCCAACTGGGTTTCCCCAGTGAGGCGGGAGCAGAGGGTCCATTCTGGTCAGTTAGTCTGGCCCCGGGGAACCTGAGAGGAGGCACTGCTGTGGAGGACGGAACACAGTGCACCGGAGAGAAAGACCTCGTCAGGGTCCTATCACTGTCGCTATGCGACCTTGGCCAAGCAGCGACACCTCCGACACCTCCACGCACTCCCCTTTCCCTCTGTGAACTGCTGGTGAAGGACAAGGTTCAGAGGCACTCATTAATTTAGCATATAACTACTGAATACTCACTTCTTAGGTACCAAGCCACATGGATGGAGGAGCCTGGTGGGCTGCAGTCCATGGGGTCGCTAAGAGTCAGACACGACTGAGTGACTTCACCTTTCACGTTTCACTTTCATGCATTGGAGAAGGAAATGGCAACCCACTCCAGTGTTCTTATCTGGAGAATCCCAGGGACGGGGGAGCCTGGTGGCTGCCATGTATGGGGCCACACAGAGTCGGACACGATTGAAGTGACTTAGCAGCAGGGAAGGTTTTCAGACCTTGTCTTATATTTTCAGGTTACAAAGGTTGGAGACGGGGGCAATGAGACCTTGGTTATGGTACCTGGGGGAGGGGGTCCCCAGAGGAAGCCTCCTGTCTGCACCACAGCCCTGATGTCTCCTCGACATTTCTCCTTGGAGGGTCAGCTATTCGATGTCCGCTTGGGCGACTGTTGCCCCGCAAAGCTCCACCCACGTAGTAAAGACTCATCATCCAGGGGAATTAGGCTGAGAACCTGGGAACGTGTGTCCCCCACTACTCTTGAGCCAGACCGAGGTCCTCATCCCTAGCAGCACTTCACAGGTTCCCTCTCTCATCTCAGGGTCTCTCAGATGAGACCCTGACGATGGGGACAGGACATCCTAATCAGAAGGCAGAAGAATTAGAAAAGAGGAGTGTGGAGTACATGGGAAAAATTAGGCTGAGTCATGCTGGAAACGTAGGATTTTCCCATCCGGAAAGTGGAGGGGACTGGGGCCCTCCTCGAGACAGGGAGAAGCTGAGACAAAGGCAAGGAGGCTCTTTGCCCCCTGAGGAAGGGGCTCAGTGGTGCCTAGGTGGGCTGCAGGCTCGCTGAGAGAGCTGCTGCGGGAGCCCAGAGAGCAGGAGGTGCTCTGAGTCTGGGAGTCAGGCCTGAGAGACAGCCGTGTGCCTCTGGCTGGCAGGTGCCCACGCCTGGTACAGTGAATGGCACCGGGCAGGGACGCCCAGGGCTCTGGCATGGAGCCGGCAGCTGCCACGGCAAGGTTTCCATGCTAATGCCACTTGTCAGGCTGGCAGCACTCGGGCAGCTGGACTTGACAGGAAAGCACCTGGGTCCCCTGGATTGCAATTCCCTGGAGCCTCTCCCAGGTCCCCAGAGATGCCCAGCAAGAGCTTGGCACTGACTCCAGGAGGGCGAGGGCCGGTGGCTGCAGAGGGGAGGGGGACCGCGGGGCTCCACGAGAGGAAACGCCACTTCCTCGGAATACCACGCACTCTAGAGTGGGACCCCAACAGCTAGAATGGATGGCCCAACTGGGTTTCCCCAGTGAGGCGGGAGCAGAGGGTCCATTCTAGGTCAGTTAGTCTGGCCCCGGGGAACCTGAGAGGAGGCACTGCTGTGGAGGACGGAACACAGTGCACCGGAGAGAAAGACCTCGTCAGGGTCCTATCACTGTCGCTATGCGACCTTGGCCAAGCAGCGACACCTCCGTGCACTCCCCTTTCCCTCTGTGAACTGCTGGTGAAGGACAAGGTTCAGAGGCACTCATTAATTTAGCATATAACCACTGAATACTCACTTCTTAGGTACCGAGCCCTAAGTTATATGCTATAAATATGAATAAGTATATTCCTGACTTCAGATCGATTGGTGTTCTTATAGGGAGGGCGAGACATTCCTCAGATCTCATGCTCCAGGACTTGGATGCCAGGTGTCTAGGGGGTCCCAGGTGAGGGTGTACCTCATTGACCTTGAGCCCAGAATGGCTCTCCTGACAGTAGACACCAGGCGCTTAACCTGGGCCTGAGGTCTATGAGATTCCTGAAAATCACCTTCAAAGCTAGTAAAGACTCATTGTCGGGGGCTTTAGGCACAGAATCCTAACCGGCACGAGCTGTGGGGGAAACTGCATTCTGCCTTTTTCCATGGGAGACCAGTCGTTCAGTCATTCAGTCATGTCCGACTGTTTGCAGTCCCTTGGACTGCAGCATAACAGGCTTCCCTGTCCTTCACAGTCTCCTGGAGTTTGCTCAAACTCATGCTCATTGAGTCAATGATTTCATCCAACCATCTCATCCTCCCCTGTCACTCTCTTCTCCTGTGTCAATCTTTCCCAGCATCTGGGTCTTTTCCAATGAGTTGACTCTTCGCATCAAGTGGCCAAAGTATTGGAGTTTCAGCTTCAGCATCAGTCCTTCCAATGAATATTCAGGGTTGATTTCCTTTAGGACTGACTGCTTTGCCAGGAGCCTTGGCAGTCTGAAAAAGCACTGAACTTGGAGTTTGGAGAAGGAAATGGCAACCCACTCCAGTATTCTTACCTGGATAATTCCATGGACGGAGGAGCCTGGCGGGCTACAGTTCATAGGGTCACAGAGTTGGACATGAACGAGTGACTAACACTTTCACTTTCTGGAGTCCAGAGACCTGTTTCCAGTTCCCAGAAGCAGTATGACTGCAGGCAAGGAAGGGCTCTTTCTGTCTCTGAGTTTCCATTTTTCCAGTGGTAAAATAAACCCCATCCATCTTAAGAATTCATTGCTCTCTAAATGCAGAGCACGCATCCTGACCCTTTCCGGGAAGTAATCCTGCCCCCAAGTCTGCCTGGCTCCTAAGAACAGAGCCAGCCAGCAAGCCACCAGCAGGTGGGACCCTCAGGAACGCCTGATGGGTACCAATGTATGCTTACTCATCACCCATCCAGCCATCTACAGCATCCTTGAGACACATGGGGCAGTTTCCTGTAATTGTTTTATGGATGGTTCTCTCAGCATTGTGTCTGGCCATAAAATATACTCCCTTAATAATCTCCAAGGAACTGCCAGGCCTTCCAGGCTATAACTCCAAACCCCCGGCCCCTCCTGCCTGGCCTGACACCTTGTTTGGTGAATCTGATTTGATTTTGATCTTAAATCTGTTCTAACTGCCTCAGAGCAGTAGCTACAAGGAGGGGGGTGGGTGTGGGGGAGAGGAGGATGGTTGCTGAGAATTATGACTCAAGCCCATTAGGAAGGGATGGCCGGTCAGCACAGCCCCTTCTAAATCACGCCCGAGGAGACTGTCACAGAGTCCAGGGGAGGCCTGCAGTTGGCAGGCAGGGAAAGTGGCCGGGAGGCGGCCAGGCTGGGGACTGGCTCAGCCTGGCCTGGCTCCCCTCCATCCTTAGGGGCCCCTACATTCTTCTTAGGCCTCTCAGTGACTTCTGTGTCCTAGATACTCTCTTTCTCAATCTTATCTAACAATTTTTCCTCCCTCGTGGAATTTCAAGACGTGTGTGTGTGTGTGTGTGTGCTCAGTCGTGTCTGACTCTTTGTGACACTATGGACTGTAGGCCCCAGGCTCCTCTGCTCAGGGGATTCTCCAGGCAAGAATACTGGAGAGGGTTGCCATGCCCTCTTCCAGGGGAGCTTCCCCACCCAGGGATGGAGCCCATATATCCTGCATTGCAGGCAGATTCTTTACTGCTGAGCCACTAGGGAGGCTGGAATTCCAAGGAGTTGGTAGCAAAAGGCCGAGAGCTACAGGGGACGAGTGTGGCAAGGACACAGACTCTGGTCCCTCTGTGAGAAGTTAAGTCGCTGGCTGCCCCTCTGTGACCTCNAAGAGATTAGGGAGGGCCCAGACACCCCCAGACACCAATGGAGGGAGTGCTTGCGATCCAAAGAGCTATAAGGCAGAGGACTACGTAGTTCCACAATTCACTGCATTTACCCTAAACTAATCTTCCCAAGCTTTGACTCATACTTAAGATTTCCTAGCTGACTTTGGTCCCCGAGTATTAACCCATCTTTTAGGGTTAGTGTCTAGAGATTTGAAAAAGTCACAAAGTTTTTTTTTTTTTCTTAGACCAGGAAGGGCCTTAGGAACCAACTCATTTACCCTGTTATATTATAGAAAGGGAAAAATTTGAAGAGTTGAAATGGCTTCCCTATGTCCACTGAGCTTCTCTCTAAATGTGTCCCTGTGTTTCTTGCCCTTGAATCCTTATCCCCACATTGGTGGGGGGATGTGGAAATCATTCTTTCTTTTTTGGGAAATTGAAAGGAAGCATTGAGACCCAGATGGATGAAGTGGTTTACCCCAAAGCACAAAACAGGTCCGCCACAGGACAACCTGAAACAGGGGTTCTGATCCCCTCCACTAGGCCTTTCCCTTTCCCCTCTCACCCAAACCCAACCAGCCCCACTGTCAAAAAACAAAAAACACCTCTGACTGTGTGCAGCTGTGACTTCCCGGAGTGGAGTCGGGGATGGTGCAGCCCAAGATGCTCCACGCTCCTGGGATGGGCCTCCCTCCCCGCCTCCACCATGCACCAGGCAGAGGAGCTGGCCTTCCACACCACCCTCTGTCAGCTGCTCCTCTAAGCAGAACACTCCACAGCCCGAGAAGGAGCCTCTTGTGCTAGGGAGGCTCCAAGTCTGTATCAGGAGGATTTTCATAAACACAACTGTCTGTGTCTGGGCAGCCATGTGGAAAGTTGCAATATAACCCACTGATGTCATGTGGCAGGGGAAACAAGATTTCCAGAGGAGCCACGCTGCTCTTTCCAACCTCAGTGTGGAGCAGAATCCCAGACAGGCTTCTGAAAGAAAGGGAAGGAAAAAAAAACACCTGCAACAAATTACAAAACAAAACCCCGATTCCAAGGTCTCGGAGGGAGGGTAGGGAGTGGGGCTAGGGACTGTAGGGGGGCTGCAGTTGCTGGGGAAGAACAGCTGAGTGAGGGACTGGGGGCAGTGCAGGGTCACCTCCAGGCTCCTGAGGCCTTCCTGGGATGGCGAGGGCAGCCTGATAAGTTGCAATATAACCCACTGATGTCATGTGGCAGGGGAAACAAGATTTCCAGAGGAGCCACGCTGCTCTTTCCAACCTCAGTGTGGAGCAGAATCCCAGACAGGCTTCTGAAAGAAAGGGAAGGAAAAAAAAACACCTGCAACAAATTACAAAACAAAACCCTGATTCCAAGGTCTCGGAGGGAGGGTAGAGAGTGGGGCTGGGGACTGTAGGGGGGCTGCAGTTGCTGGGGAAGAACAGCTGAGTGGGGGACTGGGGGCAGTGCAGGGTCACCCCCAGGCTCCTGAGGCCTTCCTGGGATGGCGAGGGCAGCCTGAACCAGGGGAAGCTGTACCATTCCACGTGCGCTGAGTTCTCCCTACTGTCCGTCGCCTCAGATCCCTGGACTTCAGAAATCTCCTGTCATTCCTCTCACCTCAGGCAGGATCCACTCCTCGCCTCGACAGACACTAGGTCTCCTGGTTCTTTTCTTTTTGGAGTGTAATTGCTTTACATGGTTGTGTTAGTTTTTCCTGTACAATGAACGATGTGAGTCAACTCTGCTGCTAAGTTACTGCAGTCGTGTCCGACTCTTAGCGACCCCATGGACTGCAGCCTACTAGGCTCCTCCACCCATGGGATTTTCCAGGCAAGAGTATTGGAGTGTATACATATATCTGGGCTTCTCAGGTGGTGCCAGCGCTAAAGAACCCACTTGCCAGCAATACAGGAGATATGGGTTTGATCCCCGGTTTGGGAAGATCCCCTGGAGGAGGACTTGGCAATTCACTCCAGTATCCTTGCCTGGAGAATCCCATGGACAGAGGAGCCTGGCGGGCTGCAGTTCATGGGGTCTCAAAGAGTTGGACACGACTAAAGCGACTTCCCGTGCATGGTCCTCTTGGACCTCTCTCCCACCCCTCCACCATCCCACCAACCTAAGTCATCACAGAGCTCAGAGCTTAGCTCCCTGGTTCTCTAAATCTCCAGATTTTTGCAAGCCATTCTACACTGATCCCAGAATAGCATCTAAAGTTGAACTCAGATTCATTCTGCTGCAGTTTAAACACAGTCCTAGTACTTGCCTAGCCAGGGCCCCCGAGAAGAGACAGTGGATGAGGGGAGGGGGTGTTCTCACCTTCTCTGTTAGCATTTCTTCCTCCTCCCCTGCCTCCACTGGCTGGCAGACCTTGGCCAGGTCATTTAACTTCTCTGGGTTGCAGTTTTCTCTTTTCTAAAATGCAGAAGCAGAGAGTATATGATATTTAAATTTCCTTGTGGCTCCAGAAGCCACATCTGCACAGGAGGAGTAGCAGGGTAGTGCAGATTACCTGAAGGATATTTGCAGCTTTATTAACACTTACTGGGATTTTTTTTTCCAATTATAAAAGTAATCATTCTAATTGTAAAAAACTTGAAAACCAAGAGTATGCATTAAAAAAAAAACTGCCTCCAAAGACTTTTGAAAAGTGTTATTTTCATCTTTAGTCTTTGCATCTTCTTATATTAATATTTTTTAATAAAAATACTATGCTATAAAAATGCTCTATAGTCTGTACTCTAATCACTTTGGAATGAATTGTAAACATTTTCTTATATTGGCATTCTTCTACAACATGACATTTTCTTATATTTGTGGTTTTTCTTATGATTTCTAATATTGAGGCAAATTGCAAATGAAGAAATACAAAGGGCCAATAAACACATGAAAACAATTTCACCTCAACAATAGTCAAAGAAAAGAAATGAGATGTTATTTTTACACATCATATTAGCATAGGTTTAAAAAAAAATTGGTAGAACCTACTTTGTTAACCGGAGAGACAAATGGACAGCATTTCAGACAACTGGAAGGGTGAAAATCTACCTGGATTTTTATGTATCCAAATATAAAATATGTCTGATTATTTACTTAGCAATTCTATTTCTAGGAATTTACTGTGAGAGGTATCACCCATGTGAAAAGATATAAGCAGAAGGACGTTTCATGAAGTGCTGTTCATAACAGCAAAATTTTAGTGATAGCCTAAACAAAATGTCAATCAATGGGGGAATAGTTCCAATGAATGCGAAACACAGTGTTCAGTCATTAAAAATGATAATACAGCTTCATACGGGACTGCAGCCCCCCAGGCTCCTCTGTCCATGGGATTTCCTAGGCAAGAATGCTGGAGTGGGCTACATTTCTTTTTCCAGGGGATCATCCCAACCCAGGGACTGAACCCACATCTTCCATATTAGCAGGAGAATTCTTTACCACTGAGCCACCAGGGAAGCCCCAGCTTTATATGTGTTGACTTAGAACGATGTCTGACATTTGTGAAGCAAGAAGAAATCACATAACAGAACAGCATGCAAAGTCTGAGTCCATTTATGCAAAGTTCCACACACAAATCTGTATGTATCTTAGATAACTAAATGCCTAAAGCATTGTCGTCTTCTGAGAGGAGGGGCTTAAAGGTTGCAATCTGGTTGGAACAGGGGGATGGGCAAAGGATGAGGGTTCACTTTGAAGCCACATTTGCTAACCAACCATCAAGTTTTTGTAGTTGTTTGTTTTGTTTTTCTTAGAATGTATGTCCTTTGAGGATAGCAGGGAGAGAGAGTGATGGAGATTACAAACTCTGCCATCTGCCGAGTGGTGTTGACCAAAATATTAATAGTGATTATCTCTTGGAGGTGGGATTTAGAATGTTTTAATTTCTTCTTTGAAATTTACTAAAAAAAATTTTACAAAAAAAAAAAAATTGTAACATTTGCTGTTAGAGGAGACTCACAAGAGCTGATTTATTTCTTTATTTTGCAGTATCTAATAGCCTGAATTTCTGTGTCCTGCCTATCTAAGTCTGCAATCTGATTAACTTTCCTCTCGTTCCTTGAAGAACTTCAGACACCTTTTCCAGGCATGGAGTATCTTGGTGGACACAAGCCCATGGGAACTCCATGCTCACAGTCTACTGGCCTTGTACCCTAAGCCCGCAGCCCCCCACCATCAGAAGGAGGCTGTTCAAACCTCTTCCATTCCGGCTGACCATGGCCCTCTCACCTTCCTCCACCACTGTTTCTTCAGATTTATCCCTTGGATTCTGATCCCACCACTGAGCCCCATCAGACGTGGAAATCCTCACCATCAACTCTGCTCCTCACCTCAGCTCTGCGCTGATAACACCATCCTGGCATCTGACCTTATTCTGTCTTTCATCTCTGACTTTGTTTCCTCCTGGAAGGTTCAAGTCACCCTACCATGCTGTTGTTTAGTCACTAAGCCGTGTCTGACTCTTTTACAAATCTCATAGACTGTAGCCCACCAGGCTTCTTTGTCCGTGGGATTTTCCAGGAAGAATACTGGAGTGGGTTGCCGTTTCCTCCTCCAGGGGATCTTCCTGACCCAGGGATTGGACCTGCTAGCTGTGACAGTGCCCCAACCTATGTGATTCACAGTTCCAAAACCATCTGCTGAGCACTCATGTGCCCAGCCTGTGGCCAGGGCTTGTGAATACAGAAACCGTGAGCACCAGTTCCCTACTCTTGAGGGGAGTTCAGAGGATCAGACGTGACTAAGGGAAAGCTACTATGATGGTAGCTGACACTGAAGGCTTGTTACTACTTGGTACAGCTCTGTGTGTTTTGTGTGTATCATCTCACTTAACCCTCAGAATAACCCTATGAAGTAAGCATTATTATTACATCCATTGTAAAGAGGAGGAAACTGAGGCATAGAGGTAGTTTCCTCAAGGTCCCAGAGAGCTAAGGAGTAGATCATGTAATCCAACTCCAGAGGCATGAGTCTTAAAAACCATGCTCTATGAAAACAAAAGGTACCAGTTGCTGAGCAATAGACATTCATAAAAAGGGCTGCTGCGCTATGCAACATAGAATGGAAGTGCCTCAGAAAACTAAAACAAGAATTACCATATGATCCAGCAGTCTCACTCCTCGGCATATACACGAACAAAACTATAACTCAAAAAGATACACGCACCCCAGTGCTCATAGCGACAGGATTCACAATAACCAAGAAACAACCGAAATGTCCATCGACAGACAAATGGATAAAGCAGAGATGGTACATAAACAATGGAATACTACTCAGCCACAATGCAAGAACAAAGCAGTGCCACCTGCAGCAACATGGATGCAACTGGAGAGCATCAGGCTAAGTGAAGGAAGTCAGAAAAAAGACAAATAATGTAGGATATCACTTACACGTGAAATCTAGAATACAGCTCAAATGAGCTTATCTACAAAATAGCAACAGACTCACAAACATAGAGGAGAGATTTGTGGTTGCCAAGGGGAAGAGAGCAGGGAGAGATGGACTGGGAATTTGGGGCTGGTAGATGCCCACTATTACCTCTAGATGGATAAGCAGCAAGCTCCTACTGTAGCACAGGGAAGTATAGCCAACCTCCTAGAATAAACCATAAATGAAAAGAATATTTTGAAAAAGAATGCACAGATGTGTAAAACTGAGTCACTTGCTATACAGCAGAGATTGGCAAAACACTATAAATCAATGATACTTCACTTAAAAAATTAAAGTATATGCTGCTGCTGCTAAGTCGCTTCAGTCATGTCTGACTCTCTGCAACCCCATAGATGGCAGCCCACCAGGCTCCCCTTTCCCTGGGGTTCTCCAGGCAAGAACACTGGAGTAGGTTGCCATTTCCTTCTCCAATGCATGAAAGTGAAAAGTGAAAGTGAAGTCGCTCAGTCGTGTCCGACTCTTAGCGACCCCATGGACTGCAGACTACCAGGCTCCTCCACCCATGGGATTTTCCAGGCAAGAGTACTGGAGTGGGGTATATATGGGAGACCTAAAAAAATGAAAAAGGCTGTGGGAGTTCAGTAAAAATGAGTCATGGATTCTTCTGCTTTCAGACTCTTGGCTGGCATGAGACTGACATGCAACCAGCTTCCTCTTTTCTGCTCACGTAACCAAACATCTGCTTCTATCTCTGCCCAGGTGTGACACCTTGCTTATGACTTACACTCCGTGTCTTTCTGAGTGAGTGACATCTGCAGGGCTGACCTGCAGCTCTGTGTCCACCTGGGCTGGCAGGCCTGGACCTGTTCCATGTCATCTCAGATCCAGCGGGCCAATTGCCCCATCCCCAGGGCATAGAGACACAGATGGCCCAGAGTTCTCCCATCTGGGGTCTCACCTTCTTCCCAACGCTCCATGAGCCCTCCAGTGGGGGCTCCAGTGGGGGAAGGACTGATGAACATCCCTCCATGGCCATTCTACTTCTATAAGTAGGCCACGTTTTCTGTAATGACAGTGCTCCAGAAAAGTTTTGTTCAAACAAAATATTTGTACATTGAATCCCATTTAGAATAGATTACAATAATCAGCTACAATGCAAAAATCAGACACAGTGGACTAACTAGCATTAAGTATATACAAAGTGCCAGGTACTTTGCTTGTAATATCCAGGTACTATGCTTTTAATTCTTAGAGCACCCCAGCAAGGAGGTACTACTTTCATTACTGTTGTTCTTGTTCAGTCACCAGTCATGTCCAACTCTTTGCAACCCTATGGACTGCACGCCTAAGGCCTCCCTGTCCCTCACCATCTCCCAAAGCTTGCCCAAGTTTATGTTCATTGCAACAGTGATGCCACCCAGCCATCTCATCCTCTGACGCTTTTTTCTTCTTTTGCTCTCAATATTTTTCCATTATTGGAGAAAGAAATGGCACCCGACTCCAGTACTCTTGCCTGGAAAATCCCATGGACAGAGGAACCTGATAGGCTACAGTCCATGGGGTTACAAAGAGTTGGACACGACTGAGTGACTTCTCTTTCACTTTTTCCATTATACCCAAATGAAGAGCACTAGGTCCAGAGAAGTTAGTTGACTTACCCAAGGTCACACAGCTAATAAGCAGCAGAGCCACCACTCTTGGCCAACACTCAGTCTAAACCATCTAAACTGAGTCTAAACTCAGCGAATTCTTAGGCAAACAGTCTCTCGGGGGTGCAAGCTTTCTAAGTTCCAAGTTGTGGTTTGCCACAAGAGGACAAACCTGACTTTCTTGATCTCATCTTCAGCCACCAGGCTGATGTGAAAGGAAATATGAGTCACGCTGGATAGTTCCAGGGGAGACATAATAGAAATTTCTCCCCAGCATCCCCCAGAAGGGGAAGCTCTAGAGCCCCTCTGTCTCCACCCTATCTTGTGTGTGCACACGCGTGCACACACATACATATACACATGTACACGTGTGCATGCACACACATGTGCACACACAAGCACATATATACCTATGTATCTTCCTGGTCCAGCCCATGACTGTCTCCTTTGACCAGACAGCTGCCTGGGTCCACCCAGGGCAGAGTCACTAAGGAGCCAGGGCCATCAAGAGCGAGGGAGCTGAATAAAAGCAGCTCATGCTATACCTAGATATGCAGCTTTGGTTGTAATAAACACTGCAGCTGAGTATTCCCGTGGGGACTCCCTAATGGCGAAGATGGATGCACTCCAGAGCAACCCCAGGGGTTTTACACGCGGCTCTGACTAAACTCCCTATAAAATCAATCCCTCCTTTTCACCACTTGTGACAGGGTGTTCTAATATTAATCCACTCTCCTTGTCAGTCAGCTCCCCCAACAAAGGCTTTAATGATCTTTAACCAGGCATAATCAACGCTACACACTCCAGCAGAGACTTCCTGGACCCAGGCAACTCCCCCACCCCCAATGACAACTGGCTGGAAGTTCCCAGGGGGACAAAAGTAATCCCCTCAGCCCCCCGAGCCACCTTCTCTCTCCCCGCAGGTTGGACTGTATAGGAGGGTAGTCCCCCATGAGGACAGGGGCTCAGGCTGCTCGGTGGGTGGGGGGTGCAGGCCCGGCCCCCACAGTCTCCTCCACAAGCTGCCTGTGGTCCTGAGATGCTGATTGTTCTGGGCTGCACTGGCTCTGCAAGTCTGCCTCTAACGCTGTCATCAAGGGCGTCTCCTCCGGACTTCTGACAGCTCCCATCTCTCTAGGGGAAGTGGGGCCTGGGTGGAGGATCCTAGCAGCTGGAGAAGGAGCACGGGAGCATGTGGTTTGCCCTCTGTTCCTGATCCTCCCACCACCCCCAACTCGGCCTGCCCAGACCTGGCACCCTCCTCTTTCTCCCTTACCCTGTGCTTTCTCTCTCCTTCTTGTTTCCCTGGGCCCTCCATGCTCCTCATGGCCCCCAGAGGAGAGTGGCAGGAATAAAGGCAGACAGGGCCAGGGGTCGGCGGCAGACACACTGTGCAGAGCCGGAGGCCCCCGGGCTGAGGGATACACCTTCTGGGTAGACCAGGAGGGTCTCCCCCAACAAAGGCCTTAGTCGTTCTCGTCTAAATCCATCTCTGCATCTTCAAGGCTGCACAGTGTTTATCGGAGCCACGCAGGAGCCGTGCACCGGCTCTGGGGCAGCTCTGAGGACTGTGGTGCACATACAGGCCTGTCAGGGAGGCAGCTTGCCCAGCTGCCTGGCAGCCTCGCCGAAACCTCCCAGCAAAGTCCCTCGGGCGACATCAGAGTCCCTCGGGCAAGTCGGAGCCTGGAGTTTGGCCTCTGACTTCAGGAAACAAACTGGCCTGAGCTGCTTAATGCAGCTTCCCTCCTGTTCCGGCCCACGAGGAGCAGTCCTTCCCTGCCGGGTGGTGTCTGGCTTCTCCATGGCCCTGAGGACCCCCGAGAGCTGCGTGAAGTTTGGGGGAGCAGAGAAATGCCTTCACTGTCTTCTCATTAGAACTTAGCTTACTTTGCTCACATTACCAGTATCCTGGTACAAGGTGTCTGTGCGTGCTCAGTCGCTTCAGTCGTGTCTGACTTTCTGCAACCCCAAGGATTGTAGCCTGCCAGGCTCCTCTGCCCATGGAATTCTCCATGCACAATATACTGTACTTAACTTGAGAAAAATGGACGATATTAAAAAGTAGAAGAGGAGGCCATGACCTCCGGCAAGCACTGCTTACATCTGAATGCATTGCCTCCCCCAAATTTTTATTTTCTTACAGTTGTTGAATTCGGTTTTGCCCTTGGACTTGTACCAGAGACCTGCCTGTGTTGTTTTGCCTGTGGGAACCCACCTCCTGCCCCCGCCCTGGTCCTGTATTGAGGAGGGGAGCTTGTGATTCTGCTCATGATTTATTGGGTGGTCAGGGGCCCCTTCATTAACGCTGTGCCTTCGAGTCCTCAATTATAAAAAAAGGAGATAATAATAGCACTGCCCTCATAGGGTAGTCATAAGGATTAAATGTTTTTTTATATGCAAAGTACTTAGAATATGTATCTAGCATAAATGTGAAATATAGGTGTTAGTAGCATCACCGATAGGATTGTTATTATTATAACTACTGCTGCTATTTGCACTACCTTCCCTGTGAAGAGTGGGGAGTAGGGACCAGCACCCCCTTTTCCCAGCAACTGTGGCTTCCATAGCAGAAGTCCAAGCACCCAGATGGTAACAGGTAGGCAGGTAGCCCAAGAGAAAGTCACTCTGGGGGGACAGAAAGCAAAACATCACTGGTCCAGGGCTCTGCCTCTCCTGGGGTGACAGGGAGGGGTATGGCTACCATGCCTCATGTGAGATCTTGTTGCCTGCGCAGCTCTGTGCTGGTACCCAAGTGGCCAGCAGGGCTCCTTTCCCACCCTCACTCAGTGCAGATTGTTAATCCAGCATCTCACTCCTCTCCAGTGAGCCCAGCCCAAGCAGCAGACTATTTCTTACCCGCACAGTCCAGTGGGCTCCTCCCATACTCCAGGGCTGGCTTTCCAAAGGATGCCTACTTTCCAGTCCTCCTATAGACCTGAAAGGTTTCTGACTCAGGCCATGAGAATATAAGAACACCCATGGAAAGAACCCTTGTTGCTGCTGTTGTTGGGTAGTCACTAAGTCATGTCTGATTCTTTGTGACCCCATGGACTGTAGCCTATGCTGCTCCTCTGTCCATGGGATTCTCCAGGCAAGAATACTGGAATGGGGTTGCCATTTCCTTCTCCAGGGCATCTTCCAGATCCAGAGATCAAACTCATGTCTCTTATTTTGCAGGCAGATTCTTTACCACTGAGATGCTATAGATGCCCATCAAATAATAGCTCATGATGATAACAGTTCATATTTGTTCAGCATTTACTGTGTGCCAAGTGACAGCCTCTCAGCTGTGTCTGATTGTTTGAGACCCCATGGCTGTAGCCCACCAGGCTCTTCTGTCCATGGAATTCTCCAGGCAAGAATACTGGAGTGGGTTGCCATTACCTTCTCCAGGGGTTCTTTCTGAACTGGGCATTGAACCTGGGTCTCCTGCGTTGCAGGCAGATTCTTTACCGTTGAGCCATACTGTGTGTCAAGCCCTTTGCTAAATAATTTACATGTATTATCTCATTTAATCCTCACAACAAGACATGAGCTAGGAACCATCTTTATCTCCATTTTACAGTTGAAGCCTCAGCTTGGAGAGCTTGAGTCATCTGCCCAGGATTGACCCCAAAAGCCACCGAGGGGACTTAACCTGACTGTGGAGAGACTGCTGTTCATTCTAGGGAAACGCTGCTATGAACTTTCAAGTTTCCTACAGCTATTCTAAGGGGAAGCCCGATGCTATTGTTAATTTGAATGAATGAAGAGTCGGTTTTGATCATGTAAGGTCTATGTGTATATATATACACACAGATGGAACCCAGAAAGAGTAAATTACTTTGCATGGCCACATGGCTAGAAAGCCATGGAGCCTGAAGCAGGACCTCAAACACCCCGATTTCATGTTCTTTCTATGCTGTTCATCTTTTGTCCCTTCCAGAGAGAACCTAGCCCCGGGCAGACACCAAGCCCCACACTCTGGTGTTCCTTGCACTGTACCCAGCACAGCCAGTGCACACAGTGGGTGCTCACTCAATCTCTGGGAGTGAATGGATGTGAACTTTCTGCAGGAGAGTCGGCAGCACACACTCAACGGTTCCCCCAACCTTCTGATAGCTGGTTGTGGGTCATTCATTTGTAAATGGAAACAAGCTTGTGCAGAAGCTATCGATACTGTGGGCCAGGGCCCAGCCTGGCGCCTCAGCTCTGAAAATCTGAGTGTCTCTGGACCCTGTTCTTTCTCTGCCTTCTCCACCAAGCCCACCCACTCCTTTTCCTTCTTTCTCTCCCTGTCTTCCCCCTAAAAACACAGCACATTCCTGGTCCAAGCAGCGTCCCTGGAGAAGCGAACGTTGTCTGAAAGAATCCAGCAGAGTCTGATTTGTGTGTGTGTGTGGCATTGATGCCTGATTTCCTCTGGGCTCTGCCTAATTTCTCTCATTCCCAGGTTGGTGACTTCTTGCCTGCTGCCTGACAGAGGATGTCCCTACGACCCTGGACTAGAGGCAGGTGGCCTGAGCAAGACTTCCAGCAGAGCATGTCTGGGTGATGGTAACCATGCATTTTTTATTGAGTAAGAGAGTTAATGGGCATGTAAAACATACACAACTTGTCAGCCTGTTAGCTGCTGCCATTGCCACGGCCGCTCCCCGCCTCGGGCTCAACTAAATTGCTCATCGCCTTGCTCTTTTCTGCCCTCTCCCTCTCCTTGTTTTTTTCCCCCCAAAGTCTCTCTCTCTCCCCAACCTGTACCTCCCTCCTTCCCCGAACTGCTGAAGAATCCCATTTTTATTTATTTATTTTTAATCACTTTCAATTTGGGCAACCAATTTGAGAGAAGACTTAACCTTGAAGGCTTAGCTGTCCCTACCCAGGCAATGCTCTGTCTTCAGTTCCTGCCCAGGAAGCTGGGGTCCAAGGACAAAGGCAGCCCAGAGTGAGCTTCTACCCACGGAGGAGGCAGCTAGTCCAGAGCACTTGCCAGATGCGGGGCACGGATGCCCGCGTGGATATGCCTCCATTGTGCACACGTGATCAATTGCCCTCATTGCCACACCACCCCCGCTGCAGGTACCACCCTCGGCAGCCTGGGTCCTCCACCTACCCAGACCCCCAAAACCCCACCCTGCATGCACACACACTCAGCCATCCGCATCCTCATGTTCAGACCCCAATAGCTTCAGAAAATTCCAAATCCCATACGAGTGCTCCTGTGTACATACATATACACTTGAAAGAGCCCACAGCTGAGTGCTACAATATAGCCCGCTCTCTGCATCCCTCCCCGAGGGGCAGTCTCAAGCCTGTACACATGCTTCCCTCTCTCTCTCTCACATGCGTGCATGGTCTCACCCGCACATGTCTTTAGGCGCACCCTCAAGTCCACACACAGATTCACTGCCTTCAGACACTCCATCGAGAGGCCATTATTCATGTGCAGCCCCACATGTGCCCTTTCAGAACTGATGAGAACGGCCGCATTCCCATAGATGCCCTCGCAATTGTATTTCTGCATACAGTGCCCCCCAACATTTATCTACTCTACCGTTAGCTGAGCTGCCTGCACACTTTCAACATGTCTGCACCTCTAATAGTCACCTCTGCATGCTCACCCACCAGACACACTCAACGTCAACAACCCATACCTGCAGTGTGCTTGCCTACACACACACACACACACACACACAGTGTGCAGGTCGTGTCTGCATGTATACCCTGCTCCATACCCCCTGGTATGTCTTCAAACGCTCATGTCTGTTGCATACAAATATAAACCAACACTCCCACCAGCCTATATGCAAGTAGTCCTTTAATGTATATTTCAGGTATATTTGTACACACTTCATGTACACACATACACATCAAACCCCACTCTGCCTACTTATAACTCATGCACATAAACTCTTAATCTCTATTTGTATGTATGTTCCATATAAACATCCCACAGTGTTCCCACCATGTATACCTACAGAAGACCCCAGTTCTGCCCATGTTCATACTCCAACTCCCAGGCTGCACACACATCTCAGATGTATACCTCCAAATGCCCTGTTTTACCCATAGTAGTAGTAGTGTTAGTCGCTCAGCATGTCTGACACTTTGCAACACCACTGTAGCTGGGCTGCACCCCACTGGACTGTAGCTCACCAGGCTCCTCTGTCCATGGAATTCTCCAGGCAAGAATACTAGAGTGGGTTGCCATTCCTTTCTCCAGGGGATCTTCCTCATCCAGGGATCAAACCTGGGTCTCCTGCATTGCCGGCAGATTCTTTTCCCACGCATGCAGGTATCTCTTGCAATGATTCTATATCTGCTTACATAGACTCCAGTCCAAGGATGTACACCCAAATTCGCCATTTCCACATGTAAAGACAGCCATGTACAGTCCCTTCTAACACCCATTCACAGCTCTATCAAAAGCTCACCATCAATTCAATTGAATTGAAACTAAACAATCAAGCCCATATCAAAATGCAGATTCAGAAGAACTGTGGTCTTTACCTTCAGGAGCTTCCTGTCTAGGAAGAGATATGGACAAGAAAGCAGCCAGTTAGTCTAGCCACAGAAGTAAGTTCACACAGGAGCATACACTCTCAGCAGCTCCAAATTTACAGGAAAATTCTACCTGCTCATCTCAGATGCACAAATGTATGTGTGTATGCTTAGTCACTTTAGTTGTGTCCGACTCTTGTGAACTGTAGCCCACCAGGCTCCTCTGGCCATGGGATTCTCCAGGCAAGAATATTAGACTGGGTAGCCATTCCCTTCTCCAGTGGATCTTCCTGACTCAGGGACTGAACCTGAGTCTTCTGCATTATAGGTGTTTTTTTTTTGTTCCCCAATCTGAGCCATAAGAGAAATCTCAGATGCACAAACAGATACAACTTAATTCACATTACCACATATCCCCATTCTGTGCCCAAACCCCCCACTCTAAACATGATCAGTCGTTTCCATTTATTATAGTGGCTTCACGTGTTCCCAGCAGTCTCCTCCCTGGAGGTAACGCTGCTACTTCACACTGTCATTGCTGGGACTAAGTCCTTCTCTAGGGCTGCTGGCTGAGGACCTAGCCCAGCAGTGGCAGAGCTTCTGGGGCAGGGAGTGTCCCCCAGCAGTCATCCTGCCTCATTCTCTGCCTGACCTCAGATGAGCCGCAGGCCTTGCCGTTACCTCCTCCTCTGTGTCCTCTACAGAGGCTGCTGTCCCCACAATGGGCCCAAGAGCACTTTCCTGCCTACTCCTCCTGTTTGGGTGGCTGGCACTAGTAGTTCTCTGATATGATAATTTAAAAAGTGAATCTGATTCAAGTATGAATTCCTAGAACTTCAGTAAACTGAATTCCAAGAGCTTTGCCTTACAGGCCAAATCTGGCCCCCTGTCTATTTTTGTATTACAAGTAAAGTTTTATTAGAAAGGTCAGATCCATTTGTTTAAGAATTGTCTATGAGGGCTTCCCAGATGGCTCAGTGATAAAGAATCTGCCTGCAGTGTTGGAGACACTGGTTTGATCCCTGGGTTAGGAAGATCCCCTGGAGAAGGAGATGGCAACCCACTCCAGTATTCTTGTCTGGGAAATCTCATGGACAGAGGAGATCAGCAGGGCTATAGTCCATGGGGTCGCAAGGAGTTGGACGTAACTTGGCGACTGAACAGCAACAACAACTTGGCTGTTTTGGGGTTCTAATGACAAGAGTTCAGTAGTTACGATAAGACCATGGCTAGTGAAATACTTACTGGTTGCCCCTTTATAGAAAAAGCATCAATCTGCCAGTCTTGCCCATCTGAGGTTAAGCATGGAGGTGGCAGTGCCATTCTGGTCTTCCCTGGTCAGGACAGCACAATACACCTTAGAGGTAAATGGAGAAACCACAGAGTGAAGTGGCAGAAGATGGGAAAGGAAAGGAATTCAAACCACATCTTCAACTCACCCCACAGATATTGATGGGTGCCTGCTACTGCTGACACTATGCTGGGCACAGGGTTACAGCAGAGAATGGAGCATGGCTCCTATCCTCCTGAAGTAACCAGTCTACTGGAAGACATTAAACTAAAACCTACACACCAACTCCACTGTGAGAATTGTGATAAATATTGACAAGGGAAAACAGGCATCGTTGAAGCCAGGAAAAAGAAACTTAGAGGTACTTTGACAGATGAACTCAAATATGTGAAGGAAGGACAAGGAAGAGGGGCTGGACAAGCCCTCTGGATGCTCAAGGTGGGACCTGGGGCCAGGACAGCACAGTGAAGGCAGGAAGATATGTGGAAAGAGGAGCTTTGTGTGCCCCACAATGGGCCCTGCACATAGGAGGCTGTGTGTTACATTAATATCAGTGATGGATAAGAGGGATAGAGCCTCACCATGGCTTCTCACGATGGCACCAGCTAAGCTTTCCCAGTGTTCCCCCCCTCCTTCCCAGCATCCTCTGTTCCCCAGTGGCAGGAGTAAGGGACAACCTCCCCTAACCTGGCCATTGAGCAGACCATGAACAGTTCCATTCACAGGGGACTGTGAGGGTGTCCCCTACTCCTCTGGTCATTACAAGTTCATACATTAAACATTATCGGCCCTATAAGTAAGTTTCCATATCAGCTAGCTTCTAGGAAGACCTTCAGAACCTCTGCCTCCCCTTCCCACACTGGACTCCAACCTTACTTCACTTGCTGTCTCCTCCCAAGATCCAGACTTTGAGGCTTCCAGCCCCTCAGGTGGGATCCACAGATTCATGTCTGAATCCATCTTGCAGGGGGTTCAAAGGAGAATGCCAAAGCTCAGCGTCATCCTCAATCCAGGACTCTTGGTGCCCACTCCTTGTTCACTCCATCCCACCCGGCTCTGCTCCCCACTCTGGACACGGAGGACACAGATGAGGTCAAGAGAGAAGCAAAGCTGGCAGCAAGAAGGAAGGCAGGATCAGGAGGGGAGGAAAAAAAAAAAGAAGGAAGCAAAATGCAAGAGAAAACACAAGGACGGATGGGAAGAGCCTTAGGAACCTTGTGTTTAAATGGTCTGATAATTAAATGAAAAGTGTTCGGTAGGGAAGCCCACCTTTCAAAGTCCCCGCTGGTGGTGGAGCGTATAAAAACCTGAATAGCAAATATTTACTCAGAATTAACATGGAGCAGATCTCATCAAGCAACCTTGGGGCTGTTTCTGAAGTCTTCCCTTAATGTCTTGTGTGGCATGGGGGCCTAGGCAGGCACTAGACCTGGCGTAATACGCTAAACAAATCTAATAGTGTGCTTTATTCCCCCCACAGCAGAACTCTTAATTATGTATCCTGCAAATGCACAGAGAAAATGGATTAGCCACGGCAGCTGTTACCTGCTGGAGAGGCACCCTCCCCAGAAGCCTTTGCAAGGAGATGGTGGGCCGGCCCCACAGGCTGCACCAGGCAGCTGGCAGGGGTCTGGGGAGCACACAGGTGAGAGGTTGATGAGGATCTGAATCTTCAGCCAGGGACTGTCTGCCCCTTGGCATCCTGATGGGAGAGGTGGGGCATGAGTAAGGCGCTGAATGATGGGGGCCAGCCCAATCTTTTGGCTGTATGGGATTAAGCAGGCTCTTGGAAAGGCTTCTTTGCTAAGGCCATCTTTCCTTTCCATCCTCCCAGAGCTAAATGACAGTTGGTGGTGGGTAGGGTGACTCACTACTGTCCCCTTAGTTCCTCCTAGTAAATTGCAGGGACCAGTGTGCCAGTTTCCTTGCCACGTATCAGGGCCTATGAGAAAAACTGGAACCCAGACCAAGTTCCACGGAGGAAAAGAAGTCAGGAAAGTTCAGATATGGCTTTAATTAGGGAAAGTGGGCCAACAGAGAAAAATAGAAGGTGATATAAGGATGCTAGGTATAAGGCAGAAACCCTTAATAGTCTGGGGACCTTGTGGCAGAGAAATATGCTGCAAATGGGCAGAACACCAACATAAGCTGGACACTGGTTAGAGACAGAGGCCCACTGAGACCACCTGGCTAGTTTGTATCTTTTTTAAAATTAATTTTCAGTTATAGTTGCTTTATAATGTGTTAGTTTCTACTGTACAGCAAAGTGAATTGTGTGTGTGTGTGCGTGAGTGCTAAGTTGCTTCAGTCATGTCTCACTTTTTGTGACCCCATGGACTGTAGCCCAACAGGCTGCTCTGTCCATGGGATTCTCCAGGCAAGAGTAGTGGGGAGGGGTGCCATTTTCCTCCTCCAGGGGATCTTTCCCACCCGGGGATCAAACCTACGTCTCTTACACCTCCTGCACTGGCAGGTGGGTTCTTTACCACCAGCACACCTGGGAAGCTGTACATACACATGTATGTCCTTGTGTGTGTGTTTTGAGGACTCTCTGCCTTGGGCATAAAGGTCTTTCTCTGTGATGGCTTTGGCACTGCAATCTTGAACAGCAGGATATCAAACAGACTAACTATAGTGGGATTTAGTCTTGCATTTGAGTCCCATTCTAACACTCATTAACAACTCTTACATGTAACCTTTCTGGGCATAATTTCCCCATCTGGTTTGTGTGAAAAACCAGCATGCTGTCTTAAACTTATCAATAATATTATCTGAATCAGAATGTGTTGGATAGCCGTTTCATCTGTAGTGGATTTCTCCTAGGGTTGAAGGCGGAGTATTCATTGACATCTGTGAAGCTGCTTTGTGAATCAGAAAGGGCAAGAACCACATTTATTGAGCACTTATTGTGTGCCAAGCACTGCTCCCTCAGTCCTCATGGAAATCCTGAGAATGGGTCCTATTAGAGTCCTGATTATTCAGATGAGGACACTAGGGCAGAGAGAGACTTCCATACATATACTCCCAAAGTTCCCACAGCTAATAAAGTGTGGAGCCAGGATTCAAACCCTGATATCTTCATTCTGTCTACTCTGGAAGTATTAATCAGTGATGGCCATGTTGTAAGACAGTTCTCCAGAACTGGCTGGGCTCAGTGGAGAACAGGAGGGAGCTGAACCCTGCGCCACCACCCAGCATCATAGGAAATTGAAGACTAAGGTGAAGCACTGGGGTCCGGTCACATAAGCAGCAAAATGAAGGGCATAGGAAGAATTCAAAACACAGAAAGAGGCTACAGTGTGTGCTAGGAGTCTGGCCTGAAGAGGATATGGCGAAAACAAGCCTTGGGAGCAAGGCAGTACTGCTTCATACACTTTCCAGATGTCATTACAGTGTCTCTCCAGCATCTATCCCATTCCATTCAGCAAGACACATGGGGGATAAGAGGATTGAAAGGCATGATCCCTGCCCTGTGTAGCTCAGAGTCTACCAAGGAAAGCTGACCTTACTCAAGCATCGCAAGCATGATGAGTTTAAAATAGAAAGAATTTGGGGTGTACATTAGCTTGAGTACTGCTAACTGCTAAAAGAAATAGGCCCCCAAGTGTATAAGAACAGTACGCCTCACTCAGGTGACAGGAAAACAATGAATGTTCCTGGTTGACAGGCTAACAGCACCTCCACCATCTCAACACGCATCCTCCAAGGCCTCCCTGGGGTCACCATCATCACGGATGGTGAAGAGAAAAAGGGCAAGAAAGAATGTATGGGATGGTTTTCATGGGCCAGGTGGGGAGGAACACAGGTCACCCCCACTTACATTCTCAGGGCGTCTGATAAGGGCATCTCAGCCCCTCATCACACATAGCGCCCAGGAAAGAGTGAAGTGCCCAGGAGGCCTTGGGCTTGGTGAAGAGCTAGCTGACGGCCACTGGGCCACAGAGGATCTTTGCCTACCCCTGCCCTCGGCTTGCAATGCTTCCTCCGACTTGACTTCCCCTCTGTCTACTCAGCAATGTGAACAAGGGCATATAATATTCAGCTGTAATAGTTTCTTCTCTTCTTGTACCTATAATCCTCCTCTGTTCCCAAAAGCCCTGTAAAAAATTGTCACTCAGAACACGTCTTTACACTCGTGGTGTCTCGGGAAGGGAAGAGGACTTTGATCACGTGTGGGCGAATCTGGGCCGGCAGCAAATAATAGCAGAAAGCAAGACATCAAGAAGGGACTCCAGAACTGAGTCAGGGACAGGAACTCAGAACCACAGTAACCAGCAGAACACGAGGGGCCCCTGAGCATCCTCAAATTACTGGGGAGAGTGACTCTTCAGAGCAGGGTGGGATGGAGACTCAGATCCTTTTATTTCAAAATTACGAAAAAGGTGAGGGGCTATTCATAAAGATCGAGAGGAAACCTGGGTGAACTAATGAATAGAACATGAAGTGTTTCACAAATGTTCTTAGATCAAAGACTAACAGACACTAGTTACTCCTATGTACCAGATACTCTGCTTCACAACAACCAAGTTAGATACGGATGATGCTATTTAGTCACTCAATCGTGTCCGACTGTTTGTGACCCCATGGACTGTAGCCCAGCAACCTCGTCTGTCCTTGGGATTTTCCAGTCAAGAATACTGGAGTGGGCTGCATTTCCTTCTACAGGGGATCTTCCCAACCCAGGAGTCAAACCCGTGTCTCCTACACTGGCAGGCAGATCATTTACCACTGAGCCACCAGGGAAGTCCCTAGTTAGGGATTGTTATGCCCAACTGACTGATGAGAAAATCATCTCAGAGAAAGTCTCTCCCCATAAACAGGGGAGCTGGATTCAAATTCAGACACTTTTAAAAAAAATTTTATCAAAGTATAGTTGATTTCCAGTGTTGTGTTAATTTCTGATGTACAGCAAAATGATTCTGTTATACACATACATATATTCTTTTTCATATTCTTTTCCATTAAGGTTCACCATAGGGTATTGAATATAGTTCCCTATGCTATTCAGTAGGACCTTGTAGCTTATCCATTCTATATATAATAGTTTGCATTGGCTAATCACAAACTCCCGCCCCCCCAACCCACCCCCTTGGCAACCACAAGTCTGTTCTGTCTGCCAGACATGTTTTTAAGTGCTGTACTCTACTGCCTCCTGCCTGAAGGGGAGAGTAGAAGAAGAGCAAGAGGACAGATGTTAGGGGGAGCTTGGGATGGAGGTAGGCAAGCAGGAGATGCTGTTGTAAAGAGGAAGCAAAGGCTGGTCCACCTGGAGAGGTGAGGGCAGGCCAAGGAGGGCGGAGGGCCACAGGCACAGCACGTGTGGAGGGAAGGCTGGTGATGTCCGCCAGCTCCCCGAAGGATGGAGAGAGGAGTCTCTCACCCAGATGGTGGTGACTGTTCTTCCCTGCCAGGGCAGAAGGAAGAGAGCTCTTGGCAACGCTTGACTTGCTAATCCTCAGGGGAGAAAAACCAGGGAGCTGGTGAGAGCAGCTCCCTGAGGTGCCTCAGGCAGGACGCAGTGCTTTCCAGCAGGGAGTAAAATCAGGAGGAAGTGAATCAAGGCCAGATGGAGTTAGTGTTCCAGCAAGTGCATGTGGTTTTAGAAATGAAGGAGAAATGTGGATTGAGGCCAAATCCAGTCCTTGGGCTCCCAGCAACCTGCCGTCTCTGGGGAATCACGCAGACAGGATGTTGGGGCTGGGAAGTCTTTAAGAGATCACCCTGCCTGGCTGCTCCTTCTACAATGCTGGAAACTGACACTTGGGGATAGGAGCAGGTGAGTCAAAGGGCTGGGGTCTTATCCCAGGTCCCTCCACCATCACTGCCAATGCTGAGAAGTTGTGTAAGTGGCAGACATAGGAAGGGGCCCCCTCCCGCTCCCTTCCTCTGCACCAATCCTGTGAGACACACTAGCTAAGGGGGCTTCCCTGATGGCTCACACAGGAAAGAATCCACCCACAATGCAGGAGGCGTGGGTTCGACTCCTGTGTTGGGAAGTCCCCTGGAGAAGGAAATGGCTACCCACTCCAGTATTCTTGCCTGGAGAGTCCCGTGGACAGAGGAGCCTGGTGGGCTACAGTCCATGAGGTCACAGAGTCAGACATGACTGCCCAATTAACACACACACTACCTTGCAAGCACTGGTGGGCTGCTGAGGTGCAGTGTTTTGTGCAAATTTCCCTCCATCCCTTTCCCTGTCTCCTGATGGCTCACACAGGAAAGAATCCACCCACAATGCAGGAGGCGTGGGTTCGACTCCTGTGTTGGGAAGATCCCCTGGAGAAGGAAATGGCTACCCACTCCAGTATTCTTGCCTGGAGAGTCCCATGGACAGAGGAGCCTGGTGGGCTACAGTCCCCATGAGGTCACAGAGTCAGACATGACTGCCCAATTAACACACACACTACCTTGCAAGCACTGGTGGGCTGCTGAGGTGCAGTGTTTTGTGCAAATTTCCCTCCATCCCTTTCCCTGTCCACTACCTCCATAGATGGTCCCCCATCCAGGGCCTCAAGTGCTTTAGTAGCCATGCAACCTTGTAAAGACACTCTGCCTCTCTCTCTAACTCAATTTCTTCACCAATAACATGACACAGTAGGACAAGAAAATCCTTAAATCTCAATGCTCTTCATGCTAAGGTTTTCAACCATCTGCCAAACCTTCTCTCTGTGCCTTCAAGGTCTCTGATGTCAGGATAAAGGCTCAGATTGGAAGAAGTCAACCAATATTGTCACAGGGAATGAGCAGAACCTCTCAACACTGGGGGAGCCCAGGGCAACAGAAGCCAACAAGTCTTAGGTCTAAATATTTAAAAAGTACAAATAAACTGTTTGATAAAACATGCTTACCCAACCACCTGAACTACACCTTCATGGTTCAGTTCAGTTCAGTCGCTCAGTCGTGTCAGATTCTTTGCGGCCCCATGAATCACAGCACGCCAGGACTCCCTGTCCATCACCAACGCCCGGAGTTCACTCAGACTCATGTCCATCGAGTCGGTAATGCCANTGGAGAATTTTGAGCATTACCATACTAGCGTGTGAGATGTGCAATTGTGCGGTAGCTTGAGCACTCTTTGACATTGCCTTTCTTTGGGATTGGAATGAAAACTGACCTTTTCCAGTCCTGTGGCCACTGCTGAATTTTCCAAATTTGCTGGCCTATTGAGTGCAGCACTTTCACAGCATCATCTTCCAGGATTTGAGCAGTGGCTGTGCTTTGCTGGAGCAGCCCTGAAGAGATACCCTACGTCCAAGGTAAGAGAAACCCAAGTAATACGGTAGGCGTTGCGAGAGGCAACAGAGGGCAGACACACAAACCATAATCACAGAAAACTAGCCAATCTAGCCACATGGACCACAGCCTTGTCTTCATGGTGACAAAGTCCAAAATATCAGTGGAAAAGCATGAATTTCTTATCGTATGATTGAAAGTTGACAAATATCAAAGATACAATGAATTTAATTATTGCACATGTTTGAATGCTGACAATGTTTGTATGAGTAACAGAACAAAGATAAAATAATTTTAAAACTACTGTATATTTATTCCCAAATTATTTTTCTTGCCTTTATTTAAACAGAATCCCTAATTATATTGTTATAATCAAGATGTTTATGTAATTTGTGTTCTATTGAGATCAATGCCAGCTTAGGCATCTCTTGAGTCACTGTCATTGTCAGATCTTTTTTATTAATTTCAATTTGAAGAAACTTCTCTGCTGAGGCAGGAGAAGTTGGAAATGGCAATAAAATTTTTAAAACTACACTTCTACATATTCAGAAATGAACTCTGAACTTGACTTATTTTTCATACTTGATAATGTGGTCACATACAGCAAAGTATCACTTCCAAAGATGTTATAAAACAGTTTATTTTCACCACTATTTCTCATAACAATATTTGAGATCAATGCCAGCTTAGGCATCTCTTGAGTCACTGTCATTGTCAGATCTTTTTTATTAATTTCAATTTGAAGAAACTTCTCTGCTGAGGCAGGAGAAGTTGGAAATGGCAATAAAATTTTTAAAACTACACTTCTACATATTCAGAAATGAACTCTGAACTTGACTTATTTTTCATACTTGATAATGTGGTCACATACAGCAAAGTATCACTTCCAAAGATGTTATAAAACAGTTTATTTTCACCACTATTTCTCATAACAATATCTACATCCACATAGTAACAGAGAGAATCTTACCACACTGAATACCTGTTATGTCTAGACTTACATACCCACAAATTTAAGAGAAATGTAAGTTGTTTAATATTGCAAAATGTTTCTGAGTTTTTACGTGCAGCTACTGCAAATTCCTCACTAATTAGCGAATACCTCCATGAATTTGATTTTGAACACAAAGAAAACAAGAAAATGGATGCTCAGCACTCCGGATACTTGATTATGAGAGAATCTATCGCACCGTGCTATCTTAGAGGAAGGATTTGACAAGTTAATTAATTGGTCTTATATCTCAGTACTTCCACTGCTTAAATGCCTGTTCCCCCTACCACCCACCCCAAAGCACTGCTTCCTGATGTGGGCACCAGCACAATCCACCAGTCTTCGGGGCATTCTAACAGAGCTGCTTTCTGTTTCAAAAACAGAGGGCAAGGGGAGGTCCACGAGGAGGGGACATATGTATACCTATGGCTGATTATCCTCCAATTAAAAATAAATTGTTGCTGTTCAATCACTAAGTTTGCGACCCCATGAACTGCAGCACACCAGGCTTCTCTGTCCATCACTATCTCAGGTGTTTGCTCAAACTCATATCCACTGAGTCAGTGATGCTATCCAAACATCTCATTCTCTGGTGTCCCCTTCTCCTCTTGTCCTCAATCTTTCCTAGCATCAGGGACTTTTTAAAAAAACAAAACAGAAGGTGAGAGACAGGGAGAAGCACTTCCCTGGGGCCTGCACAGTGACGGTCATGAGACTGGATGGTTAGGGTTACAGCCAGTGTGGCTCACTGGGACACACCAACAGAGGCACCCATGTACTCTTTAATAAATCTATTAGTGTAGGTGGTGGAGGGTGGGCAAGGGGGATCTTTAAGGGCCAGAGCCCAGGTAACATCCTCCCCTTGCCCAGAGAAGAGTGCTATTGGAAACTGTGAGCTGGAGGGGATGAGGCTGGCTGGCCACCTAATGCTGCCCAGGGGCCAAAACCTCTCAAATCATTTCTGGTTCTTTCTGAGAGCAAGTGATAGCCACCCGCGCCCACTCTCTCCCATCCCATCACTTACCCACCGTCTCTCCAGATCCCTCAGACTCCCCCAGCCGGTGCTCACACCCTCGGTGATTTTGTTTTTGTGGTGGCCTCATGCCTTGCATGTCTTTCCCCATTTTCTTTGTTTCATTGGTTTATTAAATGGTGTATTAAACAGTTTATACTTGTTCTGTGTGCATACATTTTAAGTCACTCAGTTGTGTCTGACTCTCTGCGACCCCAAGAACTGTAGCCCACCAGGCTCCTCTGTCCATGGGATTCTCTAGACAAGAATACTAGAGTGGGTTGCCATTTCTTCTTCCAGGGGATCTTCTCGACCCAGGGATCAAACCTGCTTCTCTTACATCTCCTGCAGTGGCAGGCAGGTTCTTTACCACTAGCGCCACCTGAGAAGCCCAGTTTATAATCAATGGAGCATAAATACAACTTTTTTTTTTCCTAGCCATTAACTTTCATCAATTCTCTGGAATCTTTCATTAATAGATACTCTCACTTCCTGGTCACTTTCCTGGATCTGGGTTCTTTGGCGCTAGGGGCAGGGAGCAGGTAAGGAGGGAGGGCTGGAGTCATCATGCGTGACTGGCAGCCTGACCCCATGGGGAGGGCCCTGGTCTCTAACATCTCAGCCTGGTTTCATCTCCTGCTGGTGGCTCCACCCATGTGCAGGTAGCATGGTAATCTTAGATGGGTGTTGGCTTCACTGTCTCGCTTGGTACTGAAGACCATGTCCAGAAGGGGGACCCGTGGTTTCCACAGGCCCCCTTGAGTGGCCTACCCACCAAGCGCCCTCTCTAGGAGGACTATCTCTTCATGTAGCAGACAGCTCCAGAGCACTTACCTCTCCTTTAGATCTGGCTCTTTTACACCCGTGAAATCTAAGTTTTCTTTGGAAGCCTTCGAGAGATAGAGAGAATGAGGATGGAGGAAAGATGCCCCCATTTTCTTCCCAGGCTCCCTACACCACAGCTCCTTTTGGCTTTCACCCAAGCTGCTTCAACAAGCCATCCTGTCCTCACTTTCCATTTCCCCTACCCCAACTTCAGACATCCCCAGAAAAGAAGCAAGAAGAGAATATAAGCCAAGCTTTCCATCCTCAGCTCTCTCCAAAGCATGGGGATGTCTCTCGGCCTGGGAGAAAGAAGTCCATTCCTCCTGTTACCAGCCCTCCCATCTCCAGAAACGATGCCCTGAGAGCCGCCCTCACCTGGCTGGGGGAAGGGCGAGACGATGACGCAACAGCTTACGCTAACCTAGTGGCTTCTCCTCTCTTTCTCCATAGCCTGGGATGCTGGACACTAGGGTGAGATGAGGGGGATCTGACAAGAGCTGCTCCCTTCACAAGCCCTGAAGAAGCCCAAGCACTGCTGTCCCTCTTTTGTGTGGCTTTCTTATCATTTCTTTATACCTAGCTGTTGATGCCATTGCCAAATCGACTTCCTAATATGCCTGCCTGAGGGAAGACCTTAAAGGTCACATAGATATCACCCTTCCGGATAGTTGACCTTAGCCCCCAAAGCTGCCAGCCTCTCCTCAGGCTCCCATAGTGCTTTGGATTAATTTCTGTCCCATTATGTTGTCCTTAACTATTTGCAGCCATTTTCCTTGGCTTGACTGTGTGGGCAGGGAATGGGCTTTGCCTCTCTGTACCTGCAAGACCTACCACTGGGTCAAGCAACACAAAAGCCCACACTCAAAGCTTGTTGAAGGGAAGAAGGAAATGAATGAATTTAAGAAATAATGAACACGTGTATACCTGTGGCGGATTCATGTCAATGTATGGCAAAACCAATACAATATTGTAAAGTAACCTCCAATCAAAATAAATAAATTTATATTTTTTTAAAAAAAGAAATAATGAATGAGTCAGTTATTGAACAAAGGAAGGCAGTCATAAGTGAGTAGAATGGCTGAATGAATGAATGAGCAAACTTGATGCTCCTGTTCCCCAGCCCCCCAGGGGACTTGCAGGAAGCCCACGTGCAGAAGGCCCCTAGCTCATCAGATTCCAGGGGAGAGGGCAGCCCAGCCCATGGTATGGAACTGTTAGCTCAGGAGGCAACAGCCTCACCGTGTAAAATCACTGTCTATTCTAGTCAAATTAACTAGGTAATACTCTGCATTAGTGTAAAATTCTCCATCAGACCATGAAGACTGGTATTTAAAACATTCAAGGCCCGGGGAGGGGAGGAGAGGGCAGAGAAAGCAAGAGAGAATCAGTGCTTTATCCTGACAAGTTTGAAAGATTTTCCACCCTCTCCAAGCAGGGAGGAGGCTTCCCAGGTGATGCTAGTGGTAAAAGAACCCACCTGCCAATGCAAGAGACCCAAAGGACATGGGTTCAATCCCCGGGTCAGGAAGATGCCCTGGAGGAGGAAATGGCAACCCACTCCAGTATTCTTGACTGGAAAATCCCCTGGACAGAGGAGCCTGGCGGGCTACTGTCCATAGGGTCCAAAAGAGTCGGACAGGACCGAAGTGACTTAGCACAGGCTAAGCAGCTGGGAGCCCACTTGAGGCTGCTCAAAGCCCATGCCCAGCTTCTGGCTGGGCCTCTTCTGGCAGTTTCCAGTCCCTTCTCAGGGTCTCTTTTCTTGGGGTCACTGCCCCTATATTGGGTCCTTCCTGTGGGGGTTCAGTTGGACAGTGCTGAGGTTGTCAGAGCAAGGAACACAATAGAAGTACCCAAGACAAGCATGCATGTCATTTCCCGATGCCCTCTGTTCTACAAGGAAGCCACTGCTGCCCAAATCCTTCATCCTTAGAACCCAAAGGTTCAGTCACCGTACTTTCAGGTGGTACCCAGGGGTCCCCCTCCATGAGTGCATGCTAAGTCACTTTAGTCATATCTGACTCTTTGCAACCCCATGGACTGTAGCCTGCCAGGCTCCTCTGTCCATGGGATTCTCCAGGCAAGGATACTAGAGTGGGTTGCCACGCCCTCCTCCAGGGGCTCTTCCCACCCCAGGGACTGAACTCAGGTCTCTTCTGTCTCCTGCATTGCAGGCAGGTTCTTAACCACTAGTGCCACCTGGGAAGCCAGGGGTCCCCCAGCAGATATAATTGACCTGAACAAAGACCACCCCTAGATCTGTCTGGATATTGAGAAGAACATCTTTTTTCTGACAATAACATTCGCTGGGCAGCTCCCACAGCCAGATGCTAATGGAAGGGGGAGTTTTGGTGGGGGGGGTGGTGGTTATTGGTCTAGATTCCAGGTAGCCTGAGAGCCTAGGAGAGGGGACTACCTTTCTGACATCCTCAGTGGCACCCAGTTGGTTCTTGGCAAATGCTACAACAGACTCTTGCATTCAGAAATGAAAAGTGAAGTAACAGAGCCAGTGATACAAGGCGGCTCTTACATACACCCATCAAACTGTCAGCCCCTCATCCCAGCCCCTCAGGGCTTGGTCCTGGAGCCCCATAGAAGGAGGGGGAGGAAAAGAGGCAGCTTCCCAGGAGATTTTTCCACGCTGAGATAGCATGCTGGCTGCTGTGCCCTGGGGAACCAGCTCCCTGCATAAATGCACAGATAGACAGATAGATCTGATTAAGCATACAACATTCAGGGGCTTCATTTGGGAAAGACATTGATTCTAAATGGCTGTTTGCCATTGACAAGCCACAGCACCAAGGCAGACAGCTCTGGGTTATTCAGCTCGCATCCCCCAAACCTCCATCCCCTGTGTGGGTGCACACATTCACCCTGGGGCCCCTCTGCCCTAGCCCTGTACCCAAGCTGATACTGCATTCCGGGCAGCAGACTCGCTTGGCAGAGACCAGATGCCAGCACATCCCTTCCTGTCCCCTGAGGATCTCAGACCCAGCTGTAGCAGCCAGGCAGCCTTGGGACCCTGATGTCCTCACCAGCACCCCCACCCTCAGAGCCTATTGGCACGACTCCCCATCTCCTGGTCCCCTTTCCTACTCCATCCTCCCACCTTACTGCTTATGCCTGTGTAGGCAGGAGGCAAAGCCATGAGAATACATTAACATTTCCTTAATTCTATCTGCGCCTCCAAAACTCTGAGTCACAACTGGGTGGGTTTTCGTGCCTGGTGAACTGTCAGCCTCATTCAGAATGCCATGTTCTACTTTGCTCCTGGATCAGCAAGGGGACAAGGGGTGGGACTTGTGGGATGGAAACTGGCACACCAAACCCTGACTGGTTCTTCACTGACGACAAGACCAGAGTAGGGCCACTTCTAAAAGGAGAAGCCATAGAGGGGTCTACAAAGAGAGCTAAGAGCAATGTCCTGCATTTGTATTGCGATTTTTTACATTTTACAAAGTGCATCCACCTTTCTGTTTTGTCATTCCCACACCCATTCTGCATATGTGAAAACTGAGGCACAACGATTTGAAATGCCCGTCCCGGATATCATACAACTAGAATCAAGACTAATGCTTGTCTTCTGACTCTGAGTCCATTCTGTGCCACCTGGCCTTGCAGCTGCTGGCAAAACTCCAGAGAAGTCCCAGTTTCCCCAGAGATGGAGAGTTAAGCTTTGACCTTGAAGAAGCAGTCACACACGGAAGAACTCAGACATGCTTTTTCAGCCAGAAGTGTTTCTGAAAGAAATGGATCTGGATGTCTTAAGCAGAGCACACCTACCCCAGCTACCCTCATCTTCCTCATCCCCTGCCCTGTTACGCCAACCAGTTTACACATGCATCTTCCTCATCTGGCTCTAGAATTTGCCCCTCACATAAGGCTTCTGTCACCTAAGGACAGTTCTGCATTTATACAGAGAGAGGAGGACCAATAGTGTGGGGTTCTAGAATGTTCGTGAGCCCCCTCTGCTCTGAAATAGCTCACTCACTTTTAACACTTATTAGACTTTGTGTACAAGACAGTCTGTTAGGCGCTGGGTGGATACAAAGATGAATAAGTGTGATCCTTTCCCTCTAGCCATGAAGACAGTCACAGGAAACAGATACAATATTTATATCAGATGCTTTCGAACTATGGTGCCGGAGAAGACTCTTGAGAGTCCCTTGGACTGCAAGGAGATCAAACCAGTCAATCGTAAAGGAAATCAGCCCTGAATATTCATTGGAGGGACGGATGCTGAAGCTGAAGTTCCAGTACTTTGGCCATCTATGCGAATAGCTGACTCATTGGAAAAGACCCCGATGCTGGGAAAGATTGACGGCAGGAGGAGAAGGGGGTGACAGAGGATGGGATGGTTAGATGGCATCATCGCAACTCAATGAACATGAGTTCAAGCAAACTCTGTGAGATCATGGAGGACAGGGAAGCCTGGTGTGCTGCAGTCCATGGGGTCACAAAGAGTCAGAAACAACTGAGCCACTGAACCACAACAACAGCAACAATGGTGTTGGTACAAAGACGCTGTAGAACCGCGGCAGCCTAGGGTGGCAGGAGAGGGAAACGGACTGTCAAGGGGTGAGGGTGCTGAAAGGGAAGGTGAGAGCAAAATACAATCTAACTTTTTCCCCTGTATCCCTGCTGCCTGTCATCCAGAGCTTCCAACTGGCCCAACACCCTGCTCTAGCCAGTCCACCTAGAGAATCCCTGGGCTTCTGATGTCAAGATGCCAGCACAAAATGGTACCGATGAACTTATTTATAAAATATGAATAAAACTGCAAGTGTAGAAAACAAACCTATGGTTACCCGGAGTAGGGGGGCGAGCGAGGGGGGAGGGATAAATTGGGAGTTTGGAATTGACATATATGCACTACTATATACAGATATATATACTATAAAACAGATAACTAATAAGGACCTAATGTACAGCAGAGGGAATTCTACTCAATACTCTGCTGCTGCTGCTGCTGCTACTGCTAAATTGCTTCAGTCGTGTCTGACTCTGTGCGACCCCATAGATGGCAGCCCACCAGGCTCCCCTATCCCTGGGATTCTCCAGGCAAGAACATTGGAGTGGGTTGCCATTTCCTTCTCCAATGCATGAAAGTGAAAAGTGAAAGTGAAGTTGCTCAGTCATGTCCAACTCTTCGAGACCCCATGGACTGCAGCCTACCAGGCTCCTCCGTCCATGGGAATTCCCAGGCAAGAGTACTGGAGTGGGGTGCCATTGCCTTCTCTGACTCAATACTCTATAATGACCTATATGGGAAGAGCTTCTAAAATAAGGTGAATACACCATATTAATGTGTATATATATAATGTTATATATATATATATTTTATATATATATAACTGATTCATACAGTACAATTTATTATAACATGAAACTAACACAACACTGTAAATCAACTATATTCCAATTTTTAAAAAGTGTCAGTGGGAGCATTTGACCACAGTGACTGTGCTCAATGAATGCCTGTCCTCTCTTCCTTAGCATCAGGGAAACTTGGAGAGAAGTACCAGATTCTATCATGAGTCAGTCCTGCTTGAGTGCAAGGAATGTTGGGACTTTGGCAGCACAGGCTGGTAGCAAACAGAAACTAGCTTGAGCCTGAGTGTGGCCAGACAACAAAAATGTATGGTTTGACTTTGTTCTCAGAAACTCAAGAGAGCAGGGAAAGATCACACCCATCATGCACCCCAACTTAGTAGGTGGAACTGCCTGCAATGGGATTTTTCTAAAGGAGATCATCTCAATCCTCAGATCTCCATCAGTTGAGAGATATTTCAGAAGTAATAGATTCCAAATAATTAAACAATTGAATTTTTCAAATAAATTGACTAAATCACAGTGGATTCGAGCTGATTCATGGAATTATGTTCATTCATTTATTCATTGCCCATTCATTTATCTCACAAATACTAAGCCTTGATTACATAAGCCAAGCCCTGCACCTCTCATTCTTCATTGTTGCACTAAGTACTTGTAGTCTCCAGTGACAAAGGGAAAGCTAGACAATCACCTCTGGGAATTGTGCTCAACTTGGGCATGCCATAGAATTGTCTCGTATGCACCCGGCATCTGTATGTGTGACAGTGAAACACAGTTGAGAAACCCAGTGCTAAAGGCTATCTGGGTACTTCCTGCACCAGCCCATATTGCTCTGTGGCCACGGGCCTCTGGGGCTTGTGGCTGGGATGCAGCCCACAGGCTGGGTGCCCTCCCTTGATGAGACTCCAGGGCCAGAAACTACTGTATAACTGATGTCAACAAACTTAAGCTTATTCAAAGCACACTCCTTCCACTGACCTCGGACAGTCAGTAACTTCATCTCTAAAAACTTCTCATGCATACATGTCACCTCTTCACCACACTCCTTTCCAGAGCCCCGGCACCGTACCCAGGTACTATTTTTCATCCCAAAGCAGACAATGCTCTTTCCTCTTTACACATACTATATTTTCTTCTCATCTTGAGAAGGGCTGATAAACTAATTTCCCCTGGTGTGCCCAGTAACAGCCAAGAATGTGTGACCTAGAGTCCCTCCTGAGGAAATATCAGACTGTTAGATGCAGCCACATGGTATTTGGGAGCTTTCTCAAGTTGGAAAAACTTAGGGATCCTCTAATTTCAACTGGTTTTGCAGATTTAGGAGGCTAAAGCTTAGGCAGGAAGAGGGACTTTCCCAAGGACATACAACTAAAAAATGACCGTCCATTAGTGCTGCTGCTCAACAAAACAGCCCCAAACGTAAGGACCTAAAAGCAACAACCATGTATTTCACTCCCAACTCTATGGACTGGAAATTTAGGTGAGCTCAGCCGGATGACTCATGCAGTCTGGGACGACTTGCAGGTCAGCGAGGTGGCTATTTTTTGGGGTTTGACAGTCAACTGGGTGGTGGAGACAATTGGGCCAAGTATCTTTCACCATCTCAGCCAGCCAGCTGGTCTGGGTGGCAGCAGGGAGGCAGGCAAGCCTTCTGAGGACTAGGCTTGGGGCTGGTACATCATCACTTCTGCCATATTCTATTGGCCCAAGCGAGTCATAGGGGAGCCCATACCTGAGAAGGATGGAAATGGACTCTACCACTTGGTGAGGAGAGCTGGGATGTCACACTGCAAGGACTGGGGGCACTATGGGGAGGAATAAAGGATTGCGAGCACTTCTTACAAATTTGAGTTAAGAGCGGAACCCACGTCTGCTGAGTCCTTGCTGAAAGTACAGCAGCCCCTTAGGATCCCATCTGCATAACTCTTCCCTACTGTCCATGTCAGTCTCCTCCTCTACAATTCAGCAACATCCTCAGTGCTAGAAGAAGAAGAAAAAAAAAACCCAGCATTGGACAGAGTCAAGTTCTTCTGTGTCCTTGAGGAGAAACCATAGGAGCACAGCTTCTATGTAACTAAACCAACATCCCCCAATGCATCCATCACTCCCAACTCCCACCTCCTCCAGGACACAGGCCAGAGTCTCCCTCCCTCTACCCTCAGCAAAGCCTCAGATCCTAGATTCCATTTTTTTTTTTTTTTTTTGCAACTCTCCCACATAAGCTCCCCACTGTTCCATCGTCCTGGAGGGGGAGATGGCAGCCAATTTTCCAACATTGAATAAGCTAGCCCCTAGAGTCACTTTTGAAACACCAACAAGGTGGTATGCCAACTTCTTTTCTGGGGGAGAACAAAAGCTATTTTTCTCTTTTCTTCCCTTGATGGAGAGAACCAAGACCCCTTTTTGAATTCAACTTTCTCTTCTCTGGCATTAAAAAAAAATTTTTGAAAACAAATCTGTCAAAATTCCCACCCTGCTTTCCTAGTTATATTTTTTAATTCAGCTGGCTCCATGTGGGGGAGTCTTCTATTAATAGGTATACCAGGAGGCTTAGCAACTCAGGCAGAAGAGTACCTAGGAGAAAGCTGCAGAGGGCTGACGCCAGAACAGTGAGCAGGAATCAAACGGGGCTTAATTAGGAAAACATGACTTCCCTATTAACGCCCCTGTCCGTGTGATGCTGCCGCTAGGAAAAAAAAAAATGCCAAGAAGCTTATTTGTTTTGCAATTATGGATGAAATAAAAAATTACTTGGTCTAATTGGACCTCTTTTACTAAAAGAAGCGTGTAAAATAACCTCAGTTTCATTAGCAACTCAAAATGCACTACTCCGTGTGCTACATATGTTTAAGTGAAATGTGGAGGGTCAATTTGCTATGTAAATTTACACAAATTTGGCTAAACTAAAACGATTAACCTAATGTGTATGCAAATTAACTTAATTGATAACGACTTTTCTCCAGGAACTTTAAAAGGGGGGAAAATATATTCCGATTCTAACAATCCTCCCAAGTGTCCGTCACCCAATAGCGAAATGATATCTTGACAAATTAAAGAGAATATAATGAAATCAGATTAATTAATGCCAAGACCAATTAGCACATGCAAAGAAACAAATCTCACTAATAGACAAACTCAGCAATCATTTGAATGAGATTTTGAAAGCTTTCCCTATTTGTCAATTTGTGTGTGTGTGTGTGTGTGTGTGTGTGTGTAATTCCACCTCTGAAATGTTCCCTTTTGTTTAGGGTATAGAATGTAAGCTAGAACAGACCACACACTCTGAAACCTCCACTTGGATTAAGAAACTGAGCCTCTAAGAGATGAATTTATTTGTTCAATGTGGAAGGGGCACATTGGCGTTAGAACCCCTGTCTTTCTTCTTCTCTAGCACCCTGTCTACCAGCAACACCCTCAAATGTAAGAAAACATCCCATTGTCCCTTCCCAGGAAGGCCTTGCTCTGCAGAAAAGCATTCACACCCTTATTTTCCCCAGGAGATGGTTGGCTTCCCAGGCCAGAAGGCAGGGAAAGCATTCTAGAAGGCCCTTTCAGCTCTGGGATTACCTGATCCTATAGTCTACAGTGGAATGTTTACCATATTAGAATGCAGTCTACATTAGAATATACCTATATATTTAAGAATTGAAGGGATTTCATCTTGAGTCTCTTTTCCCTGACTCAGGCCACCTTTTTTTCACACCAAAAGCAATCATCATAACAAGCTGCAGAGCTAACCCCAGTTCCCGCTGGGCTTGCCTTAAACCCCTGAGCAGTTAACAGTGAATTCTCCAGGCTGGTCATTTAGCTGGGAAATTTTCGGCCCATCTCTCCCCTTCCCCACTTCCCCATAGTCAAGGACTCTAGGCTAACAGGCAGAGCTCTGACTTGGGTTTATTATTTTTTTTTCTTGTTATTCCAGATGGTTATTGCTGAAAGATTGAAGTCTGAATTACTTCCAGTGGGATCCTCCGACAATGGCAGAGTGGAAGGAGAAGCAACTCAGGATGCTGCTGGCGCACCAGAGAGCAGTTAAGCTCTATCAAGCAGCCAGAGGTGGCAGGAACAATACCAATAGCGCCCACAGGGCTCATTCCGTGGACTCAGGCAACGGGCTGCCTCCTTTGGTCAGCTCCCAGCCTTGAGGTTCAGTTCTTGCCCAGACTTAGGCAGGGCGATGACATGGCAAACCAGAAGAATAAGAGCAAGAAAAGAGAAACTAGCTGGGGAGTCCAGAGACCCATCACCGGGCCACTGACCTCACCTAAGCCATTTCCCCTCCCTGGCTGTCAACTTTCTCCTCTGATAAACAGGAATCAGGAAATGGATGCATAATCTCTTTTGGCTCTGACTCTAAGTATAGCATTAGGCTCAAAAAGGACATCCACCTCACAGAGTTGTTAAGAGGATTCATGACTATATACATAAAGTGCTTAGGATTGTGCGTGGGACATAGTAAGTGATCAATAAATGTTAACTTGCATTATTTTTATCCAGCCAAGCGGTCCTTCCCTCCTTGCTTGAACACTCCTGAAAAGGATTGTGACACAGTGGTGTGTGGGTAAATATTTAACAGCCAGTGGAGGTTGTTAGTGGGACTCAACTTCGTCAAGTTTGCCAACTGCCTCAGTGTACATAATCCCACTATGGCTGAATGCTAGCTATCAACATTGAGTTAAACAGCTCACAAGATTTCTGAAAATTTAACAGTTTGTTTTTGCATGCCAGTGTGAAATAGCTCCGGGGCTTCCCAGGTGGCACTAGTAGTAAAGAACCCACCTGCCAATGCAGGAGACATAAGGGACGCAGGATTGATCCCTTGTGAAGATCCCCTGGTGGAGGGCACGGCAACCCACTTCAGTATTCTTGACAAAGAATCCCATGGACAGAGGAGCCTGGTGGGCTGTTGTCCATAGAGTCACACAGAGTCGGATACGACTAAAGCAACTTAGCACGCTTGCTCACGTGAGACAGCTCCAGGGCCTTCCCTGGTGGCTCAGTGGTAAAGAATCTGCCCGCCCACCCACCTGCCAATCATAAACAATCCGATCCCTAGGTCAGGAAGATCCCTTGGAGAAAGAAACGGCAAACCACTCCAGTATTCTTGTCTGGAGAATCCCATGGACAGAGGAGCCTAGTGGGCTACAGTCCATGGGGAAGCAAAGAGTCAGACACAACTCCTGTGTGTGAGTGACTGGAGACAGCTCCGGAGCACTGCTGAGATGAAACACCTCCCATCCTCATTCTACTTAAACAGTGATCTGACTGTTGCCCATCCTGCTCGTGTAGAGACTAGATGATAATTAAATAAAAGGTACTGGTGGCTATCCTCCCACATGGCCCTCTTGGGGGCCACCTCAAATTTCCTCCCCATCCACCCACTCCCACCTCCTCCCCTGAACCCTGCAAGCCGAGCAGTCTCTGTGTGTACTCTGGAAGCATAAACTCTCATTATCATTAATCTAAGCCAAGCATCATTGAGAAAGTAAATCTGCTGAAAAGAAACATTTATCCATTTTTAAATTTTGATGATGTACATATTAATCACTGTTGACAATTATCCACTCCACACCCCCTTGGATGAGTCACCTTGTCCGCATCCACTCTGTCCTCTGCCTTTGACCCCAGCCTCAATTCTCAACATCATAGCCTCTCTTTTTGGGATGGTTTCACCTAGATCCCAAACTTGACATTCCTCCTGCTCCCAGGAAGTTGGTTATTTACCGACTGAAAATGGAGAATTAAAAGTAGAAAATAAAACACCTTTCCCAGTGGGGGCCATAAAAGGCTCATGAAGTCATAAAGACAATTACTGGCAGGCCTATATGGAATACCCTCTGTGAGTCATCTGTCTTCTGCTGGCAATAAAGACACGCAGCAAATTAACCATGAGGGAGGCCCGCTCACTTACCCTGTAATTAGACAGAGCTGCAAGATGCTTCCTTTCAAACTTCACGTGGGAGGGTCTGTTCCGGCTCCAGGCGGCCCTCCTCCCAGCCCAGCCAGGCCTGGGCTCCTTTGGCAGCTGCACACACGACCGGGCGTGGAGTGGCGGAGGCAAAGGACAAGGCAACAGCCTCCCTTCAAGAGGGCCTCCCCTCAAGGCCCTGGCAGTCTATTTACGGAGGTGGGCAGAGTGCACAGATTCCGAGAAGTGGCCATAAGCTTCTCTAAGTGACAGAAATACCTTTCTTTCCCACCACAGCTTTCACCATGGACTCTCATGTGATGCGTATTTCAGCCACATGAAAGGGCCTGTTTCTCAAGTTTGCCATCTGCCTTCTGGCCTCCAGACTTTGAATGTCCTGTTCCCTCTGCCTGGAATGTCCCTATCCCTACAAGGTCTCATCTTCCAGACAGACAGTGTTAGTCACTCAGTCGTGTCCAATTCTTTGTGACCCCCATGGACTGTAGTAGCCCTCTAGGCTCCTCTGTCCACGGAATTCTCCAGGCAAGAATACTGGAGTGGGTTGCCATGCCCTTCTACAGGGGATCTTCCCAACCCAGGGATCGAACCTGGGTCTTCCGCATCATAGGCAGATTCTTGACCCTCTGAGCCACCAGGGTGCCCCTCCATCTTCCAGGAACCAAATACAAATCACAAGTCCTCCACAAAGCCTTCCCTGACCCAATCTCTGAGCAGGTTAACCAGCTCTTCACTCCCTGCCCACCTTTGTGCTAAACTTTTACTTTGTACTCATCCCATCGATTATAAATCCATGTTTTGAAATTATTTTCCTCACCCCAGATTGTGATTTGGGGGCATGAAGAAGGCTAAGTAATGTCTTGAAATCCCATTTTTCATCCTACCCCCAATCCCAGCTCAAAGCCCCATGATCTCACCCAAGTATACGCCCGATAAATATTAACTGGAAGAATAAAGTAAAAAACAAAACAAAACAAAAAACTACCAGCTGAATCTATGATGTATTGAGAAGAAAGGGTAAAAGCCAAGTCCAGACCGTGGGGGGAGGGATGGAGTTACAAGCCTGGTCCCTGTGTTTGGTGGAAACAGCGCCCATTCCACACCCCGTGTTCTTGGTTCTGAGGTCCTTCCTCTCCACTCTGGACCCTGCTTTTTTGCAATCAACACTTCAATTCTGGCTCTGCACTGAAAAGAGGAAAATGAGAAGCGGTCAGGGAGCATCCTTGCATCTCAGGACAATCACCTAAGACATTAAGCTCCCAAGAGCAGAGTCTGGCATGCAGATGAGCATTGGCTCAGGGGCCCTATGCTGAAAATAAATCTGCTGGAAGCAAGATGAGTTATTGGTTAAAAATAAAAGTTAAGGTGGTGCTGATGCTGTGTTTTCCTGAGTCCAGTGCATAGGCAGCCAGAACCTTCTTCTCCCAGGATGCTGGTGAGTGGGCAAAGGGCAAAGAATCATAGGGAAGAGGAGAGAATTTGCAGATTGGTGGCTGGGCTCTTTGAGGAACGAGGAGAGGAGAGGAGCTGGCAGAAGATCCAGGTGCCCAGGTGAGCATTTCCACCAAGGCGCCTTTGGTGGATTTCTACCATTCCACCACTTTTGCCCTTTCAAAAGGGCTATTGTGACTTAGAGAATGAACTTACAGGTGTCAGGGGGAAGGATGAGAGGAAGGGATTGTTAGGGAGTTTGGGATGGACGTGTGTACACTACTATATTTAAAATCTGCTATATTTAAAATCAACAAGTTCCTTCTGTATAGTACATGGAACTCTACTCAATGTTATGCGGTGGCCTGGATGGGAAGGGAGTTTGGGGGAGAATGGGTGCATGTATATGAATGGCGTCCCTTTGCTGTTCACCTGAAACTATCACAACACTGTTAATCAGCTATTCAGTTCAGTTCAGTTCAGTCGCTCAGTCGTGTCCAACTCTTTGTGACCCCATGAATTGCAGCACTCCAGGCCTCCCTGTCCATCACCAACACCCAGAGTTCACTCAGACTCACGCCCATCGAGTCAGTGATGCCATCCAGCCATCTCATCCTCTGTCGTCCCCTTCTCCTCCTGCCCCCAATCCTTCCCAGCATCAGAGCCTTTTCCAATGAGTCAACTCTTTGCAAGAGGTGGCCAAAGTACTGGAGTTTCAGCTTTAGCATCATTCCTTCCAAAGAAATCTGAGGGCTGATCTCCTTCAGAATGGACTGGTTGGATCTCCTTGCAGTCCAAGGGACTCTCAAGAGTCTTCTCCAACACCACACTTCAAAAGCATCAATTCTTCGGCACTCAGCCTTCTTCACAGTCCAACTCTCACATCCATACATGACCACAGGAAAAACCGTAGCCTTGACTAGAGGGACCTTAGTCGGCAAAGTAATGTCTCTGCTTTTGAATATTTGCCAAGTCTTGCCCCAAACTTCCTGCTGAACCAGCAAATCAGAAGGCCTTTCAGTCCAGCAAAGAATATTTATTTATCAGGTGTCCACCACATGCCAGGCACTGCTCCAAATGCTACAAACACCAAGGTAAACAATACAGTCCCAGCCTTCATGGAGCTCTAGACCAGTATGAGGTATGGGAGGGGGCAGTGTGGCGGATATACAAGTAACTAATGAGACTGCCTAGAATGACTGTCTGTCACCCATCTGAGAGGTCAGGAAAGGCCACCGTGAGGAAATAACATTCACGTGGAGGCCAGTGGTTGGATAGCATCTCCAGCTCAATGGACATGAGTTTGAGCAAGCTCTGGGAGATGGTGAAGGACAGGGAGGCCTGGTGTGCTGGAGCCCATGGGGTCACAAAGAGTAGGATACAACGGAGCAACTGAACAACAACAATGGAAACCAGTAGGTGTGGGTGGGAGCCAGGACAGAGGCTCTGGGCCAGCAAGGACTCCCAGATGAACCAGTGTGGCCACAGTGGGTGGGAGGGAAGGCTGATGGTGGCTAAAACCCAGTGGTTGTAGATCACGCTGAGGGACTGGACTTTCCAAGGGGACTGATGTGGACTGAAGTCCCACCCACTCTCCACTCCCCAAGCCTCCATCCTGGCACAGGGCTACGTTCCCCAGGGCAGGGTGTCTCTTCCAGCTTCACGAAGGCATCATCTAGGACCAAGCCTGCAGCATGAGCCAGGACAGAGGCTCTGGGCCAGCAAGGACTCCCAGATGAACCAGTGTGGCCACAGTGGGTGGGAGGGAAGGCTGATGGTGGCTAAAACCCAGTGGTTGTAGATCACGCTGAGGGACTGGACTTTCCAAGGGGACTGATGTGGACTGAAGTCCCACCCACTCTCCACTCCCCAAGCCTGCATCCTGGCACAGGGCTGTGTTCCCCAGGGCAGGGTGTCTCTTCCAGCTTCACGAAGGCATCATCTGGGACCAAGCCTGCAGCACTGCGACCACCAGAGGAGTGCTGGCTCAAACGCACATGCAGGCACTGGGCACTGGCGAGTGTTAGACCAGACATCTCCGAGGCCCCTCCCACACTTGCCTTCTGTAAGTCTTTGAAAGAAGGGGGCAATTGTATCACAGGGGAGGGACCTGTGAGGGAAGAGATCTCAAACCTGAAGAGCCTTCCTTGTCTTCACTGTTCCGTCTGGACCACCCAGCAGACCTCCAATAGTTTCCTCACTGTCTAAAGCCTTGTGGAGGGGAGGCAGCTGATGGGGGCCTCATGATCTGCGCAGGACATGGGCCAGGGCTGCTGCAGGAAGGGACACCTGGACGAGCAGCCTTTGTGGGTCAGGTCTTGCAGGCTCTGTACTCTGGCTTCCTTCAGAGGACAGCCCAGGGAGCAGAGTCCTTGGGGAGAAGGCATTGTTTGCACAAAGTGTCTGTCGTTGCCCAAGGCCTGCAGATCCCCTGGACATGGTCCCCAGATGGCTGGCTCATCTTCCCCGTGCTGGGAGGATGAAGGGTGCTCTGTCAGATCCCATCCATCAGGTCAACGTGGGGGCACCACAGGCACCACTGGCCCAGGGCTCAGCCTCCAGCCCCAGTGCCTGGGGAAGAGAGGCAGCTTCTTCCCTTTCCCTGCTCTCTGGTCCTGCAGTGGCTGCCCCCCGCCTCCTTCCCCTTCCATGTTTCACCCCTACAGTAGCCGCCCCCAGCCTCCTTCCCTATCCACATCTTACCCCAGCAGCAGATACCGAAGCTCAAACTTCTGACATTTCCCCGTCCCTGCACCCCTCCTTGGCAGCTGAGCCTCTCAAAACCACCCCCCTGGATTTGGTTGCTGGTACTCCAGTAATAATAACTGTGTCCATCTCTGGATGCTATCAGTGGCAGACCCTGTCCCAGGGGGACAAACAGAGCAGGGGAGTCCATGAACAGACAGACATATCCTTGCCTGCTCCCAGCATTGTTTAAAAATGATGTGACATCCTACTGTATAGCACAAGGAACTATATTCAATATCCTGGGATAAACCATAAGACCATTCTTTTCCATATGGTGTGTGTATATATATATATGCTATGTGCTGTGCTTAGTCGCTCAGTTGTGTCTGACTCTTTGTGACCCCATGGACTATAACCTGCTAGGCTCTTCTATCCATAGGATTCTCCAGGCAAAAATACTGGAGTGGGTTGCTATGCCCTCCTCCAGAGGAGTCTTCCCAACCCAGGGTTGAACCCCGGTTCTACATTGCATTGCAATCCTGCATTGCAAGTGGATTCTTTACTGTCTGAGCCACCAAGGAAGCCCATGTATATATGTATAATGGAATCATTTTACTGCCCAGCAGAAACTAACACAACATTGTAAATCAACTATACTTCAATAAAATAAATCTGAAAAAAAACTGTTACATTTGACAGCTATGTAACATGCAGAGCCTCAGTTTCCTCATTTGTAAAAAAGTGCAAGGGATCATGGAGAAGAGCAGATGAGATTAACATGGAAATAACTTCATATGGTGCCTCGTGCAAAGTGAATCCTCAATAAATATTAACTATTACCACTGTGCTGTGCTCAGGTGCCCAGTCGTGTCTAACTCTCTGCAACCCCACGGACTGTAGCTCTCCAGGCTCCTCTCCATGAGATTTCCCAGGCAATAATACTGGAGTGGGTCATCATTTCCTACTCCAGGGGATCTTCACAACCCAAGGATTGAACCTGCATCTTTGTGCCTTCTGCATTGGCAGGCAGATTCTTTACCACTGCACCACCTGGGAAATCCCAACTATTACCATTAGCTACTATTTACTGGGCATGTCTGGTGCCCAGCTGTGTGCTATAGGATTTACACACATGCCATTTGTTCTGCTTCACAATTGGACCAGGTGTGTGACAGTACGCCACATCACACAGGTGGAAACAGAAGCACAGGGAGTAGGATTTAGTTTCTTCGGAGTCGGTGTGACTCCAGCACACCACTGAGCTGTACTGCCCATCAGGTCTGGGACCCCAAGGGCCCCATCTGCTTTCTGGGGTGGCATTTTTTCACTCAAGTTCCCTTAGCAATTCCTGAGAGAGGGCTTCAGGAAGGGAAAAAGAGACCAAGGAACCCCAGGCTTCCCAATCAATACCAAAGGCAAGAACTGTGACTTTGAAATGTTTGGGGTGGACCTGGGATGCTAACCTTGTCTGCATCTAAACCAACGAGAGGCAGAGAGAGAGGCTGGAAATGGCAAGAAACTGGAGTTCAGAGTGCAAAGCCTAGGCCCACCATTTATTAACCATGTGACCTCAAGCCTCATAAGAAATGTCTCTGATACATGCATCCCCATCTGTAAAATGGGCTAACATAACACCTGCCTTCTCAGAGATACTCTGAGGCTAAAATGAAACATTAACTGTGAAAGTGATCTTTTTCTACCATAAAGTGATGGTCAGTTATAAAGAACTGTCATTGAGGTACACTGGCTTAGAAGAAATAAGTCAAATTGTAAGAAGTCTTTGGTTAAATTTAACACACGAATACTGAGCTGTATCAAAAGCACCTATTCAAATTCAAAGATGAGATCAAGGAAATGAATATACTATCTTATAGTGTTCTATGGGGCTCACAGACCAAGTTCAGAGTAGAGGCAGAATTTCCTGGAGGAATGTTTGCACGCTGAGCTTTTGAGAGGAGAATGAGAAGGATGTTGATGCCGAAGGAAGTTGCTCCAGCAGAATACAGATTGGTCAAAGGCAGAGGTGGGGAAACCAGAAAGAGGCAGAGTCCAGGGTGGCTGGACTGCTGTGTACCCACAAGAGAGCATAGGAGAGAGGCTGTGAGGTGGGCACAGTTACTATCCAACTGAACAGACGAAGAAACGGCGGCTCAGAGCAGTCACAGAATTCACACGGCAAGTGAATGTGGCTGCAGTCAGCCAGGGGTCTGGCTCCATGTTCTTAACTATCATCTCAGGGTGAGGCTGTGAAGAAAGTGAACAAGGAGCCCTGCAGATGTCTGGGCACTGTGTGTGGGATGAAAAGATGAACGATGAGTTGGGAGGTTGCTGTTTTTGGGAAACTCAGGTGAATAAGCTCCTTGATAAAAACCAGTCATCCCAAGTCTGGCCAAACGTTGCTAGGGCCTTTTCTAGCCTGCGTGTCTAAAGCCCCTCCCAGTGTCTGCTGGGTAGGGGTCAGGAGGGCTGACGACACTATTCCACCCCCGCCCCCAGTGCTAACAGCACCCCTGGGAAGGCCTCATGACCACAAGGCTTGCTGTCCAGATGCCCTCCCCACTCTTGACCTTTTAGGATGGACGTGTTCCTCGAATGCCTGCTCTGTCTTCACCATGCAAGTGGGACCAGGTGTAGCCTTGCAGCATCTCTGTGTACTTAATCCAGGACGGGCCACATTCCTTCTCCTAAGAGGATACAGCAACCTGGCCTTCTCATTTACTGAGCACAGGAGGTGCACAGACAGAGGGGCATAATGGGGAGAACTTGCATTCTGGAGGGAGAACAACACAGACTTGATTCCTGGATGTGAAACTCACAAGCTGTGTGACCTGGAGAAACATCCCTTAGTCTCTGTGGGCCCCAGCTTCCTAGTTTATAAAATGGGGGCAAATAATACATACCATGCAGAATGGAGAAGCACAAAGGTTAATTAGTGCCTATCCCAAAGGGAACTCTGTAAATGCCAGGCCTCTTTGATAACCATTCTTACAGGCCAGTGTTTAAAACACCCACTCAGTGGCATTTACTCTTTGCCCAGAGCACCAGCGCAGATAAAGACAGGTAGCTCTAGGCCCTGCCCCCAGAAGGCACAAACAAATGGAGGGGCCTCCTGGCTACCTCAGAGGATAACTCCATCACCAGCTCCTCAGAAGCCCTTTGATGTGGATACAACCCAGGCCTGCAGCCTCATTGCTTATGAAGACACTGGTGAAAGATTTATAGAGGAACTCCATGGGGGACGCAGCAAGAGGAGGGTAAGCTGGAAAGCAAGAAAGTGCAGATGCCTGGGGACAGAGCATCTGAGAGACATGATTACAGACCCATCCATGTTAACGGAGGTGTGAGCGGGGCTATTGCACACACCGGCTGGCAGGCTGCTCTCAGGAAGGGGACGAAACAAACGCAAGGTGTGCAAGGCCCCTTCTGTAGGTTGGCTCATTTGATCCTCACAGATCCTGCCCTGTAGGCAGGCGAGCAGACTGAAGCCAGAGAGGTTAAATAACTTGCCTGGTGCCACACAGCATCACAGACACCAAAAAGAAGGTGGCATTTGAGCTGGGCCATGAGAAATGTGTAGGGTTTGTACAAACAGGATGCTGGTCTAGCAGGGGCCTGCCCTCTGAGCAGGGTCATCACGTGGGCAGAGGGTATAAAATGAGCAGAGACAGGAGGGGAATAACAAACTAGGTGCCAGTCGGGATGGGGGGCATGCTGGGGGCACGTCTGGCGGGGAGCCTACACACACTAGGCATTCTTGGGGTCTAAGAAATTCACTTATGCCCATGCAGCTGGTGAGTGATAGAGATGTCAAAATCTACCTCTCTGGGCTTTTTTACTAAGGCAAGATATGACTTACTCTACCTGAAGAAACAAGATATCAATGCAATACAAAAGGTGAAAAAGAACTAAAAATACCCAGTTTAGAGAAGAGAAGACTGAAGCATGAGATGATAAGAATTGTCATTAAAGCTGGTGACCAAAGGCTCCCATCCTTCCTCCCCAGAGAAAGGAAGGGGGAGATGGTAAAAGTAGATGGCAGAAGGGGTCCAGGCCTGACTTCACCTCACTGGCCACTGGCTCAGGCCCAAACGCCATAGCCTGACCCTTTCAGCATCTCCGTACTCACCTGGCCCCACACTCGCCCCAAGGCCTAATTGCTGCCTGTTACCCATCATGCTCTTGCTTTAAGCGGGGTTCTCACCATCCCTTGAATCTCCAAGCCCTTCCTCCAGACACTCTCCATCCCTGGCTAACCCCTCCTCCTCTTCCTTCATTTACAAAATGCAACCAATACCAACCACCTCACAAGACTGTCTCAGGATTCCATGAGATGACTCGTTCTCAGAATCCACGGATATTTTTTAAGAATATTGAGTACTGAGACTTCCCTGGAGATCCAGTGGTTAAGAGTCTGTGTTCCCAATGCAAGGGGTTCAGGTTCAATCCCTGGTCGGGGAACTAAGATCCCACATTTCAAGGTCCCTCCCTCAAAAAAATGCAAAGCTGTGCTTTAAAATATATTAAAGAAAAAAAAAGAATATCAAGCACTTGTACATGCCAAGCCCTGGGCTAAGCACTGGGGACCCAGGGAACACCAGCTGAGTCCTTGCCCTGGGGTCGCTGGTGGTCTGGTGGGGAACAGACCAGTACATCATCCACTTGAGAGCACTGACACTTCGGAAACGCAGCGGTGGGATTAGGGGAGGTTTGCTGGAGAAAGTGACAGTTAAGCTGAGACTTGAAGGATCAGCAGAAGTTGGCAAAGGGCAAGAGTGTAGAAAGCAGGAGCAGCATTTGCAAAGGCTTTCAGGCCATGAAGAGCCTGACATTTGGAGAAAGTGTCTGCCGCTCATTGTGGAGTCACTGGGAGCAGGTGGTTGGGGGCGGCCAGAGATGAAGCCAAAGGGTGAAGCAGGGGCTACACCCAAGAGGCTTGAAGACAGCAGTCCTTAATCTTTTGGGGTATCATAGACCCCTTGGAAAGCCTGGTGAAGCATTTGGACCTCTTCCCAGAATAATATCTTTAAATGCATAAAATAAAAGACTTGGGATTACATAGGAAATAAATTATATTGAAGTGCAGTTAAAGAAATATTTTTTAAAAACTAATTTGTAATATAGTAATGTATGAGATTTTTATTAATGCCGTAAATAATCAGTTCTAGTGGCAAGTCTAATTACATAATTTTGAAGTAGTGCTGGGAGAAAACAATATTTCAAGATTAAGTGTAATAACTATAATATGATATAAAAATATCTGTGATTTCCATTGATGACAAAGTCACGGTACTGCCAAAATTGCTATGGATTAGATGCTATGGATGGTGCTTTCATGTGTAATTAAAGGAAATGCTAACTTCAGTGAGAGTTTAGTAGAATTAAAGACTTTTTTCTTCTCATCCATGTTTATAATCCCTTGGCTTTAAAGACTTGATAAGGAGCATTTCCTTGATCCCTAGCTCTTGAAAATTCCCTGCCATGGCCACAGTCACTTGTCCAGTCCTCATCTCCTTCCACCTGTTTGATAGATCCCTCCTTTTCAGCTGATCAGACTTCTTGCTGTCCCCTGAACATCCCAAGCAGACAGCTGCCTCAGGGCTTTTGCACATGCTGTCCTCTGCTCTGACTGCTGCCCCCCAATATATGGACGTGAATCCCTTTCTCCTTTCTTTTAGGACTCCACTCAGATGTTACCTTCTCAGAGAAGCCTTCCTTGGCCACCCTATGAAAACAGCAACACCTACTTGTCCCCCCGCCGGCTCCGTACTCATATCCCCCATTCTCTGCTTTATTTTTCTCAATCATATTTACACTGTCTGATGTTTGTAAGGTTTTGTTTCTTGTCTTCTTCCCCCCACTAGAATGGAAGCTGCACAGTAACACAGGCTCTATTTTGCTTACTGTTGTCTCCCTGGCATTTGGAGCAGTTTACACTAGGAGAGTTTAGCCCCCACTCCCTTCTGCTCATCTAAATCCTTCAAAGCCCACCAAGGCCCACCAGCAACTAGGAGCCCCCGCTGCTACTCCAGCCTTCTTTGGATACCCACTTTCAGAGACACAAGGCGACTGAGGATGGAAACCTTGCCCTGTGGTTTCTGCATTGCCCCCGCCCGGCATGCCGGGTATGGAACAGGCTTTCAAAAACACATGTGCCATAAAGAAAATGTGGTGTGTATACATATATATAATTGAATATTACTCAGCCATAACAAGGGATGAAATTGAGTCATTTGTAGTGATGTGGATGAACCTAGAGTCTGTTATACAGAGTGAAGTAAGTCAGAAAGAGGAAAACAAATAATGTATATTAATGCATATATATGGAATCTAGAAAAAGTATATTAATGAACCTATTTTCAGGGCAAGAATAGAGATGCAGACATAGAGAATGAACTTGGGGACACAGAGGAGGAAGAAGAGGGTGGCGGGAATGGAGAGAGCAGCATTGACATACCCACACTATCATGTGTAAAACAGACAGCTAGTGGGAAGCTGCTGTGCAACAGGGAGCTCAGCCTGCTGCTCTGTGATGACCCAGGGGGTGGGATGGGGATGGGGGTGGGAGGGAGGCTCAAGGAGGAGGATATATGTATACATATAGCTGAGTCACCTTGAGGTGCATTAGAAAGAAACCAAAGCAACACAGCATTGTAAAGCAATTATACTCCAATAGTAACCAAGAAAAAAAAAAAAAAGCATGTACCAGCCAGACTAGGCAGTTTCGTGAATGAATGGAGCTGGCTGGAGGAGACCGTGGAATCCCATCCATACTGGGCTGAATGGTGGCCCCCAAAGATGTATGTTCACGTCATAACCTCCAGAACCTGTGAGTGCTACCTTATTTGGAAAAGGGGTCTTGGCAGATGTAACAAGGGTAAGGATCCTGAGAAACACAGACCATCTTGGATGATCAGTATGGGCCCTCAGTGTCATCACAAGTATCATTCTAAGAAGCAAGGGAGATGGCACAGATGCTCAGAGGGGAAGGTGATGTGAGGATGGAGGCAGACAGAGGTTGGAGTGATGTAGCTGCAGGTCTAGGGATGCCAGGGCGGCCACCAGAAGCCAGAAGAAATGAGGGGTGCATTCTCCCCTCAGGCCCCCAGAGGAACTGCAGGCTTGCTGGATTTTGGAGTTTGGGCTTCCAGAACTGCAGAGGAATAAATGTCTGTTGTTTTAAGCCACCCAGGTAGTGGTAATTTACTAGAGCAATCACTGAGGAAACTAATGCCCCATCTACAGGCCAGCTATAGGGAAACACAGACTAACGCTAGGCTTTTTCCCTCTTCCCGCCGCCCCCCACCTAGGTCTAGGGATGCCAGGGCGGCCACCAGAAGCCAGAAGAAATGAGGGGTGCATTCTCCCCTCAGGCCCCCAGAGGAACTGCAGGCTTGCTGGATTTTGGAGTTTGGGCTTCCAGAACTGCAGAGGAATAAATGTCTGTTGTTTTAAGCCACCCAGGTAGTGGTAATTTACTAGAGCAATCACTGAGGAAACTAATGCCCCATCTACAGGCCAGCTATAGGGAAACACAGACTAACGCTAGGCTTTTTCCCTCTTCCCGCCGCCCCCCACCACCCAAAGAACCTGAAAATTCAACCTTTAATGTGCAAGCTCCTGGTTTCTAAGTCTGGGTTTTGGTTGTGGAAGCCAACTCTGGCTAACATGAGCTAACGTGAATGCTGTATTAGAAGGAGCTGGATGAGCTCACAGTACTGAAAAGATGAAACAAAACCTGGAAAATGTGCAGGATCCAAGGGAGATGTGTAGTTTCCAGACCGCAGTGACATCTTCTCAAGACAATGATGGTACTGGTCATTCATGAACACATCACGGGCAACCACCAGACTCCAACCCCGAGGTCACAAGGAAAACATGTGAGGAGTGGGCTACAAACCCAGGCAGTCAGACTCCAGAGCCTGCACCCTTCCCCACATACAAGGAGCCCATTGAGGGAAGCTCTGTAAAAGGACAAATATCTGAGCGATGGGCACTCCCAGTGGGAGCAGCTTTTAGACCTGCTGTTTGGGACCCACAAGAAGAAATGCATTTTAGATCACAGACTAGCATAGAAACACACCACATATAAACCTGAAATAATATTTACCTTACTGTGTATGATTCCTGAAGACAGCCTTCTTTCCTCTCCTTTTCACTTCTTTTTTATCTTTTCTTTTCTGTCTCCTCTCTCCCATCTCATCCCATCCCATCCTATCCTCCTCATTCTGTTCTATTTTCATTCCCAGAGTGATGTTCATTTCTGAAAGGAAGAGAAAATATTCCCCATGCGTGGAAATACTCAGAACAGATAACCGCTTAAAATTTTACTTAGAGATAAATTTTTTCCCAAATCAAAATTTAAGAATGAGCAACTTGGGATCCCTTCTAAGCTGATTTCAAGATCAGCTAAGGGATCATAAACCATACTTTTAAAAACACTGCACCAGAGCAACTAATTCTACTGAAAAGAAAAATAAAAATACAAACTAAAACAATAAACAACCAACAGTATTGAAAGTGAAAGTCGCTCAGTTATATCCGACTCTTTGTGGACCCATGGACTGTAGGGCCCATGGAATTCTCCAGACCAGAAAACTGGAGTGGGTAGCCTTTCTCTTCTCCACGGCATCTTCCCAACCCAAGGATAGAACCCAGGTCTCCTGCATTGCAGGCGGATTCTTTACCAGCTGAGCCATAATGGATGCCCCAAAATACTGAAGTGGTAGCCTATCCCTCCTCCAGGGGATCTTCCTGACCCAGGAATAGAACTGGGGTCTCCTGCATTGCAGGTGAATTCTTTACCAACAGGGCTATCAGAGAAGCCTCAAAAGTATTGGGGACAAACAAAAAAATGGTTTGGAGCTGGACACAGTCATGGGCTGCCAGTGTATGGCCCTTTCATTAAAATCTTGATCTATCGATCAATGGATTGATTGATGCAACTGTAGTAAGAGAATGTGGGGAGTGCTCTCTTTGGCTTAGACAGCTGTCTTTATAATGACAGCTTTAACTCTAAGCATCCAGCACAAGCCTGGCACACAATAGGTGCTCAATAAATATTTAAGTGCCATAAAGGAAAAGAATTAAATATATACATACACACACACACACACACACACACACACACACACACACATGTATAGCCACTTTCCCAGGTGGCACAATGGTAAAGAATCCACCTGCCAGTCTGAAGGAGAAGCAAGAGACCTGGGCTTGATCCCTAGATCAGGAACATCCCCTGGAAGAGAGCATGCCACCCACCTCCAGTATTCTTGCTTAGAGAATCCCGTGCACAGAGGAGCCTGGAGGGCTACAGTCCATGGGGTTGCAAAGAGTCTGACACAACTGAGTGGCTGAGTGCACACATACAGACACATACACACACACACACACACATATAATTCATCTTGATGGACGCCTCAAATTAACACAACATTGTAAATCAACTGTACTTAAATTGTTTAAAAGGAAGGAAAAAAAAAAACAAAATAAATATTTAAGTGCAACTGAAAACAGATCTCAGTTCCCTTGTCCTGTAGCAGTCCGGTTGGAGTTTGGGTGTGGCCGTGGGCAGAAACAGACCCACATCCACAAGTGGCCCAGAGCCCAGAAGCACCTCCAGGCTTGGTGCTTGCCTGAAGCTCCTTCCCAGGCTCCATTTGTCACCATCTTCATAAACATCCAGCCAGAGAAGTGCTTTGTTTCACACCAACCAGCATCATCCTCCCCTCCCCCTCTCCTCGAATCTCTCTTTAGGCAGTGCTAGTTGTTAAACTGTAAAACAAAACAAAACAAACAAACAAAAAAAAAAACAAAAAACCTAAGGAGGCTCTGTGGTTACAGGGCAGGAGAGCAGGGGATGGGACAGGCGGGGAGAGGAAAGAGTTTCTTTTTCAACTTTGCCTCTAATGTCTTCGTTAATTGAACTCATCAGCTAAAATCATTTGCAGAAATTTACAAAAAAAAAAAAAAGGAGAGAGAGAGAAAAGGAACTGATCATATGCAGGAGAAATAACTCAGATGTGAAAATCCTTCAGACTGGGAGATTGCACTATTTATTCACCCAAGTGTCCTGCTGTGTCTCTGAAATGCAGTGATTTAATGAGGTGCTGCAAAGGTATTTGTTATTAAGAAATTCTGTCTCTGCTTATTCTCCTCCGTGTGATTAGGACGGAGCCAGCGGAAGCTCCTCACCGGCACGCTATTAAAGATTTAGGAGGCTGTTGCTCTCCCCCTGCTCCCCTCTTACAAGCGCCTTTTGAAATGGTTCCAAAATTAAATATTGTACAAGCCGATCAGCCTTGTTTAACGCAGATGCTGAGTGAGATTTAAAAAGAAATTAGAAAAGCATTTGTGTTAACAGATGTTCTTCCTTTTCTCTCTTGGAGCTGAGATGATTGGGGCTGGGTCCCTCCCGAGCCACGCAAGAGCCAAGAGGGATAAGCCCCAGCTTGCAGGGGCAGAGAGGGGACACCTGGGTCCTCAATCCCTCTGTTGGGGAGGACCCGGGGCCTCTGTAGGAAGGAGAAAAGCAAGCCGCTGACCTGGCAGACTCTTCCCCAAAGCTCCTGTGTCCTCCCAGAGCCTCTTCCAAGGTCAGGTTCAGCAGGTGCTCCCTGGAACCCTGCAGCCATGCAAACACCATAACCCAGAGCTTCAGAAAATCAGCAAGTGGACAGAAATCTCTGTCCTCGGACTCATCCAGCTATTGCCTTTGATGTTAGACACAGTCTTCTTACAGCCTCTAATCCAGACCTTTCATCCAGGCAACACCAGCCCTGGCCAGCCCCTCAGTAAGTTAGACGCCCTGCTTCCTCAGAGCCACACGTTTCTCCTTGACGTTGGGCTAGATAGACCATACTAACTTGGTAAGCTCTGGCTGGCATCTTAAATCTCTCTTCAACAGACTTTCTGCTCTGTCCTTAGTTAAAACTGATGGGGGCCATCCCTTGAATAAGTAAAACCATCCAAGTAGATGGCAAGTGGAGGCTTCTCAAAGGGCCTACCCTACTCTGTAAACTGATCCCCACGCCCTGCCTCGAGGCATGAGGAAAAGGTCAGTGACTTCAGTGATGGGGGTACTAGTAAGTGGCAGACCTGGGTCTAGTGCCAGGTCCCCCGAACTTAGTTAACTGTCTCATCTGATGTGCCACAGAGATGGAGAAACAGACTGTTTCTTTGCAGATTTACATGTTTGTTTATCGCTGTTGGGGAGACACAAAGCACAGAGACACAGTGACTTGCTCACAACCCCATAGGAGCGCCAGGGACAGAATCAGACAAGAATCTGCCTCCCAAGGTCCAGCTGAGTGTTTCCCCATCGGTCACTCCATTGCACCATCTACAAATGTTTGTTAAGTGACTGCTGCTTGCAGAGCTCTGTGCAAGGCTCTGAAGACATTTAGGGGAGGGGGTGAAGGGAGGAGCAAACCAGAGCCTCAAGAAGAAACAGACATTGAGCAAATTATTGCAGATATGGACAAAAGAATTTGCAAGGAGGATGGGGGCCATGGGACTATAAATGTAGAGAAGTAGAACCAGTTAGAACTCAACGGCTCCCAAGGAAAGACAACAAACAAACGACAGCCAAGAAACCAACTGCAGGTCTGAGGTCGCCACTATCTGTCCATTTAACCCAGGGGCCTCCTTCGCTGCATTCAGCTAGCTCCCCACGGCAGGATCCAGTTCAGTCCCTCCTGCCAACTCTCACCACATTAGTTGTGGAGCGCTGCCCTTCTTTCTCCCATCCCCTCCAGCAACAAGGACACCCCACCATATTGCTCACAACCCCATAGGAGCGCCAGGGACAGAATCAGACAAGAATCTGCCTCCCAAGGTCCAGCTGAGTGTTTCCCCATCGGTCACTCCATTGCACCATCTACAAATGTTTGTTAAGTGACTGCTGTTTGCAGAGCTCTGTGCAAGGCTCTGAAGACATTTAGGGGAGGGGGTGAAGGGAGGAGCAAACCAGAGCCTCAAGAAGAAACAGACATTGAGCAAATTATTGCAGATATGGACAAAAGAATTTGCAAGGAGGATGGGGGCCATGGGACTATAAATGTAGAGAAGTAGAACCAGTTAGAACTCAATGGCTCCCAAGGAAAGACAACAAACAAACGACAGCCAAGAAACCAACTGCAGGTCTGAGGTCGCCACTATCTGTCCATTTAACCCAGGGGCCTCCTTCGCTGCATTCAGCTAGCTCCCCACGGCAGGATCCAGTTCAGTCCCTCCTGCCAACTCTCACCACATTAGTTGTGGAGCGCTGCCCTTCTTTCTCCCATCCCCTCCAGCAACAAGGACACCCCACCATAACTCTCCACTTCCTTTATGAAGTCCCAGCCCTGCACACACACCCCAGAAGCAAGATGAAAGACAAATAAAAATGAGAACGAGGCAACTTCCTAATTAACACTCTCGGAAACACCCAGACCTCATCCCCACATGCAAATGAAGATCCCCGTTTAAAGACTGGGATGTGGACATCCACGTGGGGAATGAAGGTGTCTCTGGGCTGGACTGGCAGTGCCAAGAGAGAGGGTCAGGGGACAAACGCAGTACTGTTGTGACAACCTGAGGGGCAGACCTGGACAAAGCTCCCCGCTGCTCTGGGTCCCTGTCTCCCCATCAGCAGGAGGCAGGCAGGGAAGGGCTGAGTCCAGTGCAACCTGAGGTCTGGTGGCCTCCTCCTCCTCTTGGAGGTTCTTCTATGGAACTCAGCCTTTGACACCCCACAGCTCCTTCCTTAACTCTGAATGCCCCATTTTACATCTGAATTGCCCAGGGAGCCTTAAGAAGACAGATGCCTAAGAACCACTCCTAGAGATTCTGGCTCAGCTGGTCTTTGTCAAGACCCAGGTTTTATTTCAGGCACTCGAATGGCCAAGGATGCTGCCTAGCAAGTTAGGTGCAACTAGAGCTCCTCCCTGGAGGCAGAGGAGACCCTTCTAGGCTTTCCTTCTTTGGGCCCTACTATCAAGTCCTCCAAATCCCAGAGACAACACCCAGAGCAGGGAGCTTTCAGCTAGTGTTATGACCCTAAGGCCCTGTCTGTGCTCTTCCTCTAATCTAGGTTACCTCTCCCCTCAAACTCCATCTTCTTCAAAGACCCCACCACGGGGTCTTCCACAATCTGCCACCCCAGACAATCAAGCTGCCCTCCACATCATCATCACTTAGTATCTGTGCAACACTCAGAGCCCAGTGTCTGGCCTTACCGTTTGTTGCTAATGCATCTATAGTCCTCTGTAGATGGCAAATTCTTTGCGAGGAACTGTGTGTTTTATTTATCCTTTTATCCTCCTCACACCAAAGCCTTGCCTAGTGCTTTGAAACATAATAGGGGTTCAGAGTCTTTAGTTGGGGAGACAATAGTAACAAATAAAACGGCTAGAGAAGCGTATTAAATATGTATATTTCAGAGAGGCAAAACAGCCTTAGTCTAAGAGTCAGAAAGGTGGGATCCTGGTTACAGCTCTGTATGTAGGTATGTACGTTAGTCACTCAGTCGTGTCTGACTCTTGGTCATGGTCACATGGACTGTAGCCCGCCAGGCTTCTCTGTCCATGGACTTCTCCAAGCAAGAATACTGGAGTGGGTTGCCACTTCCTTCTCCAGGGGATCTTCCCGACCCAGGGATTAAACCCTGGTCTCCTGCATTGCGGGCAGATTCTTTACCATCTGAGCCACCAGTAACTTTGTCCATAAAAGCAGGTGGTTGGACTCAAATGTCTCTAGGCTGTGAAGAGCTCCTAATTGCCTCCAGATATTCACAGAAGCAGCCCTGACTCCTCGTTGCTTAAGAACCAGCACAGAAGCAAAATCGGTATTTCATGCTTTTTCAGCCTGTGACATGATTGGGAAAACACCAGGACACATGACAGTGGAGATTCCTTCCCCTCAAAAAATATGTGTCCATATTTGACACACTCATGTACATCCTGTCTTCCTTTATCCTCAACCTCTACCCTCACGTCTTACAAAATCCAGGAAGGCGCCAAAGCAATGTTGTGCTTGAGTGAACCAAAACAGACATGCACCAAAGGCACTAGGCTAAGTGGCATTATATTAAAAAGTCTCATGATGCAAACTCTTCCAGAGCTCAGTGCCCTGACTTTATCTGGAAGGAGGAGGAAGAAAAACAACTTGTTTTTCTGCCAGTCAAGATCTGCTGGTTCAGCTTCCCGCTCAGCTGGGAATTCCTAGAGCCATAGACTAGGGGGTACAGGGATGGCCTCCAGTTTAGAGACTAAGCTGCTGTAGTAAAGGTTGCTAGCTGCTTTCTGGTAGCCACTCCCTCCTGTTTTCTCAGGAACACAGAAAGTCTTTCTGATTTTTCACTAGGCACCCAACTAAAAGATGACATTTTCCAGCTTCCTATTAAACTAGGGTGACCATCAAGTAAACAGTACTCAGTGAGAGAGAAGTACTGTGTGACACTTCCATAAAGTCTCCTGAAAGGGAAGGGGCACCTCCTTCTAGCTACTGGGTGTGATGGCTGGAGCTCCAGATGCCATTTTGGGCCATGCGGTAAACTTGGGAAAGAAGCCACACAGTAACAAAGTGCCAAGTAGAGAAAGTCTTGGTCCCTAACCAATACTGTGGATCCACCATACTTTCTTCTGATTGATTTTACATCTGATTTGTTGCTTCTGATATATTTTATATCAAGGAGGGAAGTCACTATTTGCAGTGGTGTCTGTTAGAGCCAAACCTAATCCTAATTGATACTGCAGACAAAGTGGACAGAACACTGAACTGAGAGGGAGGGGACAGGTTCTTTTCCTGAGTCTGCTATTAGTAACTTTGGGCCAGTCCCTAAATCTGTAGGCCTAAGCTTAATC